>VZTU01004486.1:1787-47575 GCA_013400835.1 Zapornia atra | reverse complement strand
CTATGATTCTATGATAATAATGTTACAGTTTCAAGCATTATCACATCAGTGTATTTCTTTCTGGACTAGGCAAATGTCTGCAACATTTTTCCCCCCCTCAGAGATCATATTTTCCAAATTCTTAAACTGGTCTTTTTGGAATTCTCTATTTCCGCTTCAGGTGAAGAGACCAGTGATGCAAATAACATTAAAACTGAGGCTGCACTGGGTCTGAGTTAGGAAAGATAATTACGGTGACTGACATACTATAGTTTCATTCCTCTGTAACAAAGTATCATTTGTGTTTTATTTATTTAATTTTATGAGAGCACCATTGCAATGACACATTTTTCTTAAATTCCCATTTACTTTTGCTAATTCCTAGCAATATCCCCATCAATATGTTCCGTTGTTCAAATATCCTATTTTTAAGGATGTTTGATTGTTTCCTCTTTGGTGTAGATCCTTTGTAAAGTCTGAATTTAATTTCTTTTTCTGTGCTTTAGACTCATTTATCATTTTGATGCTCTTTGGATTCCAGTCCCTGAATCTTACAATATAAATTGTAGTTGCAATTTACTTTACTAATAAAGATATTTAATATTATCACACTCGGGAAAATCCTCTGTAGAATTCACCAAAGGCTTTTTTTTTTTTTTCCTTTTCATTTTGTCCTATAAGACTTCAAGAATAAATTTAATCATAGCCACAGCTTAATGCATCTAGCCTGCTTATGTTTTATTTACCCTGCTAATTTCTTACTGTGTATTATGCTTCATAGAATCATAGAATCATAGAATGGTCTGGGTTAGAAGGGACCCCAAGGATCATAGAGCTCCAACCCCCCTGCCACAGGCAGGGACACCAACCTCCAGGTCTGGATCTACACAAGGTTGCCCAGGGCCCCATCCAACCTGGCCTTGAACACTTCCAGGGACTGGGCATCCACTACTTCTCTGGGCAGCCTGTTCAAGCACCTCACCACTCTTTCTGTAAAAAACTTCCCCCTAATATCTAATCTAAACCTTCCCTCCTTTAGCTTTAGTCCATTCCCCCTTGTCCTGCCATTATCTACCCTTTTAAAAAGTTTAATCCCCTCCTGCTTATAAGTTCCCTTCAGGGACTGGAAGGCTGCAATGAGGTCCCCCCACAGCCTTCTCTTCTCCAGGCTGACCCAGCCCAGCTCCCTCAGCCTCTCTTTGTAGGGCAGGTGCTCCAGCCCTCTGAGCATCCTCGTGGCTCCTCTGACCCCTCTCCAACAGTTCCACATCTTTCTTGTATTGGGGGCCCCAGCTCTGGACACAGGACTCCAGATGGGGCCTCACGAGGGCAGAGTAGAGAGGGACAATCACCTCCCTGTCCCTGCAATGCGTTAAGCATCTGATCATTATGATTTTTATGAAGACTGAAACAAAACACTGAAGTATTTCATTACTTCACCGACATGCCAAATTTCTTATTATCTTTACTCAGACATGTAATAGCAAAAATAAAATAGAAATAAAAACTAACTTTTAAAATTAATAATTGAAACATTCAGTTCTGAGAATATTTCAAAGGTCAGCATTTTTATTGTTCCTTTTTGTTCTTTTAGTTTTGGGGGATTTTAATGAAATTTTGTGACATGGAAATGTTTCTATTAAAACAGTGGGGTTTTTCCACAATAGTATTTTGCAAAAAGAAGCTATTTCATAGAGTGCAATCAAATCCAGTTGTTCCCTAAAAGAGCACAACTTTAGCACAGTTTTAGCACAGCTTTTGACTTTTTTTGTCTCCTGTTTTGCTTTTCAACACCAGCTGCTTCTGCACCCTATTTAAGTATAACTTAACGTATCCCTCACACACGAAATTTATAGGGATATTTTATAGCATAAGAAGCACTATAAACTAGATACAAATTTACTGAAAAGCTATGGCATGTATTTGGTGTTTATTTATGCACTATAAAGATCGGCTTTAAAAATAAGTTTATATAGTTTAACTGCTAGTAAACAAAAGAATCTTATCAGGACCTTGTAGCCTGCAGGCCTCTCTCCTGGTGTTTCTTTTTGAGATGAGTATTGAAAACGTAGCGTACAAAGTTATCTCAAAGTTATCTACCTGTTATAAGAGTTTAAATAATTAATTTTGTAAAATTGTCTGTAGAGCTTCTCATAAACTAGGACTGGGAATCTAAATCATTTATTTATTTAAATTTTTGATGACTTAAAGAAGCTCCACATTTCTGCGAGCCTGAAGGTTTTCTTAATTCATAGATGAAGCTTCCAAAACAACCACTCATCAATTTTTCTAGCTTATATAAGGGGAAAAAAACCCATCAGTAGCCAGATAAAATATCTGCATTTTAAACATGCAATTATAATTGAGGACCTCTAAGGCGGATTGCCCCAACCTCTCTTAAGGTTGCTGTTGTGGTGGAGCTGTCAGCAGGTGATTCATCTTTGGGTAGCTTTAGGTCAGTAAGGCTCTCCAAAGGTGACCCGAGAGGCATAATTCAGTTTTATCCATAATGATTAAGGCTCCAGGGTAGTGTTATCTGAGGAGTAAATATTCTCCATGTAAATTCAGCAAACTCAAAACCATCTACTGGTGAAGTTCAAGATTAAAATTTTCTTCTTTTTTTCTGGAGTTCACAAAGCCAGTAGCACAGATGGGCTACATGGCCTCATCTGTGCTATGGTTGCCCCTGCAAGCCTGTATACCATTATGCTAAGAACAGTCTTAGCAGAGATCGAGCTATGTGAGACTTCCTTGCAAAAAAGTCCTTGGGGCCAGTGTCTGCAGCCCCTGATAGGAACATCATATCACATTCAGAGTGCATGCATGTGTAACCAGTGAGCCTCTGGGACCAATTCTCTGGTCACACTATCGCAATTGCTGGGCAGAACATTCAGAAAATGTTCTGAAGAACTACTGTCATGAACGTTTTTCACCTGGCAGTCAACTGGGTGACAGGGTGAGAAGCAACTTTGACAAAACCAGCTTTGGACAAGGACAGCAGCCCTTTGGTTGCTCAGGAAAGTATATTCAGCAGATACATGGTGAGATACAGCCTCCAAAGTGGCCACTAAGCTAGCAGCTGAGGCCATTCTCTCACCTTCAGAGAATCATAACGACTCCCACCCCTTGTGCTCCTACTTCCCCAGAGACACAAGGGAGGAAACAACAAGTGAATAAAAAGAAAGGATTTAATCTTCAGAACATGCCTTTAAAGATTTTGGGGAGGGCAAGAATCTGCTGAAATTAAATAGATTTGAAGGATCTTCTATGATTTGGGGCAGATGGATAGGAAGGATTAATTACACTAAAGAAGGAACTAATTGCCCATCCTGTTAATTCATGAGTAACAAATCTTGTTATACAAAGTTGGAAAAAATCCAGATTAGAAAACACTTCCTAACGTTATTAATGGTTTAGGGGGCATCTAATTTTACTTAATTTGTTTATTGTAAAAAGAATTTCCTATAACGCCCAAGCAGGTGACAGAACCACTAGGACCTCTTTTTGGTAATGTGATATAATTTTCTGGTATTTTACAAAGGGGAATAACATACCGTCTGTTGTTTCGGAGGAAAATATCTGAGCTTTGATGATAGTACTTTCTGTTAATTATTCTGGCAGAGAAAAATATTGACAACATGAAGAACTGAAAATTCAAGGATCATTCCTTAGAAGGTCATGAGACAAACCTTCACAAATCCCAGTTAGCAGCTTTTATTTCTTTTCTGAAGAACATAAAAAGAAAGGTGAAATACATATTATTGCAGGATTCAAAAGTGAATCTCTAAGAAAAACATCAGCCTCTTGTCAAGCTCCAAATAACAAGCAGCACAACAGTTCTGTGACTAAGAATTTGTTTGCCTTATTCCTATTGGGGTCCACAATACAAGAAAGATGTAGAACTGTTGGAGAGGGTTCAGAGGAGGCCACTGAGATGATTAGAGGGCTGGAGCAGGTCCCCTACGAAGAGAGGCTGAGGGAGCTGGACTTGTTCAGCCTGGAGAAGAGAGGGCTGCAAGGAGACCTACCTCATTGCAGCCTGCCAGTCCCTGAAGGAAGCAGAGAAACAGGAGGGGAATCAGCTTGTTAAAGGGCAGAGACTGGCAGGACAAGGGGGATGGAGTGAAGCTGGAGGAGGGAAGGGTTAGATGAGATATTAGGGGGAAGTTCTTTCCAGAGAGAGTGGTGAGGGGCTGGAACAGGCTGCCCAGGGAGGGGGTGGATGCCCTGTTCCTGGAGGTGTTCAAGGCCAGGGTGGATGGGGACCTGGGCAACCTTGTGTAGCTCCAGGCCTGAGGTTGGTGGCCCTGCCTGTGGCAGGGGGGTGGAGCTCTGTGGCCCTTGGAGTCCCTTCCCACCCATGCCATTCTATGATTCTATGATTCTATTGCTAAGAAGGCATTTTCAGGACTGTTAATTATGCCACAAGCATGCTACTATGCATAAGTGTCATACTTCAGTTTTCATTTTCCTAACCTCCATTTCTCAGTCACATAAAACAGTGAAAGGCATTTTTATTGCTTGTGAAAAAGGATAACCTTTTTCTCTCTGACAGACCCTTACCATAAATCTATTCAAGCAAGTAAAATTAGTGGAAAATTGGTTTAAAATTAGTGTTATGACTCGTCGTTTATTTCAGCATAAATAATTTTCTAGAACACATACAGCTATTATCCACATACACGAGTACCTCTTTTTGTCCCCATTTGTCCATATTAAAAAAAAATCAGCAATTATCATTACTTTTTGAAATAAAATTAACTTGCTCTTATCACTACGATTAATTCAGCTCATACTCCTCATTAAATTGGAATTGCTTTGTCTAAAAGTATTAAGGGTGTGAGCTCACTTCAATTGGGTAGAAGCCAAAGTGTCCTTGTTGGTCAGTTTTCCTGCCTCAGTCTCACAGAAGTTTCAACCCCTAGAGCAGCCCAACACGATGCTATTACTTGTACTACTAGGAGTTTTACTCTGAGGATAAGATTCCCAGAACACTGTGTCCAGTTCTGGGCTCCCTGGTATAAAAAAGACAGGGATCTCCTGGAGAGAGTCCAGAGAAGGGTGACAAAGTTGATTAGGGGTCTGGAACATCTCTCCTATGAGGAAAGGCTGAGTGAGCTGGGACTGTTCAGCCTGGAGAAAAGAAGACTTAGGGGGGACCTAATTAGTGTTTATAAGTATCTTAGACATGGGATGCAGGGGGAATTGGCCAGCCCCTTTTCAGTGGTCTGTGGAGACAGGACAAGGGGCAATGGCTGCAAGTTGGAGCATAGGAAGTTCCACACCAACATGGGGAAGAACTTTTTCACAGTGAGGGTGACAGAGCAGTGGAATAGGCTGCCCAGGGAGGTGGTGGAGTCTCCTTCTCTGGAGATATTCAAGTCTCGTCTGGACGCCTATCTATGTAATATGAGATAGGGAGCTGCTTTGGCAGGGGGGTTGGACCCGATGATCTCTTGAGGTCCCTTCCAACCCCTAAGATTCTGTGATTCTGTGATTCTGTGAACACGGGTTGTAGCTTTTCAAAGTTCAAGAGGTAAAGAATCATTCTGAAAATAGAAAATGTGTCAGGCCAACACCCTACACAGTAAAAGAGAATATTATCCATATAGAAAGTTGTATGAGCAAGTACCCCAGAGCAAACAGCAGTAGAAAAACCAATTTTAACCTGCAAACAGAAAAAAGAAACTTTTATAATCAACCAAAGTATTAGTGTATTTTTGTTTTGTTTCCGACTATTTCTTCTTTGCTAAATCCAGAGTAACATGAGGTGCAGTGAAAAAATTACTGCCTATATTTCTGTTCCTCCACAAGATGACACATTTGCATGTTTGTTGCAACAGTTCTTATCAAACCTGCAAATCTCTGTAAATTTGAGGATAGTTGGCAAGATCTTGAGTGTGCAATTAGTTACAAAATACAGTAGTTAGAAAATATAAGAAATTTCTTATTCTTTTATCTTTTTTCTTTGTCTTCTGTTTGTGTTTGTTTGCTTTTTTTAACTGAGGCTTGAACATATTACAGACATCATGCACCTATGCTATGGCATACAGCAAGGATCTCTTAGCTATAGCTCACCTATATGGGCATGCAACTACTTCAAGAGAGAAAAGGAGCATTCAGGAGAAAGTTTTAAAGTATTTATAAAGTAATTTCCATAAAAGCTGAGAAGTGTCTCATTTGGTAGTACCTTGATAATGAATAATCTATTCTGTTCTTTTGTACTATACACTTCTGAAACTTGAATTATATGCATGCACAATGAAAACAAAGTTTATTCCCGAATTCCAGCATTCTTTTTTTCAGTGAAAAAATGTATTATAGCCACCATCAGTTCATAGAATCATGTATTTTGATAAATATAGAAGTTTTTATCATGTTGCAAAGTAAATGGAAAAAGAGACTAAATCAGTTGATTTAATTTATTCATTACATTCAGTTCACTGAGTTGGTCATGGTAGTGTGAGGTTTATCAATTTCTTCTCTTAAACATCTCTACAAGCAAGGGTGAATGGCAGAAATTCAAGGGAGCTCACAAAATTCCTCTTATCATGATGCTGATTAACTTCACATCCTAATCCTCTACCAAAACCTTCAGTCTCCATCTCCTTCCAGCATAGATATTTCTATTGGTTGACATGTTTTCTTTTAGAGGTCTGAGCTAGCAATGCAATTATCCTTGCCACCACTGTGTGTGCCTTAAGGAAATGTTATGGTTTGTATCTTCACAATTCTTTTCATTGTGCATTGCTTTGCCATGCAAAATCAAGAAATCTGAGTGCTAGATGAGAGCAGGGTAAACTCCACATCATTTTTATTTAACCCTGTTAAATATTATATAAGTTAAAACTTTGCTTGTACTTTTCCCCTCTTGATATTCTCTCTGGGAAAAGTATTGTAATGTCTCTTGAGTTCCTCTAAAGCAAAACAAAAATAATAAAATAACCCTCTACCTTTTCCTATGTCTCTGCTGGTCTGAAAACAACAGAAACTCTCAGTTTTCACTTGAACTGTTGAAATTAAACATTCTTTCAACCTGGGGTCAGTGTATGCATACCGATACAATTCCATGCAAACCTCAGTCCAAAATTGCTTATTTCCATGATCTGGTCTGACCAAGTATTTGTCTGCCAGGAAAATTCATCATTACCAAGCTGAGATCTATGCCAAATGTATAGAACCACACATTACAACACATTGCACGTTTAAAGTGATCTCTAGGAATAAAAAAAATGAACAAAGAGACCAAAACCTTGCTAAAGCTTCAAACTGACTACAAGGGGCAATTTCATGTGAAGATTTGTGCATGGGTTTAATTTTGGTATTGGTTTGTAGTAGGGATAGAAAGAAGTTTGACAAAACTCTGTTAATTAAACGCACATTTCTGCTAATGGGTTTTAAATTGGCTATGCCAGGTTGTACAGTGCAGCAATCTAACGTTCTTTGTTATAGGATATGTGTGTGTTCCAGTTTCTGCATTACAAATGCAGTGAGTACAGGGCTTGAATTCTGGAAAAGGCAGGTGAAACCATGCATCACTAAGTCTTTTAATTACATATGCATTTTTGAATAGCGAGACTAATCTTTTATTAAACCTCTAACCCAACATTTTCAAACTCAAGATTCTCTTTTGTTTGGTATCTACAGTCTTCACTTAAATGCTTAACTTTAGATAGAATTTGAAAATGTTGCAACTATCTCTAAAAGTCCCTTTGTCCTCACCTACATTTCATAGCCATAATTACTCCATAGACTAAATTTGTAGGCAGGAAGAGCAACTGAGACCTAGAACTTGTCAAGTAATAGCACTGTGATTTCAGTCCTCCCCACCCATGGTACAGATACAAATTGTGGATTGTATCCTGTTCTGCCAATGTATCCTCCTTGTTACCATAGTTCCTGCATAACCATTTTTTTTTCTAATCTTTCACTTTTAATAAAATTTTATTTTATCTTTTATAGTGCCTTTGTCACTCTGTCTTTTTACACCAGGCAGTAGCGTTCTACCTATTCCTCTCAAGCATCTTTCTGTCATGGTTTCCCAGGCTTACAGTTTATTTTTCTGGAGTTTCAAGAGAGAATGATAATCCTTCCTTCAGAATGCCTCTGATAAACAGTAAGAAATTATATGCTTCAGATATCTTTTCTTGGGTTATAGGGGAACACATTTTTTCCCTAATTTGTCTATTAGTCTAATTAGTATTTTCTTTCTTTTTTCTATGAGAGATGACTAATTACAAATAGATGGGATGAGGAAGTGTCATTCCAATAAAGTCTTAGTCAAAAGTAAGGCAGGGAATAAGATCAATGTCAAAACCAAAATTTCCTAAACTGTTCTTGTCATTCTTGTAACTCAAAAGATTAAAAATATTTGTGAGATTATATACTTTCATACAGGTTCTACAGTCCAAACCCTGGCCTTCTTCCAAATTAGCCAAGATTGCAAACAGTTCTCATCTTGAAGCCTTTGTGTTAGAAAAGATATGTAAAAAAAGCCCCAAAAGTGTCAAAGTACAACCAAAGGATTGCTTCCAAACCTATCTAGAACTCGTAAAGAGATTTGTTTTGAGTTTGAAGTTCTGTTGTAAAGAAAAAAAACAAGCAAACAACAAAATGCCTTGTACCTCTGTATCTCTATCTATACACTATTGAAAGTATTTCAACTTCAGATTTTCTAAAAAAAACCCCTCCAAACCCTACCAACCCTCTTCACTTCCAAACATGTGATGCTGTATTGTCTGAAAATAACAAAGTCTGTATTTCTTGTTTTGTTGTTCTTCGAGGAAAGTATGATCTGTAAGGATAAAAATCTGCTTTTCCTTGACTTACAATTTGGTACAATAAAAGATATTACCACCTTCCTGAAAATATTGTTCTCCTTAAAGAGCACTTGTTCTATGGTTCCCCACAGCCTCCACCCCTCCAGAAACCGATGTGTTATGGTCTAGATACTTCATCCATGCAGGGGAACTGGCTGAGAGGCTGTACCCAGTGAGTTGTGGCAACTACCTCCTTTTCCAACTGTCAGCCTGTCAGAAGTGGGGTCTCACAGGGATCGATATTGGGCCCAATACTGTTTAATATCTTGATAAATTATCTGTATGATGGGATCGAATGCACCCTGATGAAGTTTACAGCTGATTACAAACTGAGTGCAGAAGTAGACCATTTGGAGGGGAGAGACACCTCGCAGGACCTGGATTGGTTTGCAAAGTGGGCTAACTAGAGCCTTATGAAGCTTAATAAGGACAAGTATAAGGTCTTGTACCTAAGGTCCTGGTAAACAGCAAGCTCAATATAAGTGAAGAGTGTGATGGAGTGGTAAAGAAAGCCAAAAGGCTGTTGGGTTGCATCCACAAGGACATCACCAGCAGAGGTAGAGAAGTTGCTATCCCATTCTACTCAGTGCTTGTTACACTACACCTGGAATACTGTGTTCAGGTTTGGTCCCCAATGCCCAAAAAAAATGTGGACAGGCTGGAGGAGGGCCACCAGGATGCTTAAAGGCCTAGGAAACCTACCATATATGGAAAGATGGAAAGAATTGGTTTGTTCAGCCTTGAGAAAAGAAGTCTTAGGGGAGACCTCATCATTACGTTCCAATATTAAAGGATGGCTGCAAAGATGGTGACTCCCTTTTGCAAGGAGTCACATGAAAAAGACAGGGGTTAATGAGTACAAGTTACTCCTGGGCAGATTCTGATTGGAACCAATAGGAAAGTTTTTCACAATCAGTCGTTGGAATTATATCTCCAGGGAAGTGCTGGATCCCCAAGATTGGACACTTTTAAGATTCATCTGGAATTCGGGGTACTGGGCCATCTTGTCTAGCCAGTGTTTTAGCCTAGACAGTGCTTCTACCAAGAAAGGTTGGACCAGATGATCCTCAAGGTGTCTTTCAACCTGCTATTTTTAATAGAAAACAATGGGACAACAACTAGTGTATTTTCATTTTCATTTAAAGCAAAATTTGCAAGCACTAAGTAATAATGTTACTGTTCCTTTTAGAATAATTTATAAAATTAGTCAAGGAACCTCTCAGTTCTTTACATTCAGCAAAGGTTCTGACTGAAATTAAGCAGCGTGATGGGTGTTGACGGCATTCTAATGGCAAGGAAACCCCAAAACAGCAGGGGAGTGCTATGAAGTTCTTAGACTAAATCCAACCTACCCAAACAGCTATGCAGTATGACCCACTGTGTGCCAAATACACGCAGCAGCATGTGCAGCTTATCTCCACCGTGTGCAGAGCAGTCTGTGAGCCAACTGGTTGATGTAGTGTAAGATGGAAGAGGACCCTGGGGAGAGGTGAAGAATTAAAATTACAGTTAAACAGCAATGTTTTTTGCTGCTGACTGCATTCCTTCCGTCTGTTGTTGTTTCTGGCTTTTAATTTTAAATATAGTTGCATTAACTTCTGATGAGATAATAGTTGGTCCATCTCCAGATAGTTACTCTGGGATGATATCTTCTGTTTCTGAATAGTTGACTCACAACTTTATTTTTTACAGGGGAATGTGAAGGATGGCAGATTACCAACTTGGTAACATGTATTTCAGTCCAAGCTCTGATTTTTTTTTCCTTATTGATATAATTACTGCAGGAAACAAGGATTAAATTACACACAGCTTGTTATGGAGAGTAAAAGCTCAACTTGGTCTGGTCTGTTTATCTTTTTCGTTTTGCTTGAGGCTGTGATGTAAAGAAGATAAGTGGTTTAGCCTAGATTAGCTAGATGGGCCCATGTATTCTACTCCTCCTAGAAGACTGACTGTGTAGCTGAATTTTTTTCTTTTATTGTGGGTGTATTCATCCTTGGTCTTCTTTTGTTATTTTTCATAATATATCTCTACTTTCTTTGTAAACTATATATATATTTATCTTTCTATAACAATACAATTTAAACAAAGAATATTTTTGAGGGGAAGGAAGTTGAAATTATTTCAGTCAAAAGATGTGGGCTGTACAGCCTTGTACTGTTATTTCACCCACTCAGTTTTGGCTATTTACAAGTTTTATGCTTTATCTTTTCCAGAGCTCTAGGTGCCCTAAAACCAGAATGGAAATTGGAAAAAAAAAAAAAAAAAAGAAGAAAAATCAAAGAGCAGCTCATCCCAGTTAACTGTTATTTGTTTTTAAAAACTATGGGAATTGTCCTTTGGACACAGAACTTCGAACAGTATTTAGTAGAGGAAAGGATAACTTAGTTGTTGAGATTAGATATCCAACTACTTAGCTAAAGTTAAAAAAAAAGGTAAAAAGAAAGATTTTTATTTAGTTAGACTGAAGACCTCTTGCTCATGAACATGGGAAAAGACAAGGCAAGTTTTTATATCCTGTTTTTCCAGATTTTAGAAAGATTTTTTTTCTCTAAAACTGAACAAGAAATTCGGTGTCTATAATCATAACTTATTATGTAATTCTGGTACAAATAATACTACTTCCAACTCTGGATGTGGAGGTCTAGACAGTTTATTTTGAACACAGAGACCTGATGTTCATTTTCTTCCAAGCACCATTAAATGACATCAGCCTTTATTTCCTACCAATCTGGATTCAAAGGAACCTGAAGTAAAAGTATATGTTGGTGTTAAGTTCTTGGGCCTTCATGTACCTCAGCCATATATTTACTTATTTGTTGTGGATGCCAAATTAGATGGGTTTATATTCCTGGATGGTTGTAAAATATGCGATCAACTGTTAAAGGAATTTCTTACCTGAAAACAAAACCAGATATTAATTAAACTCCTGGGAGACAAACACTAACTTCCTCCATCTGCTCCTAGCAGGAATCTCTGCACCCCATATGCTGCCATGGTAGTACATTCAGCCAGACTATAGGCTTTCCTCCCAGTATCTACCACAATAAGGCCATTTTTTTCTCCTCCTAAGGGAAAGCTAATGAATAGAAAAACAGTCATTAAAATCCATGGGTTCTATCTATGAAAACATGCTAAAATCTGGCCTTTAGTTTTCCAAGGAGGGTTTTTCATTGCAGCTGTAAATTGCAGGGTTACAGTGGCTGGTTAATTGCAGAACATTTCCACATCATCTATCTGGAGCAAGACTTGCCTTTACTTTCTTTTCCTATTTATGGATGGTGAACTTTGGAGTTAGAAATTCCATGTCCATGAAGGCAAGGCTGCAGGTTGAAATCCTGCTCTCAACACTTCTAATTTTATTTTTTAGGTGCATTTTATGATTTAAATTTTGTGAAATAGTTGAAGCAAATAGGCAACATTAGGTTGCCTTTAACATCAACAGAGGGCAAGCAATGATATATAGACACAAGTTTTTAAAAAAAAAATAGATAACAGTGACTTTAAAAAAATTGAACTTCTGGATAGAACATGTAGATGGCATGGAAGCTCACTGAAAAGTTTTCTTTGAGAACAGAAAGATATTAATCATTCTCAATGGTATAAATATCAGTGTATTTTTATCGTCTTCCCTCACCAAAGTAATGTCCTGTGGCAGTCTACCTATCTACAGAATCAGAGAGCATTAAGGGCTGGAAGGGATCTCAAAAGATCATCTAGTCCAACCTCCCTGCCAGAGGAGGATCACCTAGATTAGGTCACAAGGGAGCACGTTCAGGCTAAATATACACACAAGAAGAAGAAGAGGTAGTTTAAGCAAGTTATCTAAGCCCTCAAAGACAAGATTGAGCAGCAAGGAAGGGAAGACCTGTTTTTCTAAAGCGTTCACTACCTGTCTGTAAAACATGAATATGCAGATAGTACTTCCATTACATTTCTAATCTAATTTCTCACCTGCTTAAGCATGTGGAAAGATACCCATCTGCTGAAAGAGATTCCTTTGCCTTGGTCCACAGAGATATTGATATTTCAATATTTTTTCCTCTAATGCTTTTCTTGTTGCTTCAAATTTTGTGCATCTCCTGAATAGATTCCAAGGTTAATTAAAAGAATGGCCTGGTATAACAGGAAAAATATTTCAATCCTTACATTTCATTGCAAAGGAAAGGAAAGACAAAAAAGAAAACCCAAAAAGAAAAAGAAAAAGCAAAAAGAAATAAAGGCCTAAAGGAGATTTTAAGAGATTAAGCAGCAACTACACACAAAACTATCATCTGACAGTAGCTGGTCTAGATTTTAGCAAGTATTAAATAAAACCTTTTCACAAAAAAACCTTCTTGAATAAAATTTCTATCTACTTGAAAACCTTTATTCACTTGCATGTATAAAATATTAACAAAAATGTTAATTTCAGAAATATTTGCTACATAAAATAGAATTTTCTTGTTTGGAGGTCGTTTAGTCATGGAGCAAAAATGTATTACTGGGGTGACACAATTCTCTGCTCAGTGAGTCACCACCAGAAATATTTAAATAATTTATGAGCCAAAGAGAAGTTGAAATTTGTTTTTGTAAATTTTTGACATAAATTTATGAGTGGTTAAGTAACTCACTCTGACAAAAGGTAGATAAAGATCATCCAAGCAGGTGTAAAATTATGCCTATGATTAGGGAAAGGAAAAACTAGCGAGGACTGCAGGAATAAAGTTTAATGCTAGTTGGCAATTTTAATTCTGGATTGCTAATCTGTCACTCAAAGGACACACACAGTTAGGGTCACCATAAGAGAACACATTCAGGACACTTACAAGTTCTCACATGAATAAAGGCCTATACTGAAATTTTTGTCTAACAGAGAACTGTTCAGAATTTCACTTCAGAGGCAGTTAAAATTTTACTGGTTTTCAGCCTAAATGTATCCATGGCCAGTATTCTTAATTTCTTCACTTTCTAAATTTGCCTACTAGAGGTCTTTCCCATGGGACTGATAATATGCATTGTCCCCTTCACTTTACTAGAAAAAAATCCTAAATGCCTTGAAACATTTGGTAGAAAAATGTCTGTCTTGCATCTATGATCTACTTCAAGAGAAAACTTTGCAACAAACATTAAACAGCCTCCCTTCCAGGATTTGCTGAAGAGAGACTAACGTGGATGGGGTGATTCTGCCAAACGCACTGTTGCTGTCATATTATTAAGACTGTATACACGACATGGAGACTGCAGCATAGGAGGCAAACACCTTAGCTGTCTGGATAAATCCAGGCCTTGTCACCTCTACCAGTGACAAAGTAGTACAACACTACAATTTGTTAGATTCCTGACCTTTCCTTAAGGATGCCAGAGTACTTTGAGATCACAGAATCATAGAATCACAGGGGTTGGAAGGGACCTCGAGAGCTCATGGAGTCCAACCCCCTGCCAAAGCAGCTCCCCAGCTCATATTGCACAGGTCGGCGTCCAGACGGGGCTGGAATCTCTCCAGAGAAGGAGACTCCACACCCCCTGAGCAGCCTGTCCCAGGGCTCCCTCACCCTCACTGGGGAAAAGTTCTTCCCCATGTTGATGCAGAACTCCCTGTGCTCCAACTTGCAGCCATTGCCCCTTGTCCTGTCTCCACAGACACTGAAAAGGGGCTGGCCATTTCCCCCTGCCCAAACCATTTAGAATGAACAGAAATGGAGTGCTCAATCAGCTTAAATAGACCATGCAATAGCTTCAAGTTAGTAACGTTGCCCACCAAAGATTGTCTTGATTTAGAAATTACGTGTGAACAGTCTACTGGTCATCCTTCTGAGACCTTCCTTTCAAGAGGACACAGCTATGCATTTTTTAAAAATCTAGTAATCAGCTCTGATTATTGTTTTCATTGATATGTAACAACCTGAAGAAGTAAGAGAAATTACAGGGTAGGAATAAAAATAAAGTGACACAGACTATTCCTGGAGGATGTAAAATTGTTGCAGCTCAGCTACTGAGCAGTCATGGAAGGCTGCATTTCATAGACCTCCTTTGGCAGGACAGTACTTGGGATGAACCATGTTTAAAGTAAGCACCAAGAACTGTTCACAGTCTTTAATTAAGCAAAATTGGTTCATTTTGGCACTGTCTAAATGCAGCTTCGGAGGCCTCCACATGAGCTGTGGATGCTCTAACTGGTCAAAGCAGGACTCGCTTGCATTGGACTATACAACTAAAATACATTCCTGATACCACTTTTGCAAATATGTAATTACTATCATATACATTCTCCATAAAGCTAATAAAGTTCTTTCAAATACCCAGTTAATTAAAGATAACAAAATCAGGTGCTGTTTTCTTGTATATTCCTTTGATTACTATGATCTCAATGATCTCACATAATCAAAGCACTGAATATTCCTTTGAACAAAGTTTTTATATAAAATTTGCATCTATTCAATGCTCATGAATCAAAATAGTTTTCTGAAGTGGTTTGATATATAAAATTCATATAATGTTGAGCATCTTTTCCCCTTTTTTTAAAATAGTAGGGGGCTCTGGCATTAAAAATATTCATGTACATAAATTTAAATTGAATATAAAGTCAGAAATTACAAAAACATGAATGTTTTTCATCATATTAAATGAGCATCCACATCAGTGAAACATATTCAAAAATTAGTCTAATATTTTAGCATCTTTCCCTCTTATTTACGAAGAGAGAACAATTTCCTCCTAGTCAGACATTTTCAGGTATTCAGACAACTAAAAAGAATATTTTGTTTTTACCATCATAATTTCTGTAGAATGTCAGTATTCATACTTTATTAAAATGAGTTTGGCCAGAGAAATCATATAGGTTTTTTCCAGTTCTGTGAGTGGATACATACAAAAGCATCGTTACTGTCACGACTTGCTTTCTACAATAACTCACAGACAGGGATCTGGAAGCTGCCTTCCAGAAGCATTGCAGCCAGTAAAATTCAAATTCAAAAGAAAATTAAAGTCCAAAGGGTGAGAGTATCACTAAGAAAACTGTGTAAAAACCTCTTTTGAGTAGTACAAACTATATAAAAAATAACGAATAGTGTAGGCCATGTAGGTGCTTGTAGCCTTCAGTGTTAATGGAGCAGAGCAGAAGAGAGTAAAAATTTAACACACCTCTCCTAACAATAGAAGACACGTAGCAAATGTCTCCAAAAGCAGTGACTAGTGACTTATACTATGCACTTTTGCAGGAAATAAGATTTCCACCCTGAAAACAATCTTCTATAAGCAGAAGGAAATATTGATATATTCCAGAATAGTGACACCAGACTCACTCATGATGTGATTTAGGTGCAAATTTCTCCCCTTATTAATATACAGACAAATCTCAAGAGAGATAAAAAGAGATCCTCTCTCACAGAACATTAAAAATCCATCTCTTGTATGGGAGACTGAGATTAAGTCCTTGCTGGGTCAGATACAGAAAAGACTTTAAAAACTTTATCCCCTTCCAGGCTGTTGAGTAAACTGTCTAAAGGGGACTGGATTATGTTTTTCTGTTAACTTTAGAGATGAAAACCCCCATAACTATTGGAAGAATCATGGCATTTACTGCAAAGAAAAGTGTCTTTGAGGAATCATCACATTCTGACAAACAAAACATATTGTCCCAAATAACTTCAGTTATTAGTTCATCTCAATAATTACTTACTTTAGTCAGTTTACAAGGGATTTATGTTTTTGGGCTTGTGGGGTTTTTCCATAGGGCAAAATAAAGCAGCACTGCACTAAATATAGAAGAAAATACCTATTTTTAGGTATTGAAGTTAAAAGACTAGGGGTCCATTAGATTTTTCTGGCGTGCTAGCCCCTTTTGTAGTGATAAAGCCTTGAGCTGATCATGACAGAAACAATATATAGTAAGGTGAGGCTTGCAAGGCAATCAACTTTGACTACTTTGTTCTCATTAGGTTTGCTTCTCACTTCTCTGCTCTGAGAGGAGGACTCCACAAAGACTGACAAACAAAAAGAAAAATATAAATCTTGCATTAAAATAGCAGTGCCCAGAAAAAGGTCTCAATTAAGCCAAATGAAGACAGTCAAGAAACTGTAAGACTAAAAATTAAATTCCTAGTGTAAGGAAAGGAGGTGAAGAAAGTTCAAAGAAGCAAGATAGTAAATAGCAATGAATAGAAAACGGTAATAAAAAACTAAAAAAGGAAGAATAAATGTATTTTTTGTAGTTTGCATGGATACTGTGTTTATCTCAATGATTTGAGACTTGGCTCTGCTCCAGGGAAGGTCTCACTGCACACTGTTCCTCAATCTCTTCACCCATCGCTAAATACAGTTTTTCAAAGGAAAAAGAAATAACAGATTGCTTCCTTGAGGGCCCTGAAATGAAGGAGATGAATCTCTATGCTTTCCCTCCTGTGTAGTGGTTTGTATGCTGATTGAAGCAGACATGAGGAAATTGGACCAAATGGTGGTGTTAAATCCATTAACAAAATGACATGCCCTTGTGAAGAAAAAAAAAAATCCCAGAACTTTAACAGTTTGTGCAAGTGAAAAATGTACAACCAGGACACTTAACTCCTCTGTGAGTTATTATCCTACTAAGTATTTGTTTAAAGTTTCTCCATATGTAGAGACTTGGCACATGCTGCAACTTGTGTTCTGAAGTTATTTAACAGGCATTCTCTTAAAACATCTTCTAATTTGAATATTTCCTATTTGATAAATAGAGCTGATTTAAAAGGGAAAAAAAAAAAAAGTAGCTATGTTCTTTGACATGGATTTCTTTGTGAGCCATAGTATCTTAAACGTGTAGCATGTGGTTATTTTTAAGAGGAGAGATATTAAGGCACAGAAACAATTGAAAAAGGTCTCATTATTGAGAGAAGTTTAAAGGAACACCTGAAACTCTCAGTGCATGTATTTCCAGAATAACACAGAAAATTATAGAAATCTGTTTCTAGACTTAAAAGATACAGTTGCTGAGATGGGAAGACAGACCCTCATAAATACTGTGGATTGCCTCACAGTGGCTTATCTCCTCCAAAGCAGGAAATGTTCAGTTCTTGAATGTAGGGGCCATATGGAAACATTGCCCTGAGTCTGACATCAGATTTTAAACTGCAACACTGAAGTCAAAGCAGACCAGGTACTCCGTGGTGTGCTCCATGGTCCACAGTCTTTTGTAAGTAATTAGTAAAACCCTGTCTGCTTGCTAAGCTGTGAACTGGTGCACAACTGTGTGCTGCTGTCCCCTGGGAAGGAGACTGCACACATTGACACCAAGGGAGTTGTAACAGCAGGCTCTACAAAGGAACCCTGCAATATGTGCTGTGAGGGTGGTAAAGTTGCTGTGAGTACTGTGCATACTCTCTACAGGCTCTGCAGTAGGAATAATGTCAAAGAGAACTATACAATAAACAAATTTTGTTAAAAAAATGCTTAGGATCTAGGAACAAGAGAGTAAGTTTTATAGGTGAGGCAAAAGGGTTTAAAAAGTAGGAATGTAACATGAGAATGGTATCCAGCATTCGTGCAGAGGGGTTGTGTCATCTTGCAAGAAAATATAAGAATACCATTTTTGGCTGGCTCACAGTCCCCAGAGGACCCTTGCTGAGGTCTTTCCCACTGTATTGCACTAAACCACTCTCACTGCTGCTGCAGTGGAAAGAGGCTTTGGTGCTTGACCACAGCATCACCCGCTCCCCTGATCACTCCTGATCACCACACCACCAGCTGAAGAGGTACCACAGCATGGTTGTGGTTGGTGCGTTGAGGAGCTGGTGGGGTGAGAACTACAGCTGCTACATCACTTTTGCAGTGTAAGCAATAGAGAAGTATTACTGAAGAGCTCCTCAGACTTCATGGAAGGAAAATCCAGCTTGGGTCACAAGTTAGGATAGGAGATTTGGTATTCTTCCATCTGATGCTCTAGCACCTGCCAATGTTTGTTTGTTTGGTTTTTTTTTAGAATTATGCTTGGGAGCTTTACTTGGTGGTCTTGAGAGATTTGAGCTTATTTTTAACAGTTTCTCCAGAAAATGCACCTTATTCAATTGTCCTATCTTTCTGCCTGTCTGTGCTTCACTAGCAGTTTCATGTATTACTGACACTTAACAGAGACATCACAGAGTGCCTCAGAATTTAGAGAAAATAGGCCACCGTGTAAAGGAAGGGACACTGCCTCTCTCACTGATGGAAAGATTCTGATAAGTAATATTATTGTAGGATACCAGAAAATCCATATTGAGGAAAGATTATAAATGAAAGCCATGGAAAAAGACACTTCTTAAGGTTCAGCTACTCTTAGAGGTACCTGTTAGTGAGAAATTCTGATCTGTAGTTAGATCACAGTGGTGCAGAGAGAAGCAGAGGCATTACATTTTGCAGGATTTCTCTAGAACTTGACACTTGACTGAACTGCACTTTTTGGCAACTAACAGTGTAAATGATCTCCTAACATGAGCTCACCCCATGCTGTCTCAGTCTTGTTACTAGCAATTGCCATTAAAGAGAATAAGGTGATTGCTGAGGCTGAGTGCAATGTGGTGTAAAACATTCTTGTTATTATAATGTTGGTTTTGAGGTTGCAGCTTTAGTCTTTGGCAGCAAGCCTGATGTGGTGCATAAACAAAATGTAGTATTCCTAGAAAACACAGAATGTCTGCTGTCAGAATCAGCCTATCAATACATGTACAAAAATGAAGTAGGCATAATTCAAAAGCAACCTTTCATCTATTGTACTCTAAAGCTGCAGCATCCTACAGAATCTATGAAATAGCATACCTGACCAAAAGAGGGACCTCACACAATCAAAAACGGGTATTTCATTGCATTCACACTTTTCTCATAGAAGGTATTATATAGAAGTGGTATGATTGTGGTAAAGGTGTTCTACACATGCCAGACTGCCCTGCAGTAAGGTTTTTTTTTATGCATCCACATTTAAAATGTAAAATAACTGATGCTGGATAAAGCAATGCTAGCTGCAAAGGGATACTTTCTCAGAAAGTTTTACAGCATTCATCAAAGACTATCCAAAACTGAATCTTCCAGGTCATTCTTTCAGTTTAAAAATGTTCTTTCATGTTATATAGCTCTCGTACCTGTAGCAGCAAAGGGAATAGGCATATTCCTACTCTTTGCAGAGAGTCATATGATGATTTTGTTTTCTGACACAAGCACGGTTAATTTTACTATAGCAATTTATTGTTGCCTTCCCTGTTATGTGATTTCTGTCTTGGAGGCTTGGCATGCTCCACAGATCATCTGTACCGAGAAACTTTTGTATACAGGAGACTAAGCTGGTGAGTCATGAATTGTAGTCCCACACTCATTCCCATTGTGATATGATTTCCAATTTTATCTAGAAAACACTGAGTTGGAAGAAAAAAAAAATGCAAAAATGCATTGAAAAGCTAAGAAAAATGTCCTCTTGATATAAAGTCAGACAGTGACTGTAATTTCAGAAGAAAATAAAGAAAGGGCTACAGAAGGATTCAAAACCCCATGGCAATACCCATGTGTTTGGTGCCATACAATTCTGATCTGAGGCATTAGTACCAGCTGAGGCAGCTCTGAAGCACAGCACAAACATTTAATGCATGGTGTTTTCAGTTAAGCATGAGACACCCATTAATATAAAAAAGCAAACCAAAAGCAAAACAAAATACACCCCACCAAAAAAAAAAACCAAACAAACAAACCACCCAAAAATATAGCTTTTCCTTAGCTCTCATAAACCTTCCTAACATTACCTTATCAATGAAACTTATGGTAGTATAGTGAATCTCATGCAGATGAAGCAGATAACGCAGCGTTCAGCCTTCTCTAAGGAGATACATTTTGATATTTGGCCATGCAGGTAGCAACAGCAGTCTGAATTTTCCTCAGATCTGAATTTTCATCATCAGGTGAATCTCCAGTAGAACTAAAAGAATTTTATCTTTGCAACACACACATGCACATACCCACCTCCCCCCTTGCCAAGACAGGAGGTATGCAGGTGGCTACAATTTTGTTATTGCCTGAAATTTGAATATAACGTCAGGCAGCTATATTACAACAAGAGTTTTCCAGGGTCTGGAGATAATTTATTGACTGAACTTCAAAGTCATCTTTGGACTTTCAATTCTGCTTTCTATTAAGTAGACAAATATATAATAGTTTAAATGTAACAATTTTCCCTTTAAATACAGATCATGGTGCTTTGAATCTATGCAGTTTCTGAAATTAGCCTTCGTTTCTACCTTATTGCTTTTTAATCTTCTCACACATGTACAAACTTAAGTTCTTTAAGTTCACACATATTTAATTATTAGAGGGAGCTGTGTTATAGAGAGGTCATCTGAAACCGACTGATGGAATGTTTTAAAGCTAGATTGCACCATTACAGACACCTTGAGAAGCAGTGTGCTTGCCATCCCAAAGAGGGGTCAAAGGCTCCCAGGAGAAAGAAACTCTTTCCAAGCTGGTACTTTTTTTAAATTCCTCATTCAGCCAGTTTATAACACCATATACAACAATACTGTACCTTCCCAGTACCTGTTTGGGTTAAGAATCACAAGATAAGGCATGTCTCTTATCAAAAATGGATCTTATTTTAAAGTTCCTTTTCTCAAAGACTTATCTTAAACAGTGATATTTAGAAATCAAATATAACAATTTCAGTGAGACACATTAGGCCTTCCCATGAGCGTTCCATTCCCAGTGCCATCTGAAATGCTGGTATTTTACATCTGCTGCTCTACTCCAACCTGTTACTTTTAAGGGCTGCTTCCTCACTCTTTGCACTATATGTGTGTGTTCCAAAAAAAAAAGAAATTTCCCAAAAGAAATTTAATATAGCTTGTGTAAATGATGCATTCAAATGGAAGATAGCTAAGGCAGTAGGAAGAAAATGAGTTTGTAGGGTAAATGAAGGGATTTGCAGGTCAAAACCAGGATATAAGTTCACTATCTTACTTTATAGATATATAAGGATGTTATTGAAACACTCAGAACTGTGACTTTTCATTCATAACTGACAATCATTAATGATTGACTGGTTAATTCTATATCCACACCTTAGAAACACTGTTTGAGCTTTAAAATTATTCTAGGCATTTGAATATATTTATGTGAATAAATGTTCTTATGGAAAAAAGCAGCTTTGTCTCAAAAAATCTTTGGATGTATATTTAGGAATTCAAATGTGTGTTACTAGGTTTTCATGATTTAACAGTAAATGGCATTGAATTAATTTCTCCAAATATATCCCATATCTACTGGATTAAAGTATGCTATGTAGTAACAGACAATTGAAAGAGTCTATCCAGGTTTGTCTCATGCAGGTTTTAGTGTAAACCCCAGAGCATTCTTGTTTTGTAGCTGCTGTTAATAGTGATCATGTAAGTATACATATCTTGGAGAGAGATAGATTCACTGACCTAGTCAGCTGAAAGCCAGGGATGAAGGCAATACCTGCCTACTCCTACTCAAAATCGAATGGATTCATTTTTGTTTCCAATATAAATGTAAAAATATAATGTGTTGATATCAAAGTCAAAATGTAACTTTCTAGTATGCAGTAGCTCAGAGGTTGGGTAATCCTCATATCTATAGCAATGAACTTTTAATACAATCCTTCAGTACATATTCCACTTAAGGAATATGTTCCAGTAGAATTTTCATATAACAGCAGCATGGGGGTGGGGGTGGGTGGGGGAAATCCCTGCAGATTCTGAACAACTGTTGTTTAATTTAGCTAAAATTTCTCCTTAATTTTTTGCAGGTGCAATGAGAAGCAACAAGACCTGGTCCAGAAATCAAACAACATGGACTGGCTTTTAGCTACTCTTTGTAAGCAGGGTCACAGCACCATTGTGTGGAGCTTGGAATATACCCTTTCCATAACATAATAGGGCTCCAAACCCAGATAATTTGATTCTGACTACACATTCAGGAAGATTGATGTGGTTGTATGTTAAGATTGTGTGTAGTTGTGAATGGAAAAAATACTGTTATTCCAGTTATTCCAGTTACAGCTGGTCCTAAATTACAAAAATTCTCTGTGACTCAAAGAAAACTCATTTGAAAAACATTCCTCAGTCATAGCTAGCACAGGAAAATAATACATGCAAAGATACCAATCAATCTCTTTTTCTTTATATCTTTCCATAGAATGTGGCAATTTAAATCATGTCTACATCTTTTCCCCATATTTATCCCCACTGCTCACCAATGGGTCCCATTTAAAAGTGGACAGAGGCATTTTCAAAAATATTTTGATAAAGACAATATATCCTTCAACTTTAGAAAATTACATGAAACTTTATTACTTCATAAAAATTGCTGGTTAATATGTTAATCTAATTAGACCTCTGTCAGTTTTAACTTTCACTTGAAGTAAAAAAGAATGTTGAATTTCTACATGAACAATGGAGAGGGCTCAGGCCATTTACAAAATTGATCAACTTTAACTGTTTTTTACTACCACAATTGCATGGCAGTCATAATCTTGGTCATCACACTTCACCGCTGTCTGTTCATCTGATACTTGCAGATCAGTAATTGTAGCTGCAGAGAAAGTATGCATTTTTTTTTCTTAATTTCTGGATTTTTCCTTGTCCTAGTGCCTAGTGCAGTATGGGCCAAAATCATAGAATCATAGAATCATAGAATGGTCTGGGTTGGAAGGGACCCCATGGATCATAGAGCTCCAACCCCCCTGCCACAGGGTCTGGATCTACACAAGGTTACCCAGGGCCCCATCCAACCTGGCCTTGAACACTTCCAGGGACGGGGCATCCACTACTTCTCTGGGCAGCCTGTTCCAGCACCTCACCACTCTTTCTGTAAAAAACTTCCCCCTAATATCTAATCTAAACCTTCCCTCCTTTAGCTTTAGTCCATTCCCCTTTGTCCTGCCATTATCTGCCCTTTTAAAAAGTTGAATCCCCTCCTGCTTATAAGCTCCCTTCAGGGACTGGCAGGCTGCAATGAGGTCCCCCCACAGCCTTCTCTTCTCCAGGCTGACCCAGCCCAGCCCTCTTTGTAGGGCAGGTGCTCCAGCCCTCTAATCATCCTTGTGGCTCCTCTGACCCCTCTCCAACAGTTCCACATCTTTCTTGTATTGGGGGCCCCAGCTCTGGACACAGGACTCCAGATGGGGCCTCACGAGGGCAGAGTAGAGAGGGACAATCCCCTCCCTGTCCCTGCTGGCCACCCCTCTTCTGATGGAGCCCAGGATCCCATTGGCCTTGCGAGCTGCAAGAGCACACTGCTGGCTCATGTTAAGTCTCTCATCCACCACAATCCCCAAGTCCTTCTCAGCAGGGCTACTCTCAAGAAGCTCTTCTCCCAGTCTGTATCTATGTCTGGGATTCTTCTGGCCCAAGTGCAACACCTTACACTTGGCAGTGTTGAACCTCATTAGGTTCCCCCGGGCCCATCTTTCCAGCCTGTCAAGGTCCCTCTGGATGGCTTCCTTTCCTTCTAGGGTGTCAACCACACCACTCAGCTTGGTGTCATCTGCAAACTTGCTGAGGGTGCACTCAATTCCATCATCGATGTCATTGATAAAGATGTTAAAGAGCACCGGTCCCAAGACAGACCCCTGGGGGACACCGCTTGTCACCGGCCTCCACCTGGACACAGACCCAAATGTGGTGCTACCTAATAATTTCTAAACTCATTCTGTGTGGGCGTGCGTGTGCCTTTTAGTCTTGAGAAAAGGAGGCTGAGGGAAAACCATATCGCTCTCTACACCCACCTGCAAAGCAGTTGTAGAGATGTCAGGGTTGGTCTCTTCTCTCTAGTGACAAGCAATAGGACAAGAGGGAATGGCTTGAAATTGCACCAAGAGAGATTTAGGTTAGATATCAGGAAGAATTTCTTTACTGAAAGGGTTGGCAAACATTGGAACGGGCTGCACAAGGAGTTAGTGGAGTCATCATCACTGTAGGTATTTAAAAGGCCTATAAATGAAGTCCTTAAGGACATGACCTAGAAGTGGACTAGTTAGGGTTAGGCTGTAGTTGGACTTGATGATCTAAAGGGTCTCTTCCAACCTAGGTGATTCTATGATTCTCTGTTCTCCCTTAAGTAATGCGAATCAATGTAAAAAACCCAAAACTAGCTAAATGTGGCAAATTGGAATGTATGAAGAGAAATAATCAGTTAGCTTCTTTTTTTTTTATTTCCCCCCCTTACCAAAGGACAATAGAACAGAAAGCTACTGATTTCTGATCTACATGCTTGATAGTGATACCCTGAAAACTCAGTGCTTAGTTGGTACTCTGGTAACCCTAGCTAAATTAAGAAATCAATTTACCAATTATTTGATGTGCTAGCCTCTTGTATTGAGACAAAACTCCTGACTTTTAACCTGAACCCTTCTTTCTTGCTGTCATCTGCACCTAACCTCCATGAGACTGCTGCTCCCTTAGGGAACAGGTTTTGATTTTGAGGGAGATACCCTCCAGATCCCAGTGCTGGGCTAAAGAAATACCCTGCACCAGCAGTAAAACTGATGCAGTGTATGGGGCACTTGGAAGGAACCTGTACACATCCTCTGAAGACTTACCATACAGGTCTACATATGCATTATGTATGTGTCACAGATACCAACTTTGCCATTCCTTTGATAGGACTTTCTATATGGCAGGGGACCTTTATTTCTGGCTGAATGTATGTTCTTTTATCCCTTGCCACAAAGGTGGATAAAACAGATTAAATCAGGCCTGCAGAGTATAATGTCAACAGTTACAGTGACTGTGAGTTGGGGCTTAAGTTAGCTGTATCTTCAGTAGGTCAAGCTGCCTTGTGCTCAGAATGAAATAACACCATTTGCTCACAGAAGAGAAATAATTCAGAGAAAACAAAATTGACCAAGAGGCTTTTAAAACTAAAGCAAACTACAGATACATAGAAGTATATGTAAGCACTTGATAATGTTCCATTAAAGATTACTTTAATGAGAGTTCAGTTAATAAAGAAATACATGTAAATACAACAGAAATGCCTAACTAATAACTCCAGTTCTCTGGTTTTGCAGTCGTTCTGCATTGAGATGTGTTTGTGGTCACTGTTTTGTTTCTTAATATGGAAGAATAGCACATGTGCATCCAGCCCAAGGAACACATTTACTTGTCTGTATAACTAGTCTACTAATGTCTAAAAATGTAAAAGAAACAAATGTATCATATCAACCTAGGTCTGATAAGTCACTCTGAATTTTTTTTAAATTATTTTTTGCTTCTGAGTTTTTAAAAATAAACAGGTTCAGATTTGATTTACAGAATTTAGTACTTTTTTTAGAAAGTGGTGTTAACTCCTTGTAAGTTGAGACCAATTTCTTAGTTGTTGTAAACAAACAAAAAGGAAGGCCATTCCAAAGCATTTGCAATGTCACAACAGTGTTCACAAATCTCCAATTACACTTCCTGTAGAAAAACCTTTAGGCACTGATTATACTGAAACCTGGCATAAATTATTTGGATCTATAGTTCTCAACCTTTTTAGCACTTCTACAGCTCATGCAGCATTTTCATGTGCTTCATGTGGGGTTGACTTTACTTGGTCTATTCCCACTATAGAGTTGGGATGGCACAGGTGCAGAGAAATGCTGCCACTTTTTATAACCAGCATGTATTCTGTGTTGATCTAGTCTTTTATGTCTACAGAAGAAATAATAATTCAGCACTCTGTTGGCCATGCAAAGCATAGCGATAAGGATTGGGGTTTTTGCACTGACAACAAAGCAATTTATTTTTCTTTCATTTGACAGTGTCTGCTATATCCATGTGTGCATTTCTGTGTATGCATAAGAGAGCACACAGAACTCTAAGAGAATAATGAATTCTAATGTATTGCATCATTAAAACTGCATCTCCTAGACACGATGTCTGTTTTATATGCTTCAAAGCAGAACACAGTATAAACTTCAGTATCCTCTTTCACTTAGCTATACAGAATAAATGTGTATTAAAAAACGAGGGCATAAATGAAATTCATTCCATGGTGCTGTGGCCATGGACAATAGTTTTATAGCAGTGATTCATTCAACTTTCAAAATAACCAAGACCCGCAGAATAGAAGCAGATCACTCTTTGAATTAAGATTTTTAAACCTCATTTAAGATACGTAACCCTGGAGATGTTTTCCTAAAAGAGGCCTTTATAACTTCCATGCCACAGTTTCAACATGAAGGATTTCTGAGGGTTTTTTTCTATCTGAAGTGGACAATGCCCCATGACCCTTTAGTTCACCATAGTCACCAGAAATAATCTGAGAATCTAAAAGAACCCAGAAGGTTCCTCTTTTCCAATTTCCATTTGTTAGTGGAACACTGGAGGAAAAATTCAAGCATGTTTGTACATGGTATCAAAGTGTGTGATGTACAGATCTTTGGTTCTGCTGTCTGGTTTCCCAAGGGTGCTACTATGTTTCAGTTTTCACGCCTTGCTGCTCATTGTCAGGCTCTCTTAAACAAACTAGAAGGGTTTTAGAAAGTGACAGCAGGCTGACAATAACGCTCTCATTGCACATCTCCTATAGCTGTTTAAGAAGCTGATAAGGCTGTGGTAACAACCTTATTACTCCTATG
Organism: Zapornia atra; assembly: GCA_013400835.1. Lineage (NCBI taxonomy): Eukaryota > Metazoa > Chordata > Aves > Gruiformes > Rallidae > Zapornia > Zapornia atra. The sequence continues at coordinate 20,227 of VZTU01004486.1, read as the reverse complement.
TTCATCAAATATGCAAAGTCATGAAAGTTATTTAAACTACCCTAACTCTTCCAAGAAACATCCATTAAAAAAAAAGTATTTACTCTCTTCTTTCTTTTAATAAAAAAAGCTCAAAGAATTATTGGCTGATTTATTTTTTTTCCTTGGCTGAAGGCATCCAGAACTCCTTTTAGGTAAGGATTGATGTAATTTTTTTTTTTTCTAGACAGAGCAGGGAATTTTTATACTGAACATTCAGGAGCTGTATGTTTTTCCTATACTTTTACCAAAGTCAAGAATTTTTTCAAGGAAACATAAAGTTGTAATTATGGAACAGTCAGTTAAGTAGGCATAAATACAGTGAAGAAACATAACCAAAAAGCCCAAGCCTGACAAGAATCTGAGATTTTGATCTCTTTTAAAGTTGTTTATACCCATATAAATGAAGACTTAATTCTACAGATTTCAGTGGACTTTAGGTTACATAAAATCACCATTTAAAGTGTCTTAATATTTTGTTTAAAGTAACCAACTCTTGCACTTTAGCTAAAAGTAAGTTAACACTGAAAAGATCATTCATACATCCAGCTTCACTGTTCATTAAATGAAAGAATGTTGGTTCCCACAAATATTTATGGAATGACTGGTCTTGAAATATTCCTGTTATTCTCTGTTCAGGAAAGGATTTAGTGGATTTTTCTGGGTGTACCCAGCTGAGTCCTGAGGTCAGTAATGATGCGACCTTTCACCTTTGTGGAATCCTGTCAGCCCAGCTCAGGTTCTCTTCTGACCTGAGGAGCTGAAACCATTGGTATTTCCTCACTCTTGCCTGCACAAAGACAAAGGTTGTGTATTGCAATAGAAAGGTGTCTAGTAGCAGTCACAGCTTCACAGGCATCCTCTTGTTTGCAGCTCTTATAATAAGTAATAGGAAACTTTTCCTTTTTAATAGGAAAACCCAGGTGAGCAGTGGCAATCCTTATTATGAAACTTTTCCCTCCAGTCATTCATGCCTTCAAACAGAAGTTGATGATATGCTTTCCTCCAGATTAATTAAGCATAGTTGACATATTTCTGCATATTAAAAGTATTTGTACTTTTATTAGATAGGGGTTGAGGTCCTTATTCCAAGTAATAATGTGTAAACGTTCATATTTTAGATTTATGTAAAAACATATTTTTTACATACTTTATAGAGTATTTTTCATACTCTGTATTGAATTATGGTTTTTTGTGAGCATAAAGATCTTCAGAGCTGGACTGCAAACCTATTTAGCCTTGTGTTTAATCCAGTCATTCCTAGAGGTGAGCAGAAGTTATTTCTGGAACTGCTCCTCCTGGCTTATTCATATACAATACCCTACTATATTTCCTATCCTCTCAAATGATTTTCCAGATTTTCTGGCCCTCCACAGTGTTGTTTTAATGCTCTGTTGGCAAGTCTTTCTCAGATGACTCCTTGTGTTTATAACTCTTCAAAAATAAAAAATTCCTTTTCTTGCACAAACGATCCTGTATGTCCCATGATATGTTTATTTATAAATATACATGTTATTCTTCAATTTTAACAGTAACATTGTTTGTTTTCCCAGACTACCATGAACTAAAATGAAAGATACTTTATGCCTACTGATAATACCTAGAGAAGACCAAAACAGTACATGTAGCTCTTGTGCTATTATACCACAGCAGAAAAGCAATTCAAATAAAATAGGGACAGGTAAGGAATTTTATGTAATGCATTTAAATATGTAGCCCTTTATAATATTTTTTTCCCCTGGTGAGTTTTAATTCTATATTTAGTTTAGCTGGCTTTGTAAACAAAATGCTCATTAACCACAATGGTATGAAAAAGTTCATCTATGTGATAGAAACAATTTGAAGTACCCTGGTGCATGTCTTTGAAGACTTATGACCCTAACCACATCTTGGATGGATCAGCAAATTGCCAGTAGAATAACAGAAGTGGTAACATGGAGCCACTATCTTATCAGTTACTAGTTCAAATTTGGCTAAGTCATGTCTAATGGCTAAAATTTCATGACTATCTGATCTGATCTATTCAAAGCCTTCCACATAATTTGTTGTTGATTGCAATCCAGGTCCCACTGGAGCTGTGTCCAAGTCACAACACACATCACTCTAATTGACATTAAGTGTCACTTTCCTTGGCAGACGTGGATGGAAGGTCAAAGATTAACTACAGCATGGAGATTGAATTCCCTTCACAAGAAACAGCTCTGACAGAGGATACTTTGAATGCTGCAGCAAAGTCTTGTCTTTTGGCTTTTGTGAAGGAGCAGAGCATTTATATCAACAACATGTTGATGTTCAGCATGCAAGTTCATCCAACAATAGATCACATTTTAGTAAATAATATAGCCTTGTCCTCATATACACTATAATGTCTTCTGATTTTGAATCATTGTTTTTTCTAACTGAGGTGCTTCATCAAAACCTAGTTTCTTAGCTGTTTGTTCCAAACATTTTCTCTGAAATATACATATTTTCTTTTTTTCTCTTTAGTGGAATCTGGGAAGTCACACCTTGGGGATTATCACAGTGTGCTCACACTGTTTTTTATACTTTCCCCTACACATGTATTATATTGAAGAGATTTTACTGAATTTGATGATCCAATGCATATGTTTTCATATTCTTTATGAGTTCATATGTTTTTCAATTTGCTTAACAATTAGCCAATCTGTTAACTTTTTTCTGAAAAAGTAACATAAACTAAAGCATTAAGAAATCAGAAGGAAGGAGTTATAAGTTACCAGTAAAACTGTGATATTTTGAAATAAAATATACTATTCCTTTTTATTATTCTTCTTCCTTTTTGTCTTTTGGGGCCTGTGATTTTCTGGTTTTGCAGTTTGTTCCTGTGCTTGAAGAACATAGGGGACTAGGCAAAAGGCAATCACCAAACAAAATAATAAAACCAACCATCTATTGCTCCCAAAGTTATAAGAAGAATACTAAAAAACATATTTTTTTAACAGTTGACTTTTTCTAAATGGCTACTTTTTGTACTTTTGGGGGTTTGTCTGCTTTCTTTTTTCCTCATCCTACTGCAGAGAGTGAGTCTCCAGTACATGAGATGACAGCTTTATAACTAAATGAAAATTTTAACTGTTGGACTGTAAGCACCCTAGAGACCAAATCTTAGTGAATAGCTCCTAAAAGCCAAACCCCAAAATCTTAACATAGTTTGCTCAGAAATATTTTCTTTTTTGTGAAAAAGTTTACACTCAAAACTGAAAAAGTTTGGGAGAATCCATCAGTTTCATCAGCTCTTCCATGGAAACCGGTGGGTTTCCTATCAGCTCTCCTGTTCTTTGGCTTCCTGTGTTGTGACATGCTGCTTGCTAGGCAGGAACCAGTCTCTTCAAGGAAAACATCTGGTTCCCTGTGAATTTCAGCCAGAGCCCTCAGGACATTTTTTTCCCCAACTAAGTAGAAGAGGACAGCTGCTTGGTCTACAGGTAACTCAGGAAGGTTTTATCAACTTTTAAATTTTTTTTTCTAAATTTAAAAAAATGTTCCCACTGTCCCTAAACAATTTTTCAGAAGGGACAGGAGGAATTCATTTCAATCTGGAGGACTTGGTACTTACTTGAAGATTTTTCTGCCTACGGTGTCAGAAGATGAACAATCTTCAAGACATCACCAAATATTTTCAAACATGTAATTCCAAATGTTTATATTTTAGTTACATAGTGTATAATAGTCCTTTTTCATAGTAATTTCCAGAATAACACTAGCTTGTTATTAATGCAGTTTGAATGACAGTATCCTGTAATTTCAATAGGCAAACTTGGTTGTATTATGAAGTCTATTTTTTCCATGTATTTTTGTTTCTCATCACTACAATATCTCACTGAATACAGTAGAGAGAGGGAGAAAACTATTTTATGAAATGAACTTTTTTTTAAAAATCCTATTTTTTTTCCTTTCAACAATAGTGCCAACATTCACTGTTTTCCTTTCAAATTTGCACTATGCTCATTTAATTTCTTGCTGTAAAACTCTGAGTCTGGGAAGCACCTGGACACTTTCCTGTAAAGCATTTGTTTCCCTTGCATTGTGGGTTTTTTGATACCAGCAAACCTGTGCAGTTTCAAACACCCTGTGGTCCATTACTCCTGGGATGTGCATGAATTCCACTCCATCTTTCTGGCTGGTTGAAACAAGACTCCACAGGAGGAAATCTTCTCTCTAATTCCCACACTTAGGCAGAATGTGAAATGGGAGTCTGAGTTCTTCCTGGCCCATGCTGCGCATGCTGTTCTTCATAAGCTCTGTTGTTATTTCTAGGCCAATTGTTGTAATTATGTTTTCATTGGCCTTCTTCATTTATGTTTTGTTTCCAGATAGTCCTCAATTTGGCATGTTGGCTTAGCTTCTCATGTAAAAAGAGAATATTACACCCTTTTTTCCCCCCCTCAATCAAATCCCCATAGGTTTCTTTATCAACAGATAGACCCTAAGAATCTACTTTTGGCATATTTCATATCTTAATTAATTCATTATGTGAGAGAACCCTTTCAGAGACCTAATTTTTCACTTCTAACAATTCATAGTTAGGTGCTGGCATGTATTGACTCAGAATATACCATCAATGCTCCTGTCAACCTTCTTGTTACTCTCATTATGCCAGCTTTCCATATGATGCTAAGGCTGCTTTGCATTGCAACAATATCCCATGGAAAGATAAGGCTAGCTTTTGCAGAATGTAGGTTTTAATATGACAATATCCTGAGAAATATTAATGCTGTTCTCTTGAAAGAAACTACTCTTCTAATCAACATCTGTGTCATTTCAAGGTTTAGTATGAATTTTTTTCAGCTGTTGGCAAAAATAGGAAAGGCTTGAGTTACACAGATTCTTTCAGCAGTTACTACAAGTCTGAAAATCTAACATACAGGAAGAAGTAATTTTCATGAACTGGTAGTTTTTAAACTCTAATTTAAAATGACTTTGTAATTAGGTTTAAAAATATTTTCTGGTTTTATGTTTAGAAATGGGCCTAAACCACAGGATATTTCTTACTTTCTAGCTAGATTAGTTCTTTACAAATTCTACTCACTGGAATTTTCTACCCTTTTTTCAACTCACAATTACAACTGTTTTTCCAATGTAAATCCTCAGACCACACCCATGACATTTCTCTTGACTTCTTGTTCTAAATTGCTGTGTAGCTTTGCTGCCTGCTGTTAAAAAGGCTGACAAGTTTGACTCCAGAGTTGCCCTTCAGTGATACGTGAGGGAATGTTCCCACAAACTGGATTATGTTAACTTGGCTCAAGAACTTGAATGCAAATCAAAACCTGTCTTACAACACTACAACTTCATGCAAGAAATAGGTAAAACAAGACAACTTTGTAATGATGAACATAACTTGGGGGGGTGGAATTTTTTTTCAAAATCATTTTGTCTGGCCAGTGTAGATGTTGTCAGTCATTAGGACATAGGTTTGCCATATGTAATCTTATATTTCAGCAGGAAAGGTTAAAAGCTATTAAAAAAAGTTTACCAATTGAGAATAACACATTTTTCTTAATCACACACAGTGAACATCTTTGAAAGATTTTTGTTCTTTCTATGTAATCATTTATTCATTACGTGTTCTAGAAGTTTATAGATTCTTCTGCTTCAAGCATATAATTGGATTAGATGATCTCAAGAGGCCCATCCTAAACTATTCTATCATCCTGTTATTTATTTATAAGAAAGTAGAGCAAATTCATCATTTTGAAAATTGTTTGGGAAACAGAGCTCAAAATCCTACCTGCCTGTAGATCTGCATCATATTAACTGAAAGGTGCAAGTGCTACATACAACATAGAAAAATGCAGCTATAGTTGATGTTCTACACATACACAGTAACCCTAACCATGGGGAGAGCTGAGGTGGCTTCTGAAAATAACTGAATTCTGCCTGATGACTGAATTGCCCTGCACTTCTATGGCTTTAAGAATGCAAATCGCACTCCAAGGAAACAAACTATCCTAATGCTAACTATGCAATGTCCAAGGCCTTGCTTATATGCATTCCCTTATATTTGACTGAAGAATGAAATCCCAAGGGCAGACTGGTAGTCAGAAAACAGGTGAATTTGGGTCCAAATTCAGCTCTCAAGGCTATCATTGACATTGAACGTTACTTAAGAATTTGTATGTGTTTATTCTCCTCATCAAGACATTAGTGTATAACTGGTTTTTTGCTTAACATTTTGTCTCCAGTACTTTTTCTTGCAGTTGAGGGATAATTAATGAAAAGCTAATAATGTCTGCACACAACTGATTTTATCTGGTGAAATGAGAAATACCCCAATCCAATAATTTCTGTCAGTAAAACTCTATTGGTCTGAAATCTGCTGGCTGGAAAAATAATCTCAGATGATTAATATTAAAGCATTTAATCTTTTTGACTGATGTACCACAGCACATCAAACGGACAAAGAAATAACATACAGAACAAACAGCTCATGTTACTTGGGTATACGAAGCATTTGCAATGATTCTCTCATACACTGTAACATGATGAGTTAAATGAAGAAAATCTGGTCAAGGTAGCATATTAAAGTATGGCTTTCTCTGGTAGGGAAAGCAATAGATCCATTAACATGACAGATTAATGTTCAAGTTAACATATCATTCCCACATTCTGCCCTGTTTCTGTCTATGCATAAAGAACAGACGTAGATTTATTGCTCCATTGGTTTTATCTGGAAGAAGTGAATTCAACTAATCACTAAGGTGTATGGACAGATACCTGTGTCTGTTTTGCACAGATGAGTCCAGAGGCCATCAGACAGTTATTTGCCTATTCTCTTCCCCCACGAATGTCCTCAATGTTTCATAATTTCTATTTATAATTGTTCATTATTTTTCTTCAGAGAAAGAATTTAAAAAGTGAGTAAATCCTACTACACTTTTTTCTTACTGTTGAAGCTTTGAGAGAAAAAGTTATACATTTGGCCCAAAGTTTTCTATTTGGCTTATTTCTAAGAGACTTCTGACTGAGTTTGGGAAATGGTTATAGAGTAAGATGTAATTACTGTTGCTGCACAGTAGAGCTAATATTTTAGTCAGACAAGATTGATAGAAAGCATTTGGAAGAGACTGCTATTCCCATTTTTCAGGTAGAAAGCTGAGGCAAGGAAAGATTAAATTATTTGCCCAGGAGGAATTCTGTAACACAGTCAAGAACAGATAGTTTGAAAATACTTTGTGTATGTTAGTTTTCATGCAGAACTGTATTCCTTCCTATTGTAAACTGAAAATATTTTCATAGAATTATAGAATCATAGAATGGCACGAGTTGGATGGGACCCCAAGGATAATAGAGCTCCAACCCCCCTGACACAGGCAGGGCCACCAACCTCAGGCCTGGATCTACACAAGGGTGCCCAGGGCCCCATCCAACCTGGCCTTGAACACTTCCAGATGAGGCATCCACACCCTCTCTGGGCAGCCTGTCCCAGCCCCTCACCACTCTCTCTGTAAAAAACTTCCCCCTAATATCTAATTTAAACCTTCCTTCCTTTAGCTGTAATCCATTCCCCCTTGTCCTGCCATTGTCTACCCTTTTAAAAAGCTGATTCCCCTCCTGTTTTTTACTCTGCAACACTGTAATACAAAGCACTATGCTGAATCAGATTTAATTGTGACCAGTAATTATATTCCAGAGTCCTGGAAAGAGGATGAAATTGTTAGTGTGATTTCCATAAGAAAGTTCCAGACCAATTTTTTGAGATAATATAGATCAGTATAGCTCTACAGAAAAGAACAGATCTAAGATGGTATTTGAAAACTGAGAATAGGCTGAAATGTGACTTGTGGGTAATAGTCCAGTGAGCAATACACTAGAAAAATTGTGTATGTTGACAGTAATCCTGTTTGGTTGATTGTGTCTTCCTTAAGACTTTTGGACTCCTAGCAATGTGCTTCCCAGGGTATCCATAGAAATTTAATCGGTTTCTATCTAGAGATTATAAAATTTAGAATAGCAGATGTTGATATGATAAGAGCTTTAAAACAAAGAAAAACCTAAGAGTGACCAGGTATTTCACAACAAGTGATGACATGCTTTAAAACAAACAAACACATTGTAATGACAAGAAGATGAAAAGTACAAAACAAAATCATCAGAAGTGAGTAACAGCTCATTTAGGTACACTGTGACAGGTCAGTGTTCATGTCTTACAGCTTTTACAGTATCGCTTTAAAAATTACTTCACTGTGAGTTCCCTGTCAATTGATCATGAGGTCACTTTTAGGGTCAGGAAAGGATTGTTCCATCAGCAAATGCATGTCTGTGTTCTTTAATTGTATGCCTAGTTATACACAAGAAAGTAATACATTAAAGATGGCATTTATTAACTTAGAGTGATCTGTTATGTTAATGGCTTCACTTCTAGTCACATGAAAGAGGATTATAAATTAATAAATCAAGGCAAGTGTGTTCTCTTCTTTAAAAAATAATGCAGCTAAGTATTTGGTGTCTGATCTTTGTGGTTCCTATTAAAAGAACAGTCTTTCCAGGCTGGCCATAACTGGGTAACATTTCTGGTATGCGATTCAGATGGCTTTAACATAAACTAAATTAATCTAGTACTTGCAAAAAGTAAGTTTAGAAATGTTGTGTTTGTTGAGATTTTTATAATGAAAATGTTTTATAAAAAAAAGTAAAATAAATTATTTCTAACGTTCCACTGTGTTAGAGATTCTTGGTTCAGACAGTGAAGGGTGTGCCCAAAAAAGAACCAGGGAGCAAGGCTGTCTTCATAAATCCCAGTTAGTTTTGAACTGGGTTTTGTCAATCAAAAAGTAAAAACTACAGCTAGTAATTCTCTTTGATGAAGGAATCATAATGTTTCTTTTTCAAACCAGAAGTTAACTTAATTTAGACCCCAAAAAATTACAAACACAAAGAAAAAAAGTGAAAAGGAACCACATTCAAAATATTCGTTCAGGTCCTTTGTAGTGGATTTGACAAAGAAAATCTTTGGGCACAAATTATTGCTAGATTATGAGACTCCATCATACACATGGGCATTGGCAGTCTGGCCATTTTCAGTAGAGAAGCTGAAGAGTCAAGCTTTTTAGAACATCTAGTAAGTACAGCTTGTGACTTGATAAGATGACATTATGGTTTGCTCATGTACATTGAACATGAATATTTGCAAGTAGCTATGAGATACCCATGGTAAAAGTATGTGAAAGATGGCACTTTCAAAAGCTGATTTTTGTATGCATAGGTGATTGACAGGTAGTTTTCATGCAGCTAGAAAGGAACAAATGGCAGTATTACAGAACTTAGTATGGCTACTGAGTCTTTCTCTATAGTGTTCCCCACTTATTCCCTTCCCCCAGAAAAGGTGTGACCCAGAATAGGAGGTGAACCCCAAAGATTTTTTAATACCTCTTCAAAAAGGTACTCTGAACTCACTACTGCACAAAAATCCACCACATCCTGAAGAAAACCAATCAAAACCTCAAGCTAAACAAGATTCTTAGTATTTTGTCCAAACATCATGCAATACAGATATATATCAATATTGAAATTAGAAGCATTGCTGAGCCAAGCTGTCAGTTTTTGTGAGTGTTTAAAATGGTAGTGTAGCTCACTCCCTGACCCTGGTCACTGGCCTGTGTCCAGGCCAAAGCTCCAGACCTTGGAAAGCTGACAATACTGCTACAGGTCTACACATTGCATGCTGGGATTTTTTCTTATTTTTTAATGAAAAGCAGGTAATTTAAGGTTAAATTAGTTACATCTACAACTAGGATATAGATGTGACCAAAGAGCAAACACATCCCCAAAGAACACAGGAAGTTACAAGCTGGAGATAGCTGGCAAGTTTTGGATACTATAGGGGTTTTTTTGCATTGAAAAAATATTGTTATCCCGAGTCTGCATACTTTTCCCAGAAATATTTGTATTACCTTCTGAAATTCTACAAGAAAAGACTCAGGATTTTCTTCTTGGGTTGGTTTTTTTGTCAGAGGGGAAGATTCTGGCCTAAAATGAGATCAGCAATAATGGCTGGAATGCAGAGACTAAAATAATAAAGTTATGGTTTACACACTGCTTCTTGTTTTATGCTTTTCGACAAAAAACAGCTCCATGACTTTCATTTTAATTGTGTTGAAGCCTGCTGAATGCTTGACCACTGCAAGAAATAAAAGTGCAACATTTTCTCTCTTTCCTTTTGAGACATGAAAAAATAATATTATTCCCCTTACATGTTCAGTATAAACCATTTCACCACCGTTTAGGTAGAAAAATCTCATTTTAAAATGGATGCATCTATTGGGTCACTACTCTCTTTTAAGTGAGATCTATCAGTGTTTCATTTAATTACTCTCTGCTACAATATTTCTAAGAGTGTTTTGAAAGTATTTGTGCAAAAGTAATAATACTGAAAGTGTCTCATATGTATGCAGTGATGAATCTGACTAAATTGTCATGATTTTGCATGTTCTATTAATGTGCAAAATAAGTTTATAGTCTTGCTGCCAGCCTGGCTTACATAACACTCTTTAATGCTGAACTGGTAGGCTTCTAGCGATTTAGTTAACCTCTGATCTATTCCTTTGGTAAGGATAACTATGGCTCTAAATAAAATAATATATAGGAAGACTATTAAATTGTTGCACATCCACTTCCTTGTTGGCAAAATGTATTTCCTGCCAATTATCACAAGAGATTTTCCAAGGCAAGCCTTCCACCCGTGGTGACATAACATGCTGGAAAAGCTGGGCTACATTGTAAAAATAATGAAGAAAATCTTGCTGATGGATATGGAACTGGCTGTTTGCTGCTGAAACTGACTGAAAGCAATATTATCACTGCCCCTTGAAAACAGTCCCGTCAGGCAAGGTGGATATACACATGGACAAACCTGGACATGTCCATGCAAAACAGAATGCTTGCTAATCTTAGATTGTATAAATTAAGATCTCTGTTATCTTAACTCTTAAGCTCACTCTTTAGCCCCAGTAGCATTAAAAATATATATTTCTCTACTATTTGAAGGAAAGGGGGTGGGTGTGGGTGTTAGGCAATAAAAGAGAATTTCTTTGTTGTAGATTGTTTGGGTATTTCTCCATAATAGATTTTATTCTGCAGGGCTGCATTCACACAGAATCTGATATGACAGTTTCATTCATTTTTCCTTCCTTGTCAAAGCTGTTGCATATTACATGTGGGTATTGTCCAATAGCAACTCCTTTCCTTCTTAGAAATGTCCACATTTCAAAGTGTTATATAGGTGAATCCTGCCTCAACTCTTCTCCATTATATAAAGTCCCCAGGAAAACTACAATTATTTTTCTTCTAGCTGAATACAATTAAAAAGTTATTTTTATATATATATGCACAATTATCACAGAAGCCAAGAAGGCACCCCTGCTGCATAAACCAAATACAACTACATACAAGCTAACAAAGACAACTCAGTATCTCCTTAAAATTCCATGGGCCATGTATAGGTAATTAGCATTGTTTACTTTTGTTGTGGTTGCAATATTAAAAGCAGTTCATAATACATATGTTCATGCCCCAGAATGCATGACCTGTGTAGAAAAGACAAGAAGTAGAAATACTGTTGCCATCCTCAACAGCGTGAAAGATGGAGCCACGAGGAGCTGCTTGCAGAGACTCTACGTGTCCACAAGATCAGCAATCTCAAAAAAATGTTTCTGAAATTCTCACCAAGTATTTAGTGCCTAAATTCTTATGAGGTTCACCCAGCACACATGGAAGTCACAAGCATATATATTGGAACAGGAAAGCAACACTTTAAACAGCATACACCTACAGCTGTCCGCTGAGCCAGATTAAATAAAGATCTGAAGACACATCTTCACTTCTTTGTCCCCAAAGCACAGGGTTTTTTGTCTCACCCACTTTGCAGTTGATCACATTTAGCTCTGTCTTATGCAAGACTCACAGTATTAGCTAGGTCACTAGAAAAGCCTTTTGCTTTTCATCACCTTTAAGAGTTGACAACATACTTATTTGTTGCTACAAATAAGAATTCTGCTACCATCAGGCTGGGGCTGAGCCACCCAGGTCTGAACACCCACACCTATGCTAGTCTACCCTTCAGTTGTCTTTTTTTTTATAGTGGAAACACATAAGTATTTTTACGGCGTGACTCATGTCTTTATAGATATGATTCATCTATATGTGGTTAGATTAATACACCATCCATAAAGAATGCTTAAGTTTTCCCTGTTTATTATAAAGACAGATGAGTTTATACAACTCAGAAGAAGATATATGCATAGCAGGTGTCTAAAACCAGAAACAATGGATATATCTCTTTCAGCTTATATCTATGCTGCAAGCTTCCTGGTCCTCATGCTTACCTGAATTCAAATGCTAGTCCCATCTTCATAACCTTTGTACCCCAAAATGGCACAGACTTCTCCTGCTCCAAAATACATGAGCTGTATAAAGCAGTGAAGGCAAAACTAGCCACCATCACATTTTCTGCCACTACCCCCAAAGCTAGAAAACCAACACCACAGTATCCTGCACACAGACTAAATGAGAAACTCATCAGACCTATCAACTGTCAAACCTGGAGTCTGTTGAGTCTGGCATCACTTGATAGGTTTTGCTTAATTAGATGCACATTTGTGTTAATTACTCATTTGCAGTTTAATAGTGTTTAATTACTATCTCCAATGCTTTGGCTATTGCTGAGTTCATTAACAGAATAGGCAGAATGATTAGCGTGCCTCTTGACAGAAGCTGACTTGTTAGAGGTTTTTTTCCTGTCTCTTAGATCATACAGAAAGGAATTTTCAGATTCTTTAAATTATTCTGGAATGTTTATTGACAGAAACATTGATTAGTATACAATTTAATAGTAAGTATAATCATATAGTTTGATACTCTATTTTTTTACTCTTCCAGCTCATTTTTACAAAATAATATTTCCATGATTTTTTTTTTAATAAAATAGGTCTGAACTTGCTATTTCTGTTTCCCACTACAATTTCCATTCCCAGTAATCTATTCCAGTGTAAGAGAAAGTCTGAAACCCAACAGAACCAACAGCTTCATAATCCTTACCATGCCAGACTCTAATAGAAATGGTTGGTAGTTTTCCAGTGAAAATATTTGAGGCTATATATTAGAGAACATATTGGTTTCTCTAAGTCTCCATCTGCTCCAAAAGTTTTATTTTAATTTTCCCTCACAGATACCTTACCAACATTTTTCCTGTTATCTCTTTGGCTTTCAATAGACTTCTCTGGTCTTTTTCATTAATGGAAACATATGGCCAGACAATAAAATAAATATGCATCTTGCTTTTTGCATTTTAAGCCCTGGAAAACTCCCCAGTTCACATACTTCAAGTCTTTCTCTGGCCTTGTCACACTGCATTGCCATTTGAGTAATGGTTTCTATTGTATCAGTCATAGAAATATCCATACAGATTTTTCTTTATTTAATCAAAAGAAAGCTTTATGTTCACACCAGCTTTGTTTTCTTCTTTCTTTTTTTTTTTTCAAATGGACATATTTCTATAAAGTTGTTTAAATTAAAATTTCTTAGGAGCATGTACCCTCAGAACATTTTTCTTTTTACACATATATTTTTCCTGCTACTCTTTTCTTGTTCCCTCTCTAAACCAGCCTTCTTTTATTTTCTACCAGCTCACACAACAATCAAGCTGCTGACATTTAGTCTTAACTTTTAGCCAAACTTTCTTTTATCCTCCTGGGAAGAAAAATCTAACTTTCCACGTACTTCTTTCATAAAGGTTGAGATGTTACTCTGACTCCAGGTAAATGACTCAAATCTGCCCAGACTGCCCAACTCATTCTGCTTTTCCCTTCAGGAAACTTTTTGAATCTGCATCCTGTACAATTCCTTGATAACAGGCATACAGCCAACATAATATCCTCTGGAAAATGCAGGCTCTACTTCAAAGCATGTTCTCCCTTAGATTCACCAAACTGTAACTTCCTGAAAAATCCTCTGCCTTCTGCAAGGGCCTGATGTGAAGGGCTTTCAACATCTACACTTCCTTTTCTGAAGGGAGTACTCAAATAGGGAAAAGTCTGGTTCTGAAATTGGAGATATCATTGTTCCTGGTATAAAACACCCGTGTCTGGATGAGGGAAGAGAGACAAATTTCAGCTTGCAATTTGGTCATGCGCTAGAGTCAGCACACATTAGCAGCCTACCAGATGCAGTGCATTGATGTCATCAGTAAGGTTAAAAGTAAAGAATTAGATTTTAGACATGTTTAATAAGGCTATGCTTTTTTTTTACCTTTTTTTTTTTTAAAATTTTTTTGCAATTGATAGAAACAAACCAACTTAACACTGAGGTCCAATTAATCAAATTGCAAAAGTCTAAGTGTTATGTGTTAACATGCAAGGTTATCCTACAAGCTAATAATAGCTGAAATCTCACAGTGGAAATTGGCACACTTAATACAAACTTGTTTTGCTTTGCAAAAAGTACAAAGCAGAGAACCTCCCCAAAAAATACTGATTATACAAGGACTGTGTTTTAATGTGGTCTGAGAGTATATGATCAGCACCAGTCTGGGGTGAGGGTCTGGATGGAGTTTTTTATAGCTCCTGCCCATGGCTCCACCTGGGTTTCATTTCTGCACATGGGATGGGGCTTGAGTCAGAAGACAAGATTGCTGGGAGCCCAGGAGCTCTCCTGGGTTGCACAGTTTGCACATAGCTCAACTGAATACAAAGTGAATGCAAAAAATAAACTCCAACACAAGGAATACGTCACCTTCTTGCCCCACAGAGAATTAAAGAAAGAGGCAATACAATACGCTTTTGGTGATTGTCAGTGATAGTAAGAAACTATCATATTACAGTTTTTTGTTGTATAATAGGGTGCCTTCAGTCACAGAGCAGAACAGTGTTTCATTACATGGTTTTCCCATTTGGTTCCTTACTGAGGTGTGAGTATTTTCATTGATGTTGTACAGTCATTCACATCAGTATTTATGGGTCCTTTTCATTCTGAAAGGTGAATATTTAGACATTTCTGACATATCTGAAGTAAATACATGCATAATCCTCTAATGCAGAAGGGGAATGTCAGAATCAGGTTACGTCCCTTACAGTCTGCCAGCGTGAGTTCACAGGGACACTGAGCCCGATTTTACTATCTTTACACCAGACTAATCATAAAGCATTGGCTAAAACATGTGAGAGAGGAAAATAAAGTGAGTATTCACACTAAGGGAAGTATTAGCTTTAGACATTGAAGTTTATGTTACTCCAGAAGGCAGTACAGAGATCTTGTGTTAACCTGTCACAGGTGGTAGACCCCAAGAGTCACTTTTTTTCCCTTGACTGTGGCAGGACCTCAGTGAAAACCAACTTAAACTGTACTTATGTGGTCACCTGAAATCTGCATAAATCTCCATAGCAACGAAGATGGACAGACAGTCCATGCTTTTCCCATACACATTTCAGAAATCCACATCTGAGCTAGCTAGAAAACAAACAGACTAAAAGAGATAGTAGGGGAAGTAAAAATTCAAAGATTAGTTTTTAGCCATGCCAGTTCCTGGATCCTATTGTGGGACCAAGTATCTACATGATAGCTCTTGCTGACAGAAGGAAAGAAATGAGAAATATCCAAGGACAATATCCCTGCCTGTGGCAGGGGGGTTGGAGCTCTATGATCCATGGGGTCCCTTCCAACCCAGACCATTCTACAATTCTATGATTCTATGACAAGAGGGAGGAGAGGGCAGCTTCTTTGGGCAGCACCATGGTTTTATGTTCCAGTAACATCTATGTGTAAGAGCAGCTTAATTTACTTATAGTCAGTATTTAGCGTCGGGGCATGCTAACAATGTACATCTTGATGGAACTGATAGTGAAATAAACTTCCAAAGGATACAGGACAAAGTTGGTGTTTCATTACATTTAGGGAGTACTGCCAGATCTTTGTTCTTGAGAAAAGACTTCCACCTGAAACACAGGCATATTCATGATATAAACCAATCTTGCTCCTGCCTGAACTATGAAAACACTTCAAGAGAAGAAGTGTTTCTGTAACTGAAAAGAGAAGTACCAAAGGGTATATGAATTGCTGCAGCCTTTGTGACCCAGTTTATGTGAAAGGCATTCAGAGCAATTCTCAGAGCTGAGAATTAGTTCAACTACTTAGATAAAGTATTTGCTTTGTAAGTATTCCTCCTGCTTTTAGTGGAATGACTCACAAAACATGTCTCAACGTAAGAAAGCAACTCACAAGCCGTACCTTATATTCAGTAGTGTTTTACAGGTGTCACAAGGCTTGCTTCTGCTGTGCTCAGTTTGGGATTTTTATGATTGAAAGCAGCTACTGTGTTGTTTTGGGTTTGTAGGGCAAGGTTTTGGTAGCAGGGGAGGCTGCAGGGGTGGCTTCTGCAAGAAAATGTTAGAATCTTCCCCTAGGTTCGAGAAAGTCAATGCCAGGCAGCTCCAAGACAGACCTGCCTCTGGCCAAGGCTGATCCAGTCAACAAAGGTGAGATAAAGAAGTTAAGGAAGAAAAAAAATCCAAAAACCATCAGCAGGCATTTGCAGCCAGAGGGAGGAGTGAGAAGATGTGAGAAACTTTGCAGAAACAGCAAAATCAGTGAAGAAGGAGTGGGAGGAGGTGTTGCCAGGTGCCAGAGCCAAGAACCATGGTGAGACAGGCTGTCCCTCTGCAGTCCATGGAAGATGGAACACTGTGGAAGAAACAAGCAGCTCATGAACTGCAGCACATGGAAAGGACTCACATTGGAGAAGTTTGTGAAGGACTGTCCCCCATGAGAGGGACCCCATGCTGGAGAAGGGAAAGAGTATGAGGAGTCCTCCCTCTGAGGAGGAAGGAGCAGCAGAGATGACCTGACCCTAACCCCCATTCCCCATCCCCCTGTGCCGCTCACGCAGAGGAGGGAGACAATTTGGGACTGAAGTTGAGCCTGAGAAGGGAAGGTTGGGGGGAGGTCTTTTAAGATTTGGTTTTATTTCTCATTGTTCTACTCTGGTTTATTTGATAATAAATTAATTACTTTTCTTTACATTCAGTCTGCTTTGTCTGTAACAGTAATTGGTGAGTGATCTCTCCTTGTCCTTATCTTGATCCACCAGCCTTTTGTCTTACCTTCTCTCCCCTGTCCATTTGAGGAGAGAGTTACAGAGTAACTTTGGTGGGCACTTGGTCTTCAGCTGGGAACATGTGTTCATGACACTTAGAAGCATCTCAGACTAGTCCTTTAAATTCAGAAAATAGAAAACTGCAGGGCAAAATCATGCCTTGAATTTGGATTATTCTGTTTAGTTCAAGTATCCATCCTACTCATCCCACCACAAGGAACTATGGGTATTACCAATTCCTACAGAGATTAAAAAAAAGATATTTTGGAGACATTTTTCAGGGTGAGGAAAATACCAACACAATAATAAACGAAGGTCAATACAAGCGTTTTATGGAAGCAGTTTTGCTGAAGGACGAATATGAGAAATTGTATTTACATGGTATAAGGAAAATATGGAGTTTATTCCTGTTCATCTGTCTTCCAGTCCCGGAGTTCAACACAAGAATACAGATCTTTCAAACATATATTATGACTAGGTATTGGTTATTTTGCTCTGCTTTTTACTGTTTCAAGAAAAATCTGGGCCATGCAGTCCATAACAATAATGAGCTTATGGTTAATAATTACTTCAGCCTCAAACATAGCTGAAGAATTTTCATAGATAGCTAAAGAATATTTTATTATCCTCAGCATTATGATTTCATCACTTAGAACCAAATTCTTATGTTATTACCTGTTTCCCCTTATTCCTTTTCCCTCCTATTACAGAAAGTGTATACTTTTTATCTTCCTGAGGGATTAAGTTTTAAAACCAACTGCTTGAGGTTGCCTATTAATAATAATGTAAATGTTTGCCTGGTAATGGAAGAATAAAACATTAGCCCCTTCGCATTTCCCTCAGAGAGCTCAGCAGTCTTAATTTTGTATTTGTACCCTGAGTTCTTGTGCTGTTATGATTTTTAGCATCCAATGATTTTGCTGTATTCAGCCTCTTCTGCTTCACCTAGTGCTGAATTCCATTTATTTCATTTATGGTAACATCTAAATCAAGTTTTAAATTGATGTAGCACTCTAAGCTAATGGCTATTTTCAGTATTTCTTTATTCTGTGTTTATATAAACTTAAAACAAACACAGTTTAAATTCATATAAATGGAAGAAGTATAAAATAGCTACATGACAGATAGAGAGTATGAAACCAAATAAACCTTTGGAATAATTAAGTGTTCATGTTGAAATATGCTGTTATTGTAGGAAGTGGAATGTTAAATCACTTTAGAAATCCTTAGAGGTGAATTCACTCAGAGCTATTACAAAGCCAGAGTAAAATACACATATGCATGCACGCATGCGCTTGTGCACACACACACACACACA
>VZTU01004485.1:0-32368 GCA_013400835.1 Zapornia atra | reverse complement strand
TTGAAAGTTGGTGGTTTTGGTTTTTTTTTATAAGCAGCTGATACACCCGATTATAAAAGCCAACAGAATTTTTGGAAAGGACAAAACATTAGTTGTGAGTTTGATGAAAAATAGTATATAGATAGTAAAGAAAATAAAATCAATTTACACACTGTATATAATGCATAGATTGAGGAAAAAGTGGTATTACAGGGTGATATGATCTGGATTATTTTTTGATGTAAGCTTTTTTTTTAAAGCTGTTCCGTGAGCCACAGTTGGCCAGGAGCAAAGAAACCATTAGACGGAAATGATTTACAATGTTTCGTTTCCTATTTTCACCTTTCCTTTTACATGAAGTCAGTGGACTGAGATACATGATCTATAATTTGAGATAGAAAGAAAATCTTGTAAAGGTGTATTTTACTTATGTTGAAGGAATGGATTATCTTTATTAAAAAAACCCAAAAAAACCAACTTTCAAAACCCCAAAGAACCCCACAACTTAAGAAAATGTTATAGTGATTGGAAAAAGTGCATACGTTACTACTTCTAAACCCTGCAACAGTTAAATGCAGGACCATATATTGTAGACATAAAGGATGATGTGCAACTGCTGTCTTTACTTGAACTCAGTTTCAGTAACTGTTCGAGAAATACGCCAATAAAAAATGCCGATATTTTTCCTTTTTCAGACCTAAGTGAACAGGTAGGATTGCTTTGATTTTTTTCCAAGAACTGAAATTTGCTTGCCTTAGCGCTTTCAGCTTCTTTAGCCTGAGTTATATGTAAGGATTGACTGTGTTTTACTCAAAATTCCATTTGAATTAACTATATTTGGGTTCAGAACAAAACCTACTCTTGATTTTCACTGAATCTTAAAGGTTTTTCTGTACAGTGTTACAACAGTACCAAGGCAGCCAAGTGGAAGTGCTTTGTAGCCTGGTGGTTTGAGCATTCTCTACAGAGGTTAAAGCTGTCAGCTTCAACACCTTTAGGCAAAGAATGGAAATAGCCCTAGATGTCTAAAAATTAAGTTCTCGTACAAAGTTGGGAATATATTCACACATCTTTCTAACATAGTTCAAAATCAAGGAGACACCACTGCTGTTGGGAAGGTAGAGTGTTAGAAGACATACATTCACACCTCCTGGAAAATATTAGCAGCTGTGACCCTTTGGTACAAAGGTTTTTTCCCTCAGTTCACTCATCTGCTGTGAGAGCAAAACCAGCTTGAGATTCCGTAAAGTTGGTTTCCTACAAGCTGCTCTGAGATCTTTAAGCCAGTTTTTCCTGCTAATTCTGAAAAACTTGTGTTCCTTTGGCTACTGAAAACAATGGTAGATTAGCTAAGTTCTGGGAGCCCGAATTACAGTAGTTGTCTAGATTTAGTGAAATAAATTAATAAATTCAGAGAAAGGTTACTATCTTTTGAGTACTTAAGTTTTTAATCGGCTATAGCAACCAAGTTTCAAATCTGTCCTAATATAGACAGAAGCTGAGCCCTCCCTGCTTCTGCCTTCCAAACTTGCCTAGCCCTTCAACCTAACAGGTTGAACTAGCAGAAAAAATATGTAGCAGCAAAAACCTATAATGCTTATTGTCTTTGGTTACCTTTTGTAAATACTTTTTTCTTCTTTTTTTTTTTTTTGATAACAGACAAAGGATAACTTCTCTGTAAGGCAAAGTTGAGACATCACTGCTAAGTTAAAGTGCTCTCCAAGTTTGGACTAGTTAATTACACACTATCGACCTTTTTACAGTGGACATGAGATTTTAACTTGTTAAAGAAGAGAACTTCTTGATAGCAGCAGCTGTTCTGTCAGTGAATATTAAGGAAGATTATTATTTTAGTTAATTTAAAAAGCAGCCTGTGTGCCAGCAATCTAGACAAGAAACCTGTAGTCCAACAAATCCTCACAAATTGCTCTCAAGCTTGATAAAGTACTTATTTTTTTTTGTGTTGGGAAGGAATTCTTTTTTTTAAATCGCTTATCTACTGTATGAAGGAATGATTCTTCCTCAAAATTAGGATGGGGAAAGTAAGGACTTTGTGTAGTTATTCAATAAAGGGCTTCTATTCTGCTAAGTAAATGCTAGGAAGCTTATGAAAGGTAGACTTTCGGGGAGCTGCTTGATGCTTGTGGTGTTAGTATTTCTTCTATCTTCACTCATGTTTAGGGAGCTTTATGGAAGCCTATGGACTGATATAGTAGCTTTTGTCTGGAAATCAAGCTCATCACTCTGTGTGACCTCATTACGTTGATTATGTGAGCAATTAGCTTTGCTTTTCTCTAGTTGTTCTCCAGGTGCCCAGCCCCCTTAGCAGAAAGACAGGGATAGGAAGCAGTGTGAAGCCCCAATAATCCAAGGGAAATTATTAGTGAACTGCCATACCACTTAAACACAAGTTTATGGGGTTGGATGGGATCCAACCAAAGGTACTGAGAAAGCTGGGGGAAGTGCTCGCCCAAGCCACTTTGCATCATTTATCAGCAGTCCTGGCAAACTGGAGAGGTCCCAGTTGACTGGAAGTTAGCAAGTGTGACACCCATCTACAGGGAGGGCTAGAAAGAGGATTTGGGGAACTACAGTCGGTCTGATCTTGGTGCCAGGGAAGGTTATGGAGCAGATGATCTTCAATGCCATCATGTGGCATATTTCGGACAACCAGGTCATGCTTGCCTAGCCTGATTTCCCACTATGTGACACACCTATTGGATGAGGGAAAGGCTGTGGATGTTGTCTTCCTAGATTTTAGTAAAGCCTTTGATAGAGTTTCCCACAGCATTCTCCTGGAGAAACTGGCTGCTTGTGGCTTGGATTTGTGTACACTTCTTGGTGAAAAATCTGTTGGATCTGGGCCCAAGAAGTTGTGGTGAATGGAGTTAAATCCAGTTGTCAGCTGGTTTAAAATGCTGTTCCACAGGGTTCAGTATTGGTCCAGTTTTTAATATTTTTATCAAGGATCTGGATGAGGGGATTGAGTGCACCCTCAGTAAGTTTGCAGATGACACCAAATTGGGCAGGACTGTTGATCTTGAGGGTAGGAAGGCTCCACAGAAAGATCTGGACAGTTTGGATTGTTGGGCTGAGGCCAGCTGTATGAGGTTCAGAAGGCTTGGTGCCCCAGGTCCTGCACAATCACCCCAGGGCAATTCTACAGGCTTGGGGAAGAGTGGCTGGAAGGCTGCCCGACAGAAAAAGACCTGGGGGTGTTTGATGACAGCTGGTTGA
Source organism: Zapornia atra (assembly GCA_013400835.1). Lineage (NCBI taxonomy): Eukaryota > Metazoa > Chordata > Aves > Gruiformes > Rallidae > Zapornia > Zapornia atra. Next base: position 29,152 of record VZTU01004485.1, on the reverse strand, counting down.
ATATGAGCCAACAGTGTGGCCAGGAAGGTCAACAGTATCCTGGCTTATATCAGGAATACTGTGGCCAGCAGGACTAGAGAGGTGATCGTCTCCCTGTATTTGGCACTTGTCAGGCTGCACCTACAGTGCTGTGTTCAGTTTTAGGCCCCCTGCTACAAGTAGGATAATTGAGGTGTTGGAGTGTGTCCAAAGAAGTTCGATGAAGCTGCTGAAGCACCTAGAGAGTAAATCTTATGAGGAGTGGCTGAGGAAACTGGGGTTCTTTAGCCTAGAAAAAAGGAGGCTGGGAGGGAGACACTTCACTCTTACAAGTACCTGAAAGGAGGTTGTAGCCAAGTGGGGGTTGGTTTTTTTCTCCCAAGTACCAAGCCATAGGACAAAAGGAAATTGCCTCAATTTGCACAAGGGGAGGCTTAGATGGGACTTTAGGAAATATTTCTTCACCAAAAGGGTTGTCAATCATTGAAGCCGGCTGACCAGGAGATTGATGGAGTCCCCATACCTTGAGGTATTTGTGTAGATATGTGGTGCTTAGGGACATGGTTTAGTGATGGATTTGGCAGTGGTAGGGTAACAGTTGGACTTGACTGTCTTTGAACTTTCTCAACTTAAATGATTCTATGATAACAGCATGGCAGGGACTAACTACTCCTGCACACTGACCTAGACATCAAAGGAACTGTAGGGATCTTGCAGAGGTGGAAACACAGAAGTGCAAGTAAGAATTATTAACTTTTGCCATTATGTGGTCCCTTTGCATATACTGAATATATAGAGAACCAGAAAGCAAAGACTGCTGTCCCTTGAAAAATAAAGCAATGTATTAATCAAGAAATGCTCTGCCCCCCCAAGTAATTGCTTATAGGCTATTTGGGGATACCAGTGTGCCATTCAGATGTGAAGCCAATGAGTAATAAAGCCAATGAGTGACTCTGGAAACAGATAAAAATGCTGATAAAAATTTTCTTTGGAAACTTTCACAATAACACTGCAAGTTTGCACTGCAGTATTTGGGCATCTTGCTTCCAAATTGAACAATGTTTCTAAGCAGAAAGAACTGTCACTTGAGCAATCATTGGCATATTTGGCATTTGTCTGAAGACTGAAGGGTAGGCTTCAATTGCCAGTGCATAAATCCAGAGTAAGAAAATTAATTCAGGCCAGTATGTCTAATTATACCAGTACAGATGAATGCAGTATCTGCCCTACTTTATATTTAGAATTTTTCAGAATAAGATTTATTCTTAGCTGGAAAGTTAGTTTGAATGTCAGTGTCAAATGCCAGCTGGAGTGTTAAATGTTAGTTTGAGTGTCTGTTGTTTAAATTTGGGTTCCTTCGGTCCATGTAGATGAAACTAGCATTTCTCAGCCTGTGGAAACAGTGTAGGCTTTTTTTCCCCTCCCATAAATCATGTGAATTCAAGTAGAACATTAAGACTTTCAACTTGACTGTGTTTGCATTTAAGTCATTCTCTCTAAATGAGATCAAGATATTCAATGTAAATCACCTCTGTGCTCCCTTCTCAAACTGAATGCTTCCCTAAAGTGGGAATAGCACAACACAAAAATCAGCTGTTCTTCTGTGAACTTCTAAAATGAGTAAAGTCAGTCTTAAGTACATCAGTGTTTTCTCAACATATGTTCTATCCAAATATCCTCAGCACAAGTCCATTTACCATTATCTTTATTGGGTTTTGATGCCTAGGAAAAGAAAATTTAGGAATTTGGGCCCCAATTCATAAGCTGATTTTTTTTTCTTCAAATTCTTATAATCAAATAATCCTGGATAGCTGCATTAATATGTGTGTCTGTGACGCTATCTTTTGTAATTTGAACCAAACAGGTGAACATATGTCATGGGAACATGTTCAGAACTAATTTGAATGACACTCTTTTATTACTACATAATTCTGCATGACTTTACTTCGTTTCTTGATGTGTTTCTTAAGGCTACAACATAATGTTAGTATCATAGGTATCAGGCAGTAGCTTGCAGACTGTTGACTGTCATTCTTTCAGAAGAGGTAGTTTCTCAGATGGGAAGCAGCCTAGGGTAGGTTATGTTTCCATTGACTCAGAAAAGGAATTGTTTTTCTTGTGTTTATGCAAATAAACACTTTTCAACAGCTGTTACCCTAAAACTACTGAGCTCATTTCTCCTGTCACTCACACTGATGTAAATCAGGATTAATTCTACTGAAGTTGAGGACCATGTAATGCTAAATATATGGAAAGAATCAATGATTTGATAGCAAACGGTAATTTTTGAATAAAGAGAGGTTAAAGCTTTTAGCCTTGAAAAGTTGCACCACGTGTTGCCATTTGGGAATCGCTGTCTCTGGGATGAAACCCCGTCATATGCTTGGTTCAGCCACACGCTGTCAGACCACTTGTGCCGTTCCTTCCCTGCCCTTTTAGCTAGCAGGAGGCTGTCATCATGGTAACTGCCAAGGGGTTTAAACAGCTAAAAAAATTGTAATGGAAAGAAAAGGTTGGTTTAAAAAAAAAAAAAAAATTAAAAAGTATCAGTTTCCTGACAGTGGGAAAAAAAGTGTGAATAGAGCAGCTGAAGCAAGAAATACTCACCTGACTCTTTGGCTTATTGTCATTCTGGCTTCATTCTAATGCAGTTTCTTCCTGTTCAATATCAGTTCATAAAACTGTGTTACATGTTCACTGACCCCCGATAACTAAACAAATCCCAGTGTGCAGCTAGATGAATAAATTCCAGTTTGTAGCAGTGGAAATATATGCTGATGGTTGTTCAGTGAATTCATAATAAATTAACCATTAAAAAAAGGCGTGTTAGAAGAATGAAAAGATATAGGAACAATATGTTTTTGTAATGCATTATTCATTATTTCTGATAGCAATGAGATATACTTTTATTTATATATATATATATATGATACAACACATTTTTCCATCAACCAATTGTGTCTTTTTCATGCCAATGAAATAAAAACTTTTCTGATCAATCACAGTTAGAAAATTCTATTTAATTTACATGGACTGGCACCACAGAGACATTTCTATATGGAGTCATTTCTATAATGTCATTGTACATATAGAGAAGTGACAATAAAGCAACATTTACTGGCATTCATGATCATTGATGGATTGATTATGGAATTAATTTCTACCTCAGTTTGTCAAAGCTGCATTGTATTGACCAAAGAGTGTGTTATATGGTCCAAGCCTGTTGTAAATCACTGAAGTTTTGCTCAAGCGGAGCAAAGCTGCTGTGCATTAGTTGGGGAACTTCAGCTTTGTCCCATTGGATGCATTAAATGAAGAAGCTTTGTCATTTTATGTTAGAGTTGGTGAGGTTTGTGTTTCTATTTTAGAATTTTATCGAGTGAAATGTTGAACATGATCTGCAATTCTTTACTGTGCAAGTGCTTAATTGCTTGTGTTTATAGCTGCACTTGAACCCCCCCTTCCCCATTTCTTACTCTTACACACACAATTTAAAACTTATATTTAAAATTTATTAACATGTTTTAATCTGTTGGGCTTCTGTTGGCATTTCGCAGCATTTGAACAGGGATTGGTTTTCAAGTAATGAGAACTGAGTTGACCGTGGTCCATTTTAAATAAGAAAAGTAGTGATCAGAAATTGTATCATTATATTTACATTAGTTGGGGAGTCTTAAGATATTACAGACAGCTGAGTAGAGACAGCAATAGCAATGTGCTAAACTGTTGAGAGAGCACCAGCACCTCACCTGTTATGAAGAGAACATGTCAGAGAGAAAAATCCTTCAAAGATGTTTCCTTTCTTTTTTTTTCCCCCCTTTGGTTTTCCAAGTGCTAAAGATAGTTTAAAAGCCTGGGTAATATGTGGAAATTTAATTTACAAGATAAATTTTTTAGACTCATCCAAAAATCTTTTGTGGTGGTGTTTCAAGCACAGAAATGTACATGACAAAAAAGACAGCTAAAAACGTCACCGATACTGTATGAAGCTTCTTGGTAGATCACATTTTAAGGGTTTCTTTGAGTTTTTTAAAATTGTTTTAAGATGTGAAATTTCTGTGACTTTATTATGACTATGTAAACATAGTCCTAATGGAATGAAATAGCCTTACTGCTGTACAGTAGATTTTTTCTTTGCTCCTTTGACTCACAATGTCTAATCGCTCAGATCCAGATTTTAGCTAACAGAGTCTGCAGAGGAGATATATGCAAAGAAAAGAAAAATGTTTTGGTTTGCTGGTTCTTTTATTTATTTTTTGCTGTCATTCTTCAATCTCTTACAATGGGCCCTGAGCACAGATTAGTGTACACTCATTGTAGTTGCTCTAGTAAATCTGACCTCGTCACACACTATTGCTATTTGTTTTCCTTAATTAAATGTTTCCTGTACAGGAATAGAAATCCATACAACCGGTGTCAATGCAGGCTCGTGAGACTAAGTGAAACAAACATCTGCCAGGAATGGTTTAGCTACAGCTGATCGTGCCTTCAGACAGGAGCATCATCTGTCAGGGTTGCTTTCAGCTCCAATTTCCATGACTTGTAGTAATATTGTATTAATGTCAGTGTAGTGAAATGAATGTTGCTGTGGTATCTAGTCTCCTGATGAAACAAATCAAACTTGGCCAGAATGTTCCCAACATTAAAAGAAACTTCATTTGCCCTGCTCCTAAAGAACACAGAGAGGTGTTTTTTCCTCACCTGCCCCACAGATAAACAATCCGTGGGTTAAAATAAGTACTGTGAAGGTCCCTCACCTTATCTAGACATATTAATGGATGCAATTACTGCTTCTTCAAACAGCATGGAATAGGTCTGAGAGGGAGACTCAGTAATGCTCCTTTCCATCCTCTGTGTCCTTGCGTTTTTCCCCTGTTCTGGAATAATATCTTGGGAATCAGTTAATTAAAGAGGTAAACAGGTCTTTGAAAACTGAATGGTGGCCTGTAATTTGATGAAGGATAGCTTCCTAATCAACACAGGGGAGGGACATCACCTGTAGCTAATTTTATAGCTGATTTATTGAAAAGCTCTTATGGAAACAGTAAATCAAAGTGTTGAGCAACTCCTCAGTTTAACTTAAGGTTTCACATGTCTGGGGTGATGTTAATTGTGTGGGCTTAACCGTTTCACAAAGGTCAGAAGTCCCTATAAAAGTGTGCTAAAACATCTTCCTTCAAATCTGTGTTGTTGTAAACAACATGGAACCCCACAGAAAGACAGTCATTCTCCTGCTCTCTAGTTGAAAGTTTTTTTCAGACATGCAACTATTGCTGTAGTTTTGTAGAAAGAAGAAATATCTTTTTACTAGGCAAGTAGTTCTGTAAAGACTAGATTTGATGAATCCTGGTTTCTTAGAGGTCATTTGGTGGTCAAGTGTTAGATCCAACTGTAGCTTTTCCCAGACATTGTATGAGATGTCTCACAAATTCCTCAGTGTGTTCTACCAGATAAACTCATTCCTCATTAAGAGGTTAATACAGTTTGTCCCCTCAAAATAGTTGCCAGTTTTCATGGAAATTTAGGAATTTAATTCTCACTAAGGCAAAAACTTGTGTTACTTTGAATTCAACTAATCAAAAGCTTAAAAAATTAAGATGGACTGGTGTAGACACTTTCTGCAGCGTTATCATGGACCCATTGACCACAAGCTTTGAACCAGAAGTTTAGGAGCCCAAGCACATGCTGATATTGTCATTAAGTCTAATAGTAGACACAATGGACTCTACATGCCCAGGGGACATTAAATCAGTGAATTAAAGATATGTGCAGTCCTATTATGTTTGCTCCCCTTTCGTGTTTAATGGGAAAATTCACATGAAGAGGTCTTGATATAAAAACTCATTATTAAATCTCTGCATGTGAGTTGCATTCATATGACAATTTTTGGGTTTTGGGCATGCAAAGAAAAAGCCAGAAACAACACTCTAAAGCACAAGCAATAATCCTGGTTTTGTTTAAATGGGTTTGGATATTTATGAGCTAATGATGATCCTGTGGAAAGGTAATCAGCTTTCATGCATAGAACTGCAAATGTATGAGAACTGGGATAATATGTAAGACTGAGTCAGAATGTAGGGGGTTTTAATCAAATAAACCATATGATTGTTTTTATAACTGAGGTGCAAATTTCCACAACTTTATTAGTACTATAACAAAAATTAATTTCTATGAAAAAAACCCATAAGAATGCAGTCTTAAATTAAGAAAAAAGATATAATTTGAGGATATCAATTCCAGCATGTTGAATAATTAATATTGCTTTTTAAAATGTATTCCCATTTCAGAAGTGGAGCGAGAACTAAATATAAATGCAGTTTTTCTCCTCTCATTGCTCTTTACTTACCTGTAAAAACAGATAGAGGTATAAGGTTTCTCAGTGCCAATTCTTTTGCCTACATCTTCTGAATACTTATAAGCAAGACCAATTGTTATATAGATGAGGTAGTTTAGGCTACCCACTAAGGATTATGTTTACAGTTGAAGAAGGTGGATGAGTGTGTGCAAAGGCTCAGGTCTGTGTTGGCTCTGATTAGCTTACTGGTATAATTACAGCTGCTCTTAGACATCTGTATGTAAAACATCTCTGTTTCTAATCACACAAAAAGTATAGGTATATAGTGATAGGACAAAAAGGAGTAGCTGACTATTTTATATAGTGCAGAAATGGGAAAATGCATCATATACCCACATATTGTTTTTCTTTTTAATACTCTGGGTCTTTGTTTCCTGGTGTCAGACACTCATATTGTAAAAAAACCCAATTATCATAAATGTGACCTTCCCAAGAGAAGAAAGGATGCATTAGCAGGAAAAAGAGCTACTGAGCAGCTGAATAAACCAAATGATGTTTTGAGCCAGTATGTGTTCCTTCCATGCCAGGGTTAAAGCATTCTGACAGAATAGAAAAGGGAACTTCTAGTTCTGTTTCCTTGTCTGTGCATTCTGGGTTTGGGCAGACAACATCATTCTGCATTACTGTTGAGCCGTTACTAAGTTATTGTAACAATATTTTACAGACCGTTATTGCACAAAAATTGGATACAAGTAAGATCAATCTTTCTCTGAATGTGACTTTATAAGCCTTTAAAATATTATTCTAAATACAAATCTCTTCACTCACCTCTATGACAACAATCATAGTGTTTTCCAGGGTTATGTCTGCAAGCAAGGGAACTAATAACTCTTGGTTTCTTAAAAATAAATTTGCATTCTACATGCCATGATAATCTCAGAATTCTCTCACACTAGCAATCTTCTTTGTCATGCACTACCTACAGTTTTTCTCCAGCCCTTGTGAAAGTGTATTGCCATTTCCACTTTTGCAATGTCTCTAGCTTCTATGTATGCCCATGTTCTTTCATCCTCATTAATTTCCTCATTTGATCTTCAAACCTTCCTTCTATGTTTCCTATTTATATGTCATTTGATAGCTTGACAAATGCAGCACAAGCTATGGCAGAACAAGTGATTGCACTGACCAGTGCTTCCAGGCTGTCAAGTAGGCCAAGTAAAGCAAAAAGCTGAATTCTCCTTCAGTGGGGTGCTCATCTTGACACCGATGTGGGCTTAGTGTCAGTTAGGGGATGACCAACACAACTGGTCACAGATCTTAACCTTACCTCAAAGGCGGTCATGGATGAAGCAGAAGCACTAGAGGTACATTTTCCCTTAATGATAACAAAGTGATATTTAGTAGATAGCGATGCGGAGTGACTTGTTTTGTGCACCTAATTTTCAGGTTGTCATGTGAACAAAAAGTTACTGTTGTTGGATACTTAAATAAAATTTAAAGATGTCCCTACCTGTGCTATCAATCACTAGCATCTTTTATAGATCATTATAGATCTCTAGTCCTAAAATTGATTCCATCTAACTCATGAGTTATATTTCTTTAGGGATGGGTAATTATAATTTGTGATTTGTTTATACTCTGGGTTGTCTGATATCACACTGTGTTAATATTTTCAAAACTTCTGTTACTGTCATGAAATTTTTGAGTTCCTACTACAATCTTGTTTTTCTTCAGCAGCTATTAAAATACAGTTTCCTGCTAATATAACTAACATTTAATTAACACAGCCTAATCAGGCACGCATCCCTGTTCTAGGGTTACCAAATAATTTGCCAAAATATTGGACTGTTATTAGATAGATGTATTGCTTTGGTAAACACTTGATATTAATATCTATTCATTATAGCACTGCCAGGGGTATGTTGTCAAAATTCCTTTATGGGATCAACTCATACACATTGCTGTCTTGTAAATCTTTTTTTTCCATACAACACCAACTCTTTCCTCCTTGAATACTTCAGTATACATTGTTCATAATTCTTTATGAGTTTGAATAACGCTGGTCTTGATTGCAGATTGACCAGAAAGGATTGATACACAAACACCCTAAATTTCTTCCTAGTTTGTTTATGTAACAAACCAAGGAATCCTTTTTGGCGTTTCTGTGTGTTTTGGAGCATAAAAGTTACTGTTGGTTAAAGGTTCTGTGGTCTGACATTTCAGAGATGTTGCTCTAGGTTTTGGCATTCCTCTATATTCTTTGTTCACTGTTTTTCAGTATGAATTAACCAGCTATGGAGGAATGGTGTAAGAAAGCCTTTACCTACTGTCAAATTATATAGAAAATTAACCTGATCTGTCTAACAGAGGTAAAAGAGCACCAAGATGGGTTACTGCTCTCTCACCTACGCAGCATGAATTCTTGGACATTTTACGTTTGCTTTCTGTGAAAGAAGAAAACAAATGTGTGCCATTACAATGTAAAATGCGTTTATACCTCTAACTCAGAAAACCAGTAAATGAAATCAATTCTGGCTGAACTACTTAGACTCAGCAGTCATGTTAGCTTGTGATCCGGGACAGCCAGCACGGCTTCACCAAGGGAAGGTCGTGCCTCACCAATCTGGTGAGCTTCTATGATGGAGTGACAGCGTCGGTAGATAAAGGGAAGGCAACCGATGTCATCTACCTGGACTTGTGCAAGGCCTTTGACACAGTCCCCCACCACATCCTTATCTCTAAATTGGAGAGATGTGGATTTGATGGGTGGACCATCCAGTGGATAAGAAACTGGTTAACAGACCGAAGCCAAAGGGTGGTGTTCAATGGGTCTATGTCCAGGTGGAGGCTGGTGACAAGCGGTGTCCCCCAGGGGTCTGTCTTGGGACCGGTGCTCTTTAACATCTTTATCAATGACATCGATGATGGAATTGAGTGCACCCTCAGCAAGTTTGCAGATGACACCAAGCTGAGTGGTGTGGTTGACACCCTAGAAGGAAAGGAAGCCATCCAGAGGGACCTTGACAGGCTGGAAAGATGGGCCCGGGGGAACCTAATGAGGTTCAACACTGCCAAGTGTAAGGTGTTGCACTTGGGTCGGAAGAATCCCAGACATAGATACAGACTGGGAGAAGAGCTTCTTGAGAGTAGCCCTGCTGAGAAGGACTTGGGGATTGTGGTGGACGAGAGACTTAACATGAGCCAGCAGTGTGCTCTTGCAGCTCGCAAGGCCAATGGGATCCTGGGCTCCATTAGAAGAGGGGTGGCCAGCAGGGACAGGGAGGTGATTGTCCCTCTCTACTCTGCCCTCGTGAGGCCCCATCTGGAGTACTGTGTCCAGATCTGGGGCCCCCAATACAAGAAAGATGTGGAACTGTTGGAGAGGGTTCAGAGGAGGGCCACAAGGATGATTAGAGGGCTGGAGCACCTGCCCTACAAAGAAAGGCTGAGGGAGCTGGGCTTGTTCAGCCTGGAGAAGAGAAGGCTGCAGGGGGACCTCATTGCAGCCTTCCAGTACCTGAAGGGAGCAGAGAAACAGGAGGGGATTAAACTTTTTAAAAGGGTAGATAATGGCAGGACAAGGGGGAATGGACTAAAGCTAAAGGAGGGAAGGTTTAGATTAGATATTAGGGGGAAGTTTTTTACAGAAAGAGTGGTGAGGTGCTGGAACAGGCTGCCCAGAGAGGGGGTGGATGCCCCGTCCCTGGAAGTGTTCAAGGCCAGGTTGGATGGGGCCCTGAGCAACCTTGTGTAGATCCAGACCTGGAGGTTGGTGGCCCTGCCTGTGGCAGGGGGGTTGGAGCTCTATGATCCATGGGGTCCCTTCCAACCCAGACCATTCTATGATTCTATGATTCTATGTGGTCTTAGAACAGGATATCCACCGCCCACCTGAATAGGTGGGATATAGACCGCAGAGTCCCCACAGATTTATAAGCTGCATTCTTGAAGGAGAAAGGATTGTTGCATTTTACCAGTGAAATGCTGTTTTGCTCAAATCCAGTTAAAATTAATATAAGAAGCTGGTCTGAAGTCTGATTTTGAGACTAGGTCCTGCTCTTTTTGGTTTACCACACCTGTTTGCTGTATAATTCTTCAGCATGGATGTACATGTATACAGAGAAAACTCGCAAATTACATCAATATAGTGAGCAAATAATTGAAGGGAAAGATCCCATGTATCTGAAGCCGAGTTTCCCCACTGCACTTCCCAACTCCTATGGGAATGAACTTCTGAGAGAAGCCCTTTTCAGCTGTCCTGATCTCCCTGTGGCCAGCCAGGAGGTATACAACTTCCCCACTGACTATCAGTTAATTGTATTCCAGCTCAATACCTCAGAAACACTCTCTGAAAAAGGGGGATGATTGATTTAGGAACCTGTAGTTTCTAAACGAGGCTACTGTCAGAGATTTCAGCTCTGGGACTTAACATCCATGCTCACTTTTCTAAAGTCCTTGAATTTCAAGCTGTTTAGATCTAACAAATGTATGTTAAATCTTTACTGTGGTTGGTAACTGAAACACCTCTGAACCTGTTTGCTCTAGCTGAGGACACAGGTTGATAATTCTAGGTAGTGCTCCCCTCTAAGTGCTCAGCAGCATTGCTTGAAGAATTTTACAAACAAAACTTAAGAGGTTTCCTGAACTTGACCAGTTTCAGGAAAAAAACAGTTGTATGGTAAAATTCCATGTAACAAGAGAAAGGGGAAAAAAAAGGAGATAATATTTACTCCTGGTGAGTAACTTTTTTTTTTTTGTTGTTCATGTCTAAAATCATTGTCTAATATTAAAAGTAAAGAATCAGACGTAATACAATAACCTTTTATTGCATTTTTTATAAATGAACATGAAAAAATGTGAGGTTGTGAAAATAATAAAGTAGAAGGCATTTTCACGGTGTTTCACTTTTGGTCTCAGTTCTATTCCATCCTTTAGGTGGTAATTGTGGCATGTGCCAGAATGATCCCAGAAAATGGAGAAGATTCAGATTGCATTAACAAAACTTCTCTGAAATTGTGCAAAGCTAGGAATTTTGCATTTTGAATTGAACCTGCAGTACACATGAGGCTTCTAAGACTCTTAAGTTTCTTTCAAAAATCTCATTCTGAGAGCCACTGAATTTATTCAAGTCAGAGTTAACTGTGAACTTTACCAAAAGCAGAAATCTCTTAAGGTTCTTTCAACTAAATCTGATATGGAGGAAGTCTCAAGGGAGTTCGAGTGGAAAAGTCTTATTCCTTTAGAAAGTATGAGTGAATATGCTGTTGACCTTTTGAGAAGTGGAGAGAGTTTTTCACAGGTTCAGTGGGCAGTATATGGGACATGAAAAAAAAAGTTCAACTGTTGTGCTTAAAATTCTCTGTAGCTTTCTAACATCCTGCTGTTATTGACCTGCTTAGATATGTATAGAGTATTGTAAATGTAGGAGCAGTTTATATTAAGTTGTTCAAGGTTCGGTATTAAAAACTTGACACAGCAAATGTCAAACTCGCTAAAGTAGATCATTCCTCATTTGCAAAAGAAATGCATTTTTCGCTACTGTCATGCAGTTAGACTTTTTTAACATATGTAAACATATGCATATGTGAACAACTTAAAAATACATCTCTTCTTTACATAAGAGTACCTGACTTGATAATATAAATGAGGGACAATGGGCAATGTGATCCCATATGAGGTTCCTCCCATGCTATACGGAATGGGTACTGAGAACAAGACCATAGTCTGATATTTTCAAGGAAGTACAACTTAGCACTGCAATTCCTCCTGAAGAGGAATCTGCTGCAATATATACTCTCAGTGATACTTTGACTTTTGGCACTTGTTTATGTCCAAAAACATCCCATCTAGTGATAAATACAGTTTTGCTCATAATATAATGTTTGAGTGAATGGAGTGAGGGTAATTAAGCTGAAGATCTTGGGTAACCTGGCTTTAGCTCAGTGTTCTGTAGAAAAAATGCCTTAGCTGTGGCTCCATGAGTATCACTGGACTGCCTACAGCAGTGCTGATACTAATATAGGTAAAGATTTTGAAGGATTCAGATTGCAAAAATTATCTGGATAAATTACTATGTAGCTGGATAAATAATTACAAATATTCAAGATGCCACAGTTCAGCAAGTTACCACTATACCAAGCTGAAACATGGTAACTCATTATTTGCTTATCTTTAGTCCATTGTGAATGCTAAAGTTAACTTGAACCTCCTCCAACTCAGGCTGAATAACTCAGAATTTCAGTTTCTCAATGTGTGGTGTAGAAAGATGTTTCATGGTGTCTTGGGTTTAAGTTATGCTGTTTCCCTAAAAAAGTAGTAAATTGCTGTAGATTCTCTTTTTCCTAATATTTTAATCAAAACTACAGTGAAAAACTAAGTTATATATAGAGGAAAGACGAACAACAAAAGTAAAAAAAAAAATTACAAAGAATATACAAAACTAAGATATAAATAGAGTGCATTCTCTACCTTAAAATGGTTAAATGGTTGGGGAATTTGAATAGAGCTTTTTTGTATAATTTCTTCTATGCAGTCTGTGGTAGAAAAAAGAACAAAATAAAATAAAAAAACCCATTAGCCTACGTTCATTAGCAGCAATATTCTGCAGCCTTTGTTTTGATGTTGCTCCAGTGCTATAATGTATACTGGTCCTTTTTTTTTTTATATTTTTTTCCTAAGCAATGGATTTCTTCTTTTGCACATTTTCACTTACTTAAAATTCAGATTGACCATATTAAATCTTTGAATTTGTTTGAACCAGAGGACAATACATTTTGATAGTCATAATTACCTTTAATAATGCAGAGACCTTAAGTCAAAATTGGAAGCAGTCTAGTTTAAAAGCACAATTAAAGGTAACTACACCTAATTTTCATCAGTGTAAAAATAAAATAAATTGGCATGAAAGATCCTTGATTGCTTTAGTAATGTGAAATATAATTTTATGGCAGGAATAAAGTATTTCCATCCCAGGTATGCATGGCAAAAGGATAGGCTTAAGGTGTTTTGCAATTGTTTTAATGGTGTACGAGTAGCTTAGCAGACCAGAAATTCTGGACAATAATGTTTATCTACACAGCAGTTTCATTGTTACTAAGTTTTCCACACATTTCAAAGATGATTCATAGTTCATTAATTTTAGTATTTAAAATGTATTCATTCCTATAAATGCTTCTCAGACAGTTCACACAGATCTTAACACAAACTTAAGTTCTGTTTAGGCAATCAGTGAATTCAGTATGCTCAAGGAACTTAGCAAACGGGGAAAAAATAAAAAAAGAATTAATTACTCGGTTACTTCCACAGTGTCTCGTGAAATCTCTTCTTCAATGCTTTGGTGGAGACAGAGCACTTGAAGTGTAAAGGTAAAGGCTGTCAAATCAGAGCTTTGGCAAAATGGAAGCTACAATATCATACAGCCTTTTTATTTTCCTTTACAAGCTATCTGCTCCATCTAACTCAGGAGTGGCGTATTGAATGAATTCCCAACCTTGAAGAGTCTGGGTTCTTCACAAAACTTGTCGTATTAAATATGCACATGCAAAACAAGTTATAATGTACCATTAAAATCTCTTTTATATAAGGATTAGCTTTTTCAGCAGTCATCAGGGCCAGGCATAATTTAAGTTTAAATAAAAACTAGATGCATCTAGAGGATGAGATAGTCAACTAAAGACCTGAAACAGTCTTAGAAGCGCCTTTCTCTTTTTATCCATTATCCAAACAGATCAGTTTGGCACCTAACCAATGTGTCTCTGCTAAGTGGGGGTGGAATTAAGTCTAAGCAGTTTTGTTTAGGTAGGAAAAATATCTGAGGTTGCTGAATTTATAGTAGGCTAAAGCTTGTTGAATCACCTCATGGTTTCTCTCAACTAAAAGCATGCATATGGACCTTGCTGTGCCAAGAATTTTAACTGATGGTAACTTTATTGTGTATTTGATAACAAAGTTAATCAAAATAATTGATAGTGTTATATTTGGTGATTGAGTGCACTTTAAACATGTGTTTACAGATCTATGCTTACATGATGGCCCTAAAATGCAGACTTTAGCACATAATGTCTATTTCTTGCCATGCTTTAAAAGTAAGTTCTGGGTAAATTCATAGTATTTCAGTTTTACTCAGATTGCATCTCCTTTGCAGGATTTGCTTATCTCTATGCTGATTTGACATAATCAGATCTTCCCATGGTACAGGCTGGCATACTCCCTGCTGAATTGGGAAAGTAGCATTGCTTTCTGACTGCTGAAGATACAGGACTATATTTATGCAAGACTTGAAATATATCACAGAGACTATTTAGATTAAGATTATACATGATATGTATCATTATTATTATTTTTAAACAGATAACTGTAATGCTCTTTTGATGCATGTTTAATGTTGCCTAAATTACATTTATACTTCTGTATTGATAGTAATATCCCAAAAAGTGTACTGAACTCTAAATTATTTCACAAAAAAAAAGAGAAAATGCTTTCTTTGATTAAGTCTGTACCCTTCTTTGGAAAACCAGGAGCCTTTACAATATCCAAATACTTTCTCATCAGATTCTATTGAAAGAGTGATTAACAGAGAAGCAATGTTTTATTTTCACTAATTTTGCTACAAAAATATCTTCTCAAAGACCTGCTTAATAGTTTGATTGCCATTTCTTGACACCCAGCTCCTTTCAGTCACATATATCCCTACTATCTAAGAAAAAAACAAGATATATAGTGCATCTGAAGCCTTAGGAAAGATTTTCATCATGATAATCACATAATGAAAGGGCAATCTGAAAAACCACTTATTTAAAATACAGGAAGATGGCTTTTGCTGAACTTAATACCATTTGCTAGGTTTTAAGGTCTGTAATTTCCACTCATGTTAATGCATTCTAATTATTATCCTGCTTAGCTTTTGTTTCTCATGAAGATTAAAGTGGTCTGTTTGATGTGTGCAAAGAAGTGACTGCAGAAAATGGTAAATTAATTGGAAGATGTCAGCTTAGGAGAATGGTTTTGACATGAGCGCTGTAAGGCTGTTAACAAACAGACTAACTCATTTGTCTCACCATGAAATGAAAATAAAAATCACAACATTATGATAAAATCTTGACTAGGAAATGCCTGCAAGATTCTTTGAAGCCTTAGGTTGTTTTCTTCCCTGGGCTTTGGCACTGTGATGTATGCAAACCACGTTCTACATAACTGTGAAGTGAAATAGGTTCTATGCAGAACAGATGGACCAGGGCTAATGTGGCGATCTGCACTGGAGACGAGAACAGATTAATACCACAAGGGGAGACTGGAGGAAAATTGTAAAGATGGGGGTATTTGAACTAATTCATGAATCATTTCCAACTGATAGTTATGCCTCCAGGCACAGTGAGTAATATCAAGGAAGCATATTTAAAATTGTATAAGTTTGTTTTAATGTACATGAAAATTAAGAGCCATACTTTTGGGTGATTAAAAAAAATTATCGTGTATTCTCCCCCTCCCAGAATGTACCTTTGTGATTTAAATATCACTGATGAGCTTAATTATGTGTGGTGTGACATGAATTGCTGTTTGGAAAACCCATGGCAGATTCATGGACTTGGCAGGAAGCTTTCAGGAACGTTTTTTTTCAAGCACAGTATGAGCTGGGAGAGCATTGCTCTGCCACTTGAATCCAAGACGTGGAGATGCAGTGCTGTAGTGGCTGGAGGCATGGTCTGATTGCCGCATCTCATTCGAGTGTCTCTTTAAGTTTCACCTGTCTTCATCTTATCCAAACAGCCTGCAGTCTGGTGAGGTTCAGACTTCCCAAAGCTGTGCCAGAGCAGATACCTACACCTTTGAAGCAGATCTTCAGGCATACGTTACAGAATGAGGCTTTCCACAGAGATATTTCACATGACCAAGTTATATTAGTCTTGCTGATGGACATTTTACTCTGGGGCAGAAAGTCATGTAGAAATACAAAGCTTCACCTGAGATTTAAAAGGGCTTTAACATATGTGAAAACAGGATCTGAACACAGTGAATACACTTGAGAAATACATAACTTCCCAGTACCACTGAAGATTATGGAGTTTTGTTTGTAAGTGGAAAAGTACAATTCCATGTGTTAGGACATCAAAGACATTTTGGAGAGTGCAAATTATATGGATGAACCTGCTTATTAGTATTGATTTTGGACGTGGTTAATAAAAGGAAAAAGAAACTGAGGAAAGAAAACTTATAGATAATTGTTTGGATGCTCTATATTCTCTGTGTAATTTTTCAGGAGACTATTTTCAAATTATAGAGGAGGATATTGAACACTGGACAGTAAGGGAAACTTCTGAGAAAATCTAATGAAGATGGCAAGTTCACTTTGCCAGTAAGGAAATAATCTGTATGGATTTCTCTTAACCAGCACAGACAATGCTGTATCATTCCTCTTATATACAATTATTTCATTCTAGGCAAGGCTCAGTAAGAAGCAAGAAAGGTATGAAATGGCCTGTTTGCCTAAAACTTGACTGTCGTGTTGTTGATTTCATTGCAGGTTGCAAATCTGGCCTGTTCAATCTCAAATAATGAAGAAGGTGTGAAGTTAGTCCGTATGGCAGCAACACAGATTGATAGTCTGTGCCCACAGGTGAGTAGGATTCCTGTTAAAAAAGTACTCTAGAGCCCTTTAGGCATTAAAAAACATCCGTTAGCTGAGACAGGGAAAACAGCTTGGATGAAGATTATAACCTTTCCTTTGTCATTACATTGCTGCCTGCTTACCACGAACTGTGAAAAATGCATTTTTATCTTGAGACCTGCATATCAAATGGGGTGTAATGCTGTATTTTTAACACAGTCTGTAATCTATCTGTTCCTTCCCTCGTGAAAAAAAAATTTGCTATTCCCTGTAACAAATAATTTTGAATAACAGGTTATAAATGCTGCACTCACGTTGGCTGCCAGACCTCAGAGCAAAGTAGCACAGGACAACATGGACGTCTTTAAAGATCAATGGGAGAAACAAGTGCGAGTTCTCACTGAAGCTGTTGATGACATCACTTCGGTGGATGATTTCCTCTCTGTTTCAGGTAATGGAATCAAGGAACTCTTCTAAAAATATACTGCTGAATTAAAGTAATGGACTGGATCAGAGAAAAGCTACAATTACTGAAGTATCATTAGTCCCTTAGTCCTTTATTGGAATGCTGATCTTCACCCTCAGTAGGAGCAACCAGGCCATGCCAATTAATCCCTGGTAGCAATGGTTAGCTCTCTAACCTCTCCCAGCAAATAGCTTGCGTCTATTTCTAGAGAAATTGTATTTCAACTCAGGCACAAAGTAGTATTTTAGTAATATAAGGACTTATTAAAGACCTGTGACAGGCTAACAAAATTTACAGAAATTAATTATTAGAGTCCCTGTGCAGTTGTGATTAAGAGGAGGAAAGATGAACTTTCCTTACTTTATTTTGTAGCTTTGCTCAGATCAGCTCTGTCCAAGCAGTGGGACAGATGTACTACACAGTCCTGGCCCCCAAACATCTATGGCAGGTAACCAGTCCCTGAAGAGAGGTAGGAAGAAGGGAACTAGGCAGATGCTGCATGTGAGTCTCATCTCAGTATATTGTCAGGACATGAGCTGGGAAGCACTTCTGAGTTCCAGAGGAGAAGGATTTTGACTCTACGAGGAGGATGGAGAAAAGACTGTGATGCAAAGTGCTACAACTTGTGGCAGAGTGTATTGTTATTACATAGTCATACACAATGAATAGTGTAACTGCCAAGTGCTGCATGTCTTGGGTTAATTGCCTGCTGCAGAAAACTCATTTTCCTATTATAGTTTGAAAGAGGTGAATTTCATTGTTGTGACTAAGGATGTAGAGTGTGCCAGGTGTGCTTAGCTTACTCATCACAGAAGAGACAAACTTCAAGAGATCTTAATTTTGTGTTTCATTCCACATTCTTTTCTTTGATGCTTCCGAAATTGCCTACTATAAATTTTAATATCTTTCAAGAAAACAAAATATTTATCCTTTAAAAAACTCTTTAATTTTCTTTTTTTCCCTCCCCTTTGTTTTTTTTTACTTGTATCCTGCTATTATTAGTAACAGGGAAATGGCTTGGCTTTGAATAATTACACTCCACAATTTGACATCACTGCTAGAGTGTTTACTGCAAGCCATGACAAGAAAATGAAAATGAAATCTCAAAATAAAGGGTACTTCAGAATCTGGTAGCACGTAAATTTTCATTTGAGACTGACAAACCCTTTTCAACAGTTCTACAATGAAAGGACAGGCCAAGCTGTAAAAGGCAGACTGGTCCATAAGCCAAAGAGATGGCAAACATGCTTACATGGCCACTTGGTTATATGTCTGTGGGCTTTGTTCACTCAAAGCACTTGTAGCCATAAAATTAGAAGTTGCTGGAACAAATGACATTTTTACTTTTTGTTTTCTCATATCATGTTTTCTTCTAACATATTTTTTGAGAGTCTTGACCTATATCCAAACTTTCTAAGGCAGCTGAGAAGTAGTACTTCTTTTGGGTTCCAATTTCTTTCTAATACTGTCCGTAGACATCTCTATTAAAAATAGGAAAACATTTTATGTATCCAAAATGCGTGTTGCTGCTAGCTGTAAGCTTGGAAGCCTCAGCTTACACAGGGTAGTTTTATTTTTGGATGTTAAACCAGTGAAGCATTCAAAACGGGCTCGTGTCTGGTTAAACGTACCTCAGAAATTACACCTCCTCCTCTTCATTCTGAATGTCATGTTGGTATGTTTTATTAATATGTTGGCTACCAAAAAAAGGTTGACCGTAATTTAGTCACCTTATATTCTGAATGCAATGGATCTTCATATACAGAAAATACTTTTTCTTGGGCAAAATTTGATAATGCCATGGTAAAGAAAATGGAGAAAGTGAGGAGGAAATAGGGAAGAAATATTTTAGCAGAGCAACCTTTTTAAAATATGGAGAGAGAGGTTTTTTTTTAAACAAAGAATTTTGCCTTGCAATTTACTCTAATTCACAACTCAGGGGACTTTCATTTTACATTCAGAGTTGTTACAGTTCAAAATTTGACATCATGTAAAACATTTCTGAAACCCTCAAATGATCCAGCCTTGGGATTTTTAACAGTGAGGATTATTGTGTCATTCCATTTTTGTGGCCAAGAATAATTAACAAAAAGGAGTTGGTGAACCAATTTGATTGTTTTATTTATTACTACTACAAAGAACAGCATTTCATTTTTAGTTTAGATGTCTCTGTGGCAGGAAGGTAAGTTGCTGTTAAGAGTTTCTCAGAATGAGTGTGCTCAAATACGAAATTCAGTCATACTTTCATTATTGAAATGATTTTTAACTGTACCAGTTACAGGGAAATGATGTCTGAGCTAATCAAAATCTGCTTCACCCTTTCAGATTATCTGTATATGAGAATACTACATTAAATGTGATACTGCATCATGTGAGAGCAGATGGCCTCATTCTGAGCAGGGAAAAAATTATAAACCTCCCAAGATTTCAGGAAACCTACTTGATATTAAATCACCTGAGCAGACCCTTTGTTGTCAACTCATTTCAGAGTATGCACAGTCACATATGAGTATTCTAAGTGTCACGAAAAGTTCACACCTTCGTCTCTGACATAATCAGAGTGGAGATGAGCTGCTTGTGCACAGCCTCCTGCTGTCTACTAAAAGCATTTTCTAAATGATTTATTTGCTTTTCTGGCTGATTTAGTCACAATTAAACCAACAATATTAAAACATTTATAGGAATGTGTAAATTCATCTGCAGAAAATTGCCCAACTATTTATTAAGGCATGTGCATAATATCTGACCACTTTTCTTTTGGGATTGATTTTTATTGCACTTTCATTATATTAGAATTCAGTGTGATGTTGTGACTATTTTTCAAAGAATTTCAGGTTGGTACTCCCAGTATAGGTGAGAGGATATAGTTCAGTCCCTTTAAAAGATCAATATCAAACTTGAGATTTTTACTCTTTTGTGGCACAGTATCATAGAATGATATTTATTATATAAGGATAGATATAAATTTTTTACTGTATTGACACTTGCTGCTTACTCAAATCAGTAAGCTTTGCTATGAAGGAGAATGAAATAAGCCTTATTTTTTTTCCTACATTCCAGAAAACCATATTCTGGAAGATGTGAATAAGTGTGTGATTGCTCTTCAAGAGGGGGATGTTGATACACTAGACAGAACTGCGGGTGCCATTCGAGGCCGTGCAGCCAGAGTTATTCACATCATTAATGCAGAGATGGAAAACTATGAAACTGGAGTTTATACTGAGAAGGTACTGGAAGCTACCAAACTGCTCTCTGAAACTGGTAAGCTTACTTGAAATATTGTTCAATATTCATAGAATCATCAAGGTTTGAAAAGACCTTCAAGACCATCAAGTCCAGCTGTCATCCCTACCCCACAAATCCACTAAACCATCTCCCAAAGCACCTCATCTACCTGTTTTTTAAACACCCCCCCAGGGATGTAGACTCCACCACCTCCCTGGGCAGCCTGTTCCAATGCTTCACCACTCCTCATCAAGCTCCTAATATCCAATCTGAACCTTCTCTGGTGCAACTTGAGGCCGTTTCCTCTTGTCCTGTCACTACAACCTCACTACAAACTGTCACTTAAAAGTGTCCTATTATGTCACTTAAAACTTTCAGTTAGTTCTCTGAAATCTGTAACTCAGAGGGAAACCTGTGCTTGAAAACAAGACTTAAACAAATTAATGACCATGAGTGGGGTTTTTTTATTCTCTCCTGAGTGCTACTGCAGAAGTCATATTGATGAGAGCCGTATAAGAGAAGAGATTCAGTAAACCACAAGGCTGGTCTACTTCATCAAAGTTTCAATGATTTGTATAAATAATACACAGCCTTTTCAAGTTCCTTCTGAATCGGTTGATTATGTATTATGTGTCTCTAGAAAATGATAACAAACATTACTCTGGTCTGTGCAGGTGAACGTACTTGATGACTAAAGCTGTGTTTCTAAACAAAACAATTTTTCATTGAAAATACACCTGAGCATCTGAAAATATATTACCTGATTGAAAAAATACAAATACCTGATTTATATATAAAATCTATAAAATAGAGTATATAAAATCAGAAAAGGCTGCTAGATTACTAGACTAGAAAAAACCTGCTGATTTTATTTTTTTAACCTGGTTTTACCTTCACAGAGCAGAGGTCTAAGTGTAGGTGACTGCCTCCAAGCTGGTCATTTCAGACTCCTTTATACTTAGCATTATCTATTACTACGTGCATCTGAATCATTCAGGGCAGGCAATACTATCAAGTGCTCTCATCTTAAAGCAGTGGTTTGTTCAGATGAATCTCGCTTTGACTATCATTAGCTTTACAGACCAGACCTCCACATATATATATATGCATGTCTATATGCTGGTCATATAGACATGCATATGCATGCATGTATGCCAACTATATATGTCTATAGTGTGGATGTCTGAAAAGCTGATCCTCCCCTGTCTGGCCGCACTTGCTCATCTGGGCTTTAAAATCAGAATTGTTTTAGACAGAACAAAAGAGAACACACCAGTTCAGGGCATGGCAAATGCAACATTCACACCAAACAAACAGGCACCTCTCTATGAGATAGAAATGCAAAAATTGTTGTAGCTATGGCAGCCTCTGTTAGCTTGGATAGGGAACATCAACAAAATGAGCTTAAAAAAAATGTTGGGATGATTTAACATTACTTCTGTTGTTGTCATCCCCAGCTTATTACATTTTAGCCCTAAAAAAGACCCAAAGCTCTCACTGAACAGATAAATCCCAATGTCCAAAATGAAGAGTTTCTTCTTTTTCTGAGCTTTCCTTATGATTTTTTTTTACATTGTAGCTGAAGAGTGGATGTTTGCAATGGTGCCTTCAACCCCCAAAATATATCTAGGCTTTTTATTCAACTAAAATTCTGACCTAGTGCTCTGTAAAATTTTATTAATAATTTTTCAACAGAGTAACTGACAGCTATAAAGCACAGTCTTATAGATTAATAGGCACAGAAAATATTTCATCCCTTATTTAGTGTACTTTTTGATATAATTTGAATTACAGCTAAGTGCCAGAATCTCTGGACGTGCATCTTGAACAACATTAACTTGTTAATGCTGGGATTCAGTACTTAAGGCAATCTTTTTTCCTCAGTTATTACTTATTTGGTGTTCTATACAATGTAAGCAAACTTGCGAGTAATTAAAAAAAAAAATCACATTTTAAATGTTAAGGACTGTACGTCATGTACAAATTGTGCAGCAGAAGTTCAGAAGATGGAATGGGCCCAAATTCAATGGAGCCAATGAAGCTAAAACAATTTATGCCAGACGTGAATGTGGATCATTAGTATTACTGCACAATTTCTATCTGCAGCTTTTCAGGCCATTTACAAAGACATTGATTATTATTTCTCTATGATTGTTGATTTAAAAAGGTACAATTTACTGACTCATTTCTTCACCCTAAAGTGGTGAAAATTTAGACCACTCTATGCCATTCTGTGGCCCTTTATACTCTGCCCTCTCCCTTAGAACTACTCTATCTACATATGCATTAGGGTACCTATGGATATAGAGACATGGAGATCTATGAATGAATGCGGATTTTTGTATATTCACTCTTTTCATCACCTTGAGATCCTGCACAGATTTTATCCAACACTCAGGAATAACAAGAGTGATTTATTTAGGCAGGCTCCACCCACAGATGCACATATGAAAATCTCTGTGAGATATATTGATAAATGTCTTTTTCATCTTTGTTCCTCCTCATTTTTAATTGAACCTTTATTTATTTTGTATATTTTATTTGAAGTGCATTTCAAACCTGGGAAAATTTTATTTAAATGACAGTGAAAGGGAAATAAGCACATTACATTTTTCTTATAATTATTATTTACTTTTAACTATCAACTCAGGCAAGGAAAGCCTCTGTTAAGCCTCCTTTTCCAGAGATTTCATATTGTTATATGAGTACTGGATTTGATCTGTATAACACTGTTTTGGAAAGAGAAACACCTTGTTAACAGGATTTTTTTTTGGGAGAGCAGTTAATCTTGAATGGAAGTAATATCAATATGTTCTGAGAAATTTGAACTATGTAAACATTACTTTAATAACTGTTTTCACCTTAAAGTTTCATTTGCTTATTGCTTTAATTTACAGCCTTTGGAATATCTGGGGTGGTGTTTTTTTCAGTGTTTTAGTGCTTTCTTACCTGTGCTCGACTAACTGATTCCCTTTACAGCCAAGTATTTGGCAGAGGCTAGACTCTTATCTTTGACAGCAGTCTTAGGTAGAGACACATTGGTTAATGTCTTTTCTAAATTGTCTACTTTTCTTTTCAAATCAAAATAAGAACTTGACTCTCACTTGCTGATTTGCTTATAAATCCAAGATGGAAATTAGAAAACCAGAGTCTAATGGGCTTGCTGGGAACAAAGGCAAAGTTCATAGATTTTAGTGGATGTTAATTGTGTGCAGGAATAAACTTCAGGGGTTTTGGGGGTTGTGGGGTTTTTTTGTTTGTTGGCTTTTTTGGGGGGGCTTTGTGAAGGTTTACTAATATCTTTCACTTGCTTTCCTAAAGACCAAGGGCCTCGGTCTTCCTGGAGTCAGCAATGAGGATCAGGCACCACTGCAGGGACAGGGATGGCCTGAGGCCAGGCTGGGATGTCCCACAGGGAGTCAGAACCAGCGCAGGGATCAGTAGGCAGGGCCATGCTGATGGCTCCTGTTAAATGTTATATTGGTATTCAGCATTTCCAGAGAAGTATAAAATTATCCTAGTACAGATGGTCCATGAAAAAAGGAAGGGAAAGAAAAGGCAAAGAAAAAGGTGAAAATCAAGGGAAGGGAGTAACAAAAAACAGAGAACACAATTTCTATTTGAGATTTTTCTATTAAGATTTTTCATACTGCTCAGCACCCTGTCCTAGCAGTGATCGAGCCCAGCTGAGTGTGTCCCATTGACTTTGATAAAGAGGAGATTGAAGTCTACTCAGCAACTGAGAAGCTGTAACAACTGAAGGGAAGAAGCATGAGTTTCTAAACAGGTACAAAGAATTGTTCTTAGAAATAAATGGAGTAACGGGCAAAGAGGTTGAATATTATTTTTCAGGATTTGTGAGATGCAGGGAAGAGAAGCAGCTGTGACATTCTTTAAAGTTCAGAGGGTTGAATTTAAATTAGGAACTCGAGTAGGCTTTTCAGGGTTGTAATGAAAGGGAGTGAATGGGAAATGAAGGAGAAAAAGCAGAACAAATGGGACCAGAACTGGCTGGGAAGGACTGTAAAAACTTTCTAATTTTTAAAATTTTTTTTCTTTCCTTCAGTTTGCATTGGGATGTCTGTAAACCACCCTGGAAGAGCTAGTGCCATAGTACTTGGGTTACTCACTTGTGAGAAGCATATTGGAAATTTGAAATAATCTGATTCAGACCAGAATATCAAGTTTCATTTTTTAGCATGGTTGTTTGTTGGGTTTTTTTTAATTACAGTGGCTTTGTAACTAGCTTTTTTTAAGTAGGTCACTCTCTGACTTCTGTATTGACTCTTCTTTTATTTATTTATTTATTATTTTGTCTTTATCAGAGTGGGTTAAAGTTCAAAATCAACACTACTGGCAATTCTGCAGTAAGCCTGGGAGAGTTTTATCAGTTCGAGTAGGACAAACTTTAAAGATACTTATCACTAGGAAAAAGGCAGCTCAATGATATTATCAAAGCTAATACTAAACTATGGTAAAGATGGATTTTTCAGAAGTGATATGAAGGGAAACAAAATGCAGAAGCAAGAAGATTAATTTAAGCTTAGCAGTACTAGAAAAAAATGCATTGAATCTGAGGGAGAGCTAAAAATTGCAAAATGGAGCCCATTTAAAAAATAAATGATGTTAAATTCATGTTTTATGGGCAATCCAGGTAGCTGTAATACAACTTATGGGTACCATCATCCTGAGAACATGAGATCGTTTATCCAGGGGTTTTGATGAAGTTATGGCTTTTATTCTGCAAACCACTGTAGCATTTTCTTTAATGTTTTGCTAAACTGAATTCAAAAGGTCACAACATCATAAAAAACCCCGCCCCAAACATTTAATGCATTATTTAAAAAATCTGATTTACAAAAGGACCAGAGAATACACAATATTTCCACCAATTCTGATTTGATCCAAAGAACTTTTAACCAGGGAGACCGCCTTCAATATGCGGAGGAATACAGTAAGAAATCATGTAAAATATATTCTCAAACAATTAAATGTGAGACCATAAGAGATGAATAAATCACCATGGTGTCTAAAAGCTTAAATACAATTTCTTTTTCTCTCCACTTTTAGAGTTTAAAAATAGACTATAGTACTAAAGGAGAATATAACGTAATTGATTTAGATTTTTGAAAGGCTTTTCATAAAGTCCTGCACATGCAGCTCTTTGGAAAATGGGTAACTATGGAGTGAATGTTAAGGTCTTTGATGGATTAAGAACTGGTTACAAGGCACAAGCAAAGCATAAATGACCATTTCTCAGCAGGCAGAAAGATAAATCCTGTGATGCTTTAGGGGTCAGCTCTGTGGTCGGTGTTATATAATGTATTAATTAACAGGTGAATAGACAGAAGCAAAACTTGCCAAAAGGAAAATCCTGGTTTGGCTGGTGGGAAAAGAAGAGCTTCCTTATCAGAAAGACAACAATAAAAGATATTTTTTAAATTTAATTTCTCTATGTAAATTGAACAATTAAAACAATATTTACTACACTGACAGAAAGGCTCCGAGCTATTTGATCTCATAAGGAAAAATATGGACTCATTGCGGAGCACCAGGCAATAATCCCTTTTCCATGCACAACAGCCCTCATCAGTGTTTAAGATGTTATACTGTTTCTTATGGATGATGTTCTCTGAATTCCCCAAGTAGTTCTTTCAGCTTTGCTCTCCACAACCTAAAGATTTTCTAGAAATGGGAGAAGGTCAAGATATAAGGATGACAAAATTAATTACGGGAATTTGGAAGCAAATTAGGACTAGGATTATCTCTTTTGGATGGTCCAGGCACCTTGGATAATGAATAGCAGATAAGTATAATAGAAATGCCCATTTTCCTAGACTCTTATTTTTATTTAGTCATGATTCAAATATTTTCTCAAAACCATCCTGTGTTTAGAGCCATTTTTTAAAGTAATGACGATGGTAGTGGAAGTAGAAATAAAATTTATACCAAGTCTAGAAAATATAGGAAGTAAAATACAGTGAATATGGACTAGTTCCACCAGAATATTTGGTGAATATGTGTGAATTGCACAATAATATTTTTAAAATAAAAACACTGGCATTCCTTGCATCCCCGTTGCCTACACACACCTACAAACAGATATACAAAAACATAACTAAAGCCATAAAGTGCTTTTCTTGTCTTATATAAGCTTTTTTTTTTTTTTTGTTCACATCATGCACCTGATTTCCTGAGGGGACTTTTCCAAGAGCTTCAGCTAGGTTTACTTGAAGTATTAACCAGAAGGGAGTTCCATTTAGTAGTAATAATATTTTAGGGGATACTCACTGTATGTAGTCTTTATTTGCACAAGTAGACAGAAGAACGAGTGAGACATCTGAAATTGGTGAGATGCATATGTCCCTGCAGCCATCATTTGTCATCTTTCTTTGTATGCTTTGTGATGTACCCTTTCATTACATGACTACCTACTCTGCTGGCCACGAGGCACCTCCCTGCAGATACCACTTACCTTTGGCTCTCCCTTGACATTTCGTCTTTTTGCAAATGACAATTCAATCAGGACAAATTTTGGGTTTTTTTGCAATTTTATTTGTGTCCATATCTTATAATACTTGGTAATGCAACTCCCGACATCCCATTAGTTGCTATAATGTGCAGCTCTCCTATACCCCACATGAGGAAATCCAACATTTCCTGAAAGCATTGCATTACCATGTAGTTGCATATAGCCAGAGTCCATGACTAAGCCAGTGATGCAGCATATTGGCAGTGAAGGCTGATTCTTCCTGAATCTTCTGTGTTTACTGCAAAATACTGTAGTGTATGTGGTTTCCTTATTTCACATCTATCCTTTACAGTTTCCTTGGGGGAAAAGCAAATAAGTAAACAGCAAGAAGAAAATGGATGGTCTTGTGCTTTGGACAGGGATTTTTCATCCTTACCTATGCCATAGCACTTAAACCAAAATGCTGTATATTTTGCCCTCATTTTGCTTTTCCTCTTCCCTGAGTGATCAATATGAGATTCATAGGGCTTGATGTCCAGAACTGATGAGGATTTACATTTTTACAGATTAGTTGTAGCAGAAGTCGGTGACCACTTCTCTGGGGACAGAATGATAAATACTCCGAAAGCCCAATCCAGTAATGTAAAACACTGACTTAATTTCATATGGGCATTTTTCATCCATGACAACCAAAGTATTATTAATATATGTATGTGTATGCATGATATGTCTATGGTCAGTGTGTGCTACAAAGATAAATAGAAGCATATGTCAGCTCAAGGAACAAAATATTTAAATGAAATCCGCTTCTTAGAAAATCAGTTGGTCTGTACTGTTATATATTGTGTAATTTATGATTGTTTTTTAATTTTATCAGTACAGTAATCATGAGTGAAATGTTGTAAATTATGAGACTAGGTTTTGATAAATATTTTATGAAATATTTAGACTTTTCTAGAAAAGAATTTACAGTTTTTCCAGAAGCAGACTTTGACAAACATTTCAAGCTAAATAAGGTGTCATGTTTGATTTCTTATTCATCCTTCAAACTAAATTGAGAAAATGTGTTGTCTTCACTAGAGTATGTCAGATATCCCGTAGGAATTATTTTTTAAATACCTGTTTAAAATACTTAAACTTCCCAGTAACAGACTGTATTCTTTCCTCAGTTAAGTAAACAAAAGGTTAAATAAATAATAATTTTAAAATAACAAAAAACTAGAAGACAATTCAAAACTCTGAAATTTTAAACTACAGCTTTGTGAAGTTCCTGTACTAAAACCTCTTAAATCTGGATTATGGTTGGGCTTTTTCCTTACAGAGCCTCATTTTTGAAATGGTCATTCATGGATTTTTCCTTTATTGATCATCCTGGATAACCCATAGCTTACAATACTGCCAATCATTCTGGATATGGGACATAATCAACTGTGATGTTTAGTGGAAGCCCAGATTCTCTGCATGGGATTTTCAGGGATCCTTCCTTCAACTTCTAGCAATGTAGCAGTCCAAGCTTTTAGACTGCCCTGTCATTCTTGAATAATCTTATCCCAGTCAGACCAGATTTTTAATAGCCCCTTAAGGGCTATTTTGAGCATGTGATTGGCACCTAAGATTTCATGGCATAGGGAAAATCCAACTTCTGAATGGCAGCTACAAATGCTGAAATGAATGCAAAGCTACCAAGAGTGAGCCAGAGGGCAAAACCAAATATACCAGGGTATATATGAGGTCAGTCATTTCTCTGGAACTTGAGCACCTGTTTTTTTTTAAGGTAGTCTGGAGATTAGGAGAAGTCAAGTAGGTGCTTGGTCTCTTTAAAATGGAGCTCTGAGAAGTAGCTTTGCTGATGCTGTTCAAAAATAGTCTTCTGGACAGAAAAAATGCTACTGTTGAACCCTGCAGTTCCAGTGAGATTTGGATGGAAAGTAGCGACTTGTTACTCAGCCACTGCCCTCCTGGGCACCCTCTGGAAAATAGTGATCCAGGATTTATTTATGCCTAAACTTGGTTGTCAAAGCAAACAGCTGGTCAATGCCCGTCATCTGTCCTCCTTTTCTATTTAATGGCCAGAGGAATATTAGAATTTGAACCGCTTTCTTAAAATACTTG
>VZTU01004484.1:7646-26956 GCA_013400835.1 Zapornia atra | reverse complement strand
AACATAGGATGGGAATGGTTGGATTGNTGTGATTCTGTGATTCTGTAATCAGTGGCTGGTTGCAGAGAGTATGATAAACAGCCTACCAATGGCTACACTTACATAGCCACCCAACTCTTGGCCAATCACCCTCAACAGCTCACAACTTCCTGCCACCACTCCTCAGAGGTGGCATCTACCTCCCAGCTGTTCCCCTTTCCCTTGCTGATGTCTTGAAACACTCCCATTCCATGCTCGGGCCACAGCCAGCTGGTATGCACACCACAAGCATCCTTCAAGCAAAAGCATTAGGCGCTCTCTCCTGAGGTAGGGAGCTGAGAAGGATCTCTGCCAGCCCTGGGGGGTGCCTAGCATGGCTGCTCTCACATGCAAGCAGTTGAGGGCATCGATTTTCCTGGTTCAGGTCCACTCCTTTCAGCCTTGGTAGTCAGCATGGCTAAAGAAGCTTGTTTAGGTTGGTGTTATTTGCCTTGGTCACTGCTATTCGCCTTGAAACGTTCCTGTCTTCCTCCTAGAAATACTGTGAATATCTCCACACTTTAACAGAGAACAAGAGTGTGGTTTGTGCTCTTTCAGCTCAGGGCTTTCCAACAGCAACTCATCTATGTGACTGTCATTTATGGGTCAGTTTGGGAGTTGTACTTGTCAGTTTGGGAGCTGGATGGCCATACTACTATAGCCCAGGTCCCAAGGTCACATCACTCGATGTGCTCCTCACACCAAAGCAGGAAGACTAAATGACTTCTTCTCCAGCTCTTGTTAAATCCTGGGCCACTCAGAGATGCTGAGCACTGCCTGTCACGGGCATTGCTGGTAGGACCCTTCTTTCTTTGAAGGATTTCCTAGTAAGCCTTAATGAAATGTTACTCAGTTGTTTGCTACAAGAAGTAAACAGTGATGCAAGTCAGTCATACAGAACTTTAATTTGTTTTTTGGACTCATGTGGGTGAAATTCAAATGCCTCCCTGCACTGCACATCAGTTGGTTTGGTAGAAGAGCAGAAGAGCAGCTGTGTGAAGAGCTGACGGGGACGTGCCCTGCCTCAGCCCGCCCCTCTGCTCTCCACTGAAGGAGCACAGCACTGGGGAGGTGCTTTGGAAAAAATGCCATTCAGTCCTGTATATCTAAACAACCCCTCTGTATTTCTTCTGCTTCTCATACTGCCTGGCTCTGCCCACCAGCTCAACATAGTACATGAAAGACATTCACAGTAGTTCTCCATATTGAGGAAGGGACACCGTGAAGTTGTTTCTGCCACGAGGGTGAGCTGCCTGTCAGCCAGGTAAGAGTGTCTGTACAGGTTTTCACCCATTGGCTCAGCCAGTTCAAGTTCTGATTGCTGCCATGGTCAGGTGAGGAGATCTGGTGTGACTTCAGGGAAAATCAGTTTGGATTACCCTAGAGGGAACCAGGCAGAGACTTCAAGGCCCCTCTTTCCTTCCACCAACATTCTGGAGTACTTACTGTTCTCCCAGGACAGCAGTTGCTTGCGATGGTCATGCCTCTGACCTGCTCTGATCGAGGCTGAGACCTTTGTGAGGAGATCCATCCATCAAAGCAGCTGCACTCGCATGGACGCTACTACTTAAGGGTGGAAACCCTGTCCTCTTCAGTTAGTCCATGTTTGTACATGAGGCTCACAAGCTGTTCCTAGCATTTATTACTCTGTGTTTCTGCAAGAGGGGAAGGTGACAGAGACTGGGCAGTGTTCTAGCAGACCCAACAGCACCATGATAGAGCTCCATTGCTTGTTCTCCAACAGGTCTTTATAAACGATGGACCAGGATGTGTTAAAAACATGCTAACGTGCTGAGATTCACCTCAGGTGCCTGTTATAGGGAGCCTTTTACCAGCATGTTTTAAAGATGATCAAATTATGCACCCGAATTTGTGTTTAAAATGACAGCCAGGTCAGTATGCTTTCTACCAGCATTTGTTTTCTTTGGTCTTACCTGCTGAAACAGGCAAACCAGTTTTACCTCAGGTTGCAGGGTTGAGTGTGTCAAAACTCGATTTTGGATGCTGTAGAGGACAGGCTCCTCATTCACTGCAGAGAGGAAAAGAGGTAAGATGGGAGGAGAACAGAAAGGCCTCACAGGAATGTCACGTCTGGTGCCTTGGGCTGGGGCTTCACTTCCCACCCACTGTTGACTGCTTCATCCCAATTAAGTCATGGACACATAAACGAACAAAAAAGACCTACCTGGAAATCACAGAATCACAAGGTTGGAAAAGACCTTTAACATCAGCCAATCCAACCATTCCCGTCCTATGCTAAACCATATCCCTGAGGACCTCATCTAGCCATCTTTTAAACACATCCAGGGATGGTGACTCAACCCCCTCCCTGGGCAGCCTGTTCCAGGCCCTGACAACTCTTTCAGTGAAAAATTTTTCCTAACATCCAATCTGACCCTGCCCTGGCACAGCTCTGTGCCATTTCCCCTTGTCCTATCTCCTGTCACCTGGCTGAAGAGACCATCGCCCACCTCTCTACAACCTCCTGTCAGGTAGTTGTAGGCAGTGATAAGGTCTCCCCTCAGCCTCCTCTTCTCCAGGCTAAACTCCCCCAGCTCCCTCAGCCACTTCTCATAGGATTTGCCCTCCAGCCCCTTCACCAGCCTGGTTGCCCTTCTCTGGACTTGCTCAAGAACCTCAATGTCCTTCTTATGCTGAGGAGCCCAGAATTGGACACAACACTCGAGGTGTGGCCTCACCAATGCCAAGCACAGTAATATTTCAGACCTTGAAGTTCTGGGATGAAGCAGCAGGAGAAGTTTTTCACTATGTACGTCACAAAAAAACCCACCAAACAACCCACCAAAACAAAAGTTCTTCACTGGTTTTGTTTTAAAGTCAGCTTTGCTTAACAGTTACTCTCCTGAACAATGAGCAGCCATAAAGGCACCACTACTATCCATCTTCTCCTCCTCTTCTTGGCCTGGCACATGAAGAGCTTTTGTTGAACTGGGGTTGGGCACATAGTCTGCTCAAACACGAAAGTCTTTGGCAAACAAGAAGTTTCCAAAATAAAATCTTAATTGTTGTTGAAAAAAACCACCCTGTTAAATTGAGAGGCAAATGTTTTCACACAATGACTGTCACAAAAACTAAAGCCTTTCAGACAAACGTTAAGAAATGTTAGGTTGCAACCAAAAATATTTGATGAGGAAAGCAGGCATTTTCTAAAAATACTCATTTAGCCAAAAGCTCGAGTTTTCAATCAAAAAATTAACAGTGGAAGAGCCAGGCATAGAAAAACATCCCATTACACTCCAGATATTCTCCTTGTGTGTCAAGGGAGCTGGCGACACAGTGATACGACCTGTGAGATCAGCAGCGGTAAGTTAATATGTAACCCAAGAAGGACGTTCAGAAGCTGCAACACAGGAGGAACACCTCCCTCCCCAGCCAGCAGGCACCACCAGCTCTCTGGTGGCGAAGCCAATGCCAGGCAGCAGGATGTTTGGCCGTACCCAAAGTGCCGTGACTGTACTGAAGACCAACCAAGTTCGGACAACACAGACCGACTCTGTACGGAGCTCTCCTCCTCCATCGCTTCCTTTCGCCAGAAGAACCAGGGATGTGGTGGGAGAGATGAGTTTTGGAGAACATCTCAGGGGCAGGCTGTAACATCTCAGGGGCAGGCTCTAACATCTCAGGGACAGGCTCCAACATCTCAGGGGCAGGCTCTAACATCTCAGGGGCAGGCTCTAACATCTCAGGGACAGGCTCCAACATCTCAGGGGCAGGCTCTAACATCTCAGGGGCAGGCTCTAACATCTCAGGGACAGGCTCTAAGTACTTCGTACACTGCATGCACGGCATAAAATACTCAGACATACCCGCACACAAAGGAACTGTGTGACCCTTCCCAGCCCTTCCCAGGCTGGGCAGCCAGGCCAGGCCTCTGGATGACAGAGGAAAACAGGAAAGCAACCTTTGCTTTCTAAACTGCGTCAAGTATACGCTCCCTCACTCAGCTCCAGGACTGAACCCAAGGCTCCCTCTGCTGAGCCTGACACACAACTGATGTCTGCGGGATCCAGCATGCAGAGGTGGTATCCAAGACATTCCCACCTGCTGCACCTTCGTCTCACCCTCCAGGCAGGTGGCAGGCCACGGAGAAGACAGAGAAGGACCTCTTGCCCTGCTCCACCCCTGGGGAGAAGGAGATGGAGGTTCAGAACAGGCCACCACCGACTCCAGGGAAAATTTTCATGTAATAAATGTGCACGTGTGTATGTATATACTACACCATGGACACTTGCAGATCTCCAAACTCTTATTAAACATAAAGTGGGTGCTGTTTCACTGAAGGATGCTGGCTAAATCAGGTTGAAGAACTGCCAGCAACTGTGTAAACACTCCGTTTCCAATTAACTGCAGAGATGCTGTTACCAAAACAAGGCTAAAAGGATCCCTCAGTTCCAAAGCAAATTTTGGAGGCTTCTCTGTCAGATGCAGAAGAAAACAAGTGTTGTCCCAGCTGGAAGCTGAAACCTAGTATGAACTGGCAATTTTATTTTGGACCACCTTTGTGATTTTTTTTTCCAAGTTACCCCAGAAAAATGTTAAATAAAATGTAAGAATAACCTGTTGTTGATGCAGAGATCTTTTTTCTCACCAGTATATTATTCCTCACTTGGCTACACTGAAGATGTGTAGCCAATGTGAAGATGTGATTGTACTCTCCTGATCTCAGAGCTTTACATTTTAACATATCCTCCATTTCTCAGAATCACAGAATTGTAGGGATCAGAAGGGACCTCCAGAGATCATCAGGTCCAACCCCCCTGCCAGAGCAGGTTCCCTAGGACAGGTTGCACAGGTGGGTGTCCAGACGGGTCTTGAATATCTCCAGACAAGGAGAGTCCACAGCCCCCTGTGCAGCCTGTTCCAGCGCTCTCATTTCCATCCCTCTCATATCAGGGCTTTACTAAGTGCAGTCCTTCTTTCTCACTAATAAAATTACCTGCCTTTCACCTCCCAAAAGACATTCTTCCCATGCTCTGTGAAAAAAAATGGCAGTTACAACAGCCCTCCCCTGTTTCCCCCTTTAAGTGTGCCCGGGTCTTCTGATTTCCTTTTCTACCAAGCGATGTAACTGATCTAGGTAAGAAAAATCTCATGCCTAAGGTTACCAGGAAATCTGCTTAAGGCATGAAGACCCACACTGAACCTTTCTCTCCTTAAGCCAAGCATTTGGTGCCCACAAGTTAAGTGGATTAATCACATGACTTCTACAGGGTACAGTAGAGTAAAGCTCCAAAGTGCTGTTGCCTGCAAGAGGGCTGCTGCAGGACCCCACAGTTTTTATGACACATCTATGGACACCACCAGTGCTCCTGCTGGTGTACTTGCTTGCTTATGCTCTGAAGTGTCAAGCTATAGCTCCAGAGGATGCTGCGATTTTGTTATTATTTTATGAAGGCTATTTGAGCAGATAACATAGGCCTGTTATTTTTAAAAAGGCTTTCTGATACCT
The DNA here is from genome assembly GCA_013400835.1 of Zapornia atra. NCBI lineage: Eukaryota > Metazoa > Chordata > Aves > Gruiformes > Rallidae > Zapornia > Zapornia atra. The sequence goes on along the minus strand of VZTU01004484.1, from coordinate 21,468 downwards.
CTGTTCCTCAGCTCCAGACATTCAGAGCTCAGTGCTGCCCCAAAATCCGTCAACACAGCTTCATAGCCAGAGAAGCAGACTGGGAGCAGCCTCTTTGCAGATCCTCTGCCCTGCAGCCAGGCTGAGAAAGTCCTCCCTGTCTCTAACCCTCTCATACTTTGTTTCCAAAACATACACTCTCTTGTTTAAAAAAAACAAAACCCAACAGCCCTGTAAATTGAACAGTAAATAGTAATAGTCTGCCTGTATGTTTTGCCACCACAGTAACAAGGTATCAGAAAATATCACAGGGACTGTGATTATATGTACACACACTGCCTGCATGGCTGCAAAGAATCCCTTTCTGCATCTTAAAAAAGAGGGAGCTGAGGCACAGAAGGATTAAAGGCTATAGTTAGACCACCTACCATGGCATCTGTAAGAGAGTTATATTTCTGAGCTGCCTAATTCAAAGGCCTGAAGGAGTGTTTAGACCTCCTGTTCCCAGGCTGCCAGACCTTGGCTCCCTGCAAGCCAGCAGAAAGAAGCAGAGTTGCATTCAGTCCCCTTCCCTGGGTAATTAGCTAGAAAGTTGTGTCTCAACACAACACACCACCTCACTCAGCACATAAAAAAATTGACTCCTGCCTGGAGTGTAGGAGCTGAGAACCCCCCATCGCTCCTTTTAGCCCAGACCCCATCTCCCATGGCCACAGATCCGCACCATTCCCTACAGGTGCCATGAAAAGCACTACCAGGGCCAGACACAAACCCCTACCTCCCTCTACCTCAATCTGCTGCTGCCACAGGCATTTCATTAACTTCCCAGCTGTGACACCAGGTTTTGCACAACTGGATCCTGTCGATCACCCTGCCGCACGCAGCCTCCGCCAGCACGGAGCGGAGCGGCCATGCAGGCCGACCTGTACCCACACCCATTCGGTCGCTGAGCCTAGATCCCGAAAAGATCAGCACCACGGGTCTCACAGCTGGCTTACAGAAAACAGCACCCTTCCCTCCCCCATCAGCTGTCTTCACAAGCAGGTAAAGTTGTCGTTTCTGCAGGTCCATCCACAGGCCCTAAGAACACCGACACTGGACAAGCGTCTCCGTCCCAGGGTGTAATAATACCTCTGCACTGTATTTGCTGCTGCCTTGTAATTGTTCAGATCAGGAATGACACGAGTAACTTGTGCCATAGCCCTGGCACACCAGTGGATGATTATTATCGGCTTCATTTTAGAGATGGGCAAACCAAGACATCAGCCCAAGACAACACGGTATCAGCAAAGTCAAGGTGGTCTGGATTTGTCTAAAACACCTGGGGGATATGTCCAGAGTGCTAAAGAGTTAGGAACACCCTCCTGCTGCTTTCCATGGTGCACAGCCAAGATCAGTGAGGTTACTCCAACTCACCAAGGAGAAATTCCGCCCCTCCCCCCCCGCAATGCCCCTTGTCTCTGTCACAATACTGTCCTTGCGCTCCATTCTCTGCTCATTTGTTTGCCAAATATTTATTTCTTCTGGATCTCACCAGGGTTTTCTCCTGGCAGAGTGCTCCGAAGACAGGCTGGTGGCCCCTGAAGCATCAGCTGGAGCTCGCTGACACCTACTGACTGAAGAAAGGAGTGCACAGGGGGAGGAAGCGAGGCCAGGCTGTCCAGGGAGGCTCTGCAGTCTCCATCCTTGGAGATATGGGAAAACTGACTGGACATGGCCCCGGGGCAACTTGCTCGAGGTGGCACAGCATGAGCAGTGGGTTGGACCAGGTGACTTCCAGACGCCCCTCCCAACCTTAGCCATCTGTCACTGTATGAAGAATGAAGGGAAGGAAGGAAGGAAATAGAAGGACATGTCTTCTGGCTGCCAAGGGTACTGAGCAGAGCCAAATGCTGGCAATGAGGCACCTCCCACCTCTGAACTGAGGGACGTGTCACATGTTCAGCCTCACAGGGTCCAAACTAAAACAGTCACAAAAGACTGATACGCTGACATACACCTGAGGCTTTGCTCTTCGGTAACCCTTGAGCTTCCACGCCTGGTCTCCTCCTCCTGAAGTCCCCCATAGGCACCTTGGTTACAGTCCCTCCCCCTTCATGACACTGTCCTACCAGGGGTTATTTACGGTGCTTTCATGTATTGCAGGGCAAAAGCAGCATCCACCAGCCACTGGCAGTCAGTGCCTGCGTGGGCCTAATTCTGCATTCCTGTTAAGCCAAGAAAGGTGCTGTTACACTTTGTACACGATGACTGACACACAGATTGTTTAAGTAGCACCTGGTGTGGCAAAGACCATGTCTTGATGTCAGCTCCCAGAAGCCCTTCCCTCCTTGACTTCCAGTACTGTTGGCAGCCCAACTGTTTGGTGTCTTGGGATCAATCTTTGTGATATCAGAAGCACCAGAGACAAAACACCTTCAGTCAAACCCTTCCAATAAAACTATTTATCAGTCCCATTTACAGAGACTCATACTTAACCGACCCCTCAGTGCATTGACACCGATTTCAGGGACGAAGCCTTATGGAAAAATATACCATCCAGTGTAAGTGGAAAGGTAGGATTTAAACTTGAAGCAAGAAAAACACTCGCTTGGGTATGAGCATTACGACCCAGAGGCACCTCTCCTAAAACATAGCCCCTTTTGTCAACCGTGCACCAACATGAGCCACAGCCAGGTGTGCTTCTGCTAGCAAGCCAGCACCCCGCGTAGGGAAGGACGTCTTTGCCATCCTGCTGCGCTAACTCGGGTCTCACAGTGCGTGGCAGTTCTCCCATCACCCTGCCACTGATACCCTCTGGCTGCTTCAGTTTTAAAAGATAGGAAGGGAGCTTTTAGCACTCCTGGAGCTGCAATGGAAGCCTGACCCAGGCATTTAGACTGTGCTGGGGAAAAGGAAAGAAGGCATAAATTGATATCTGCCTTTTCACAGAATCACAGAATCGTAGGGGTTGGAAGGGACCGAGAGAGATCATCAGGTCCAACCCCCCTGCCAAAGCAGCTCCCTAGCTCATATCACACAGATAGGCGTCCAGACAAGTCTTGAATATCTCCAGAGATGGAGACTCCACAACCTCCCTGGGCAGCCTGTCCCAGGGCTCTGTCATCCTCACTGGGAAAAAGTTCTTCCACATGTTGGTGCGGAACAAATCCTTTCTAAGCCAAATTCACCATAGAAGGGAGAGCTAAGCATTTAAAAAAACCAACAGAGTCTTCAGTGTTAAATCTACAGTCTTCTACAGGAACAAAACATTTGCCTAATCTACCTTGCTTCATGTGAGAGGTCATTAAGGATACTTCCTTCCTCTCCCCTTCCCTGGACCTAAATGATACACAGGAGAAACTACAGGAAAAAAGGTTAGACAATATTAACAACAACATGGGAGACATCCATCTCAATTTTCCTTTCCTGAGAATTAGAAAATTCTCATAACTTCATTGCTACAGGGCACCAACCTGCACAGCACCATTGTTTTCAGTGAAACTTTTTCAGCACCATCATCATGAAACACACACTGGATTTCACCAGAATATGTAGGCCCTGGAGTAAGGGCCCGTGTGAGACCCAGCTTGCTGAGGTGAGGCAAATAATTAACTTCATGGCTCCAGCACACGGTTGCCAGCAGCCAGCTGGGGCACTATATATTTACCCACTGCTCTTAAAGCCAGTATACGCATACAGAGCATGCACAATGGACATATGGCTAAGGTGGCATTTTAATTTCAAAGATGACAACCCTAAACCACCCCAAACTAATACATTTTAATCTGCCCAAAGTGTGGTGTCTCAGCACCACACTTACTTAGACACCCAGCCATTTCTCAGGGTAAGTAAGACCTTGCTTGGTCTTTATTATTCCTCCTATGAACTTCACATCTGATAAGCATTAAAATCCAGTCAAAAAATAGAAAACCAGCTCCTGCAGGAAGTCTTGCCCTCTGCAGAGATTCCATGTGGCTCTTTCGTTCCCTTTCACAAAGCTAGGGGAGGGCAAGAGGCAAGAGATGCCAAATTTTATCCTCCAATATGCACTCCCATGATCCATTGATGTTAGTAGGATTTGCATATGAGGACAGAAGTCAGCCCAGTGTCTTTCCATTCATGGCATTCGAGGTGTGTGTTGAAACAGACGTGCATCTTGGTTCACCTGCTGCACAGATACAATAAACCCAGTTGTCTTTTTTTTTTCTTTTTTGCCTTGTTTATGGAAGCTCAAGTAGACCTGAACTATCTTGAAACAGGCAGGCATGAAACAGTGTAAATGAAAGCAGAATCTGGACCTCTTTTTTATAAAAGCAAAGCCATAAGCTCCTCTAAAGACAGATAAAGGTAGTGTAAGAAGCCAGTCCCATAAGTCTTACTAGAAAAGAGGAGAAAGGATTGTTGGAACTGTTAGATTTCACTCTGCCTTGATTGAATTTTTCCTGAAACTCTTCATTTGCAGCACTTTTTCATGTAATCACATGGACAGCTTCTGCTTTCCAATACAATGGAGTCAGTCCAAAGTTGCTCTACTTATTTCAGGGCAGTTACTCCAGACTTCAACTTAGTGCAGAACTTATCCCTGTTTAGCGCATCACCACCTCCCCAGCTGGCCAGCTGTCACCCAGCATAGCACATTTGTCTAATCTACACCTGCTGTTGTCTCAGCATTCCTTCACTAAAAACCCTCCCTCACCGAGGTCTCGTTATAGCAGTGCAGGCATCTCTGGCCCTCAGTGGCCAGCAGACGCAGGTCATCGTAACTGGCCAGGAGACTTTTTTGCATGAAGAATGGATGTATTCATGAGAAACACGGAACACAAATGAGACAGCAGGACCTCTTGAAGAGCAACCACATTCTACATTCAGTCACTGAGAGGTCCTACATAGGCAATGCAGACAAAAAGTGGGATTCAGGGAAGCCTGGTTGTGGTCAGCATTGTCATTGCCCAGAAGATGTGCCAGCACTGATGGCTATTCAGTCTCCTACCCCTGCATTGACAGTCTACAGTTCAGCACCTACTCAGAGGAAGAAGGCAAGTGCCACCAAAAGAAGATGACAAGCCGCTCAGCCAAGCTGTTATTCTCTGATTTACTAACTAGGGCTTCAAAACCAGGCTCCTAATTTAGGCGTGAGGATGGGAAGAGGTGTGAATAACACCAGCGCTGAAATCCCACTGCCAAGTGTCTCTCCCTTCTCCCTCCGGAGCAGGAAAAAACCACCCGGACGGGCTGATGGGACGTCTGCAGCTTCCTCCTGGCATGGCGGGCCCGAGGCCACAGGAGGGCAGCATTGATTGTCTTCCTGAGGCGCCGGGATCCCAGAGAAGTCCTGTTCCTCAGGGAGGGAGCGTTTTCAAGCGGAAATCCTCCAGACCTGGTGTCGGGCTTTGTCTCTGTGGAAGCGCGGGAAGGTGTAGTGCAGTGTCACTGGGAAAGTGTCGGTGCGGCCTCGGCGGGTTCCTGATATGCAGAGCCCCTGCCTCTCTTAAGATCTTAAAAAACACTTCGATCAAACTTGCCCTGGTGCAGCCTTCTCAGCCAGAAGGCTGGGATGAGAAACAGGTCCCTTTCAACACCGCTGTCCCAAAGCCATGCTGGCTGTAGGCAGTAAATAACAACAACACCCTCTGACCACTTTTCTTCTGTCTCCTTGAAGCACATTACTCTCTCGTGCAGTTCTACGGATACAAGAATATGCTGTGACTGTGAAAATCTTTTGGGGACATAGAGGAGACATGGGAGTCCCTGTAACATGCATCCTTCTCTGTCCTTCCCCAGTTGCCTTGTGGAAGCTGAGAGCTGCCAGGGCCCTGCTAGAGCTGTTCCTAAGAGCTGCACACTTCCGCGAGCTCTCCCAGCTCCTAGCAGCCTTCAGAAGGCGGCTCAAGGAGTAAAACATTGGCCTGTCCCAGGAAGGATTCATGAACTGGTCACTGAGCTGATGCTACAGAGAGGAATTTACATCCTTACACAAGTGCCTTCCAACCAAATCCAGCTTCCGTAATCTGTGAGTAGAAGAGGTCATCCTGGTTATCAACACTTCCCAAAGCCTTGCTGCCCCCAGGTTTGCGCAAAATCAGACCTGGTGTCCTCATGGTCACCCCCAGCTTCTTGCATCAGCAGCGTCTCCATCTTCCCTTTGACACTGTGATTTGGTATGCAGCCACTGCTTCACCCAGGGAAGACAAAGGGCCTGTGTCCAGCAGCGCTGCTGCCGACACTTCAAAGGGGTAACTCCATTTAGACTCTTCCCAGCGAGATAGGATTCAAGCTAAGGGCTGGAGTGCTTCACAAATAACCTCAGAGTTTATTGCACAGTGGGGGAAAATAAATTACCATATCTGTTCAAGGAAGAAAATCTGGAGTCCCTGGTGAGTGACAGATGATGGCTATTTTTATAATAGACATACATAATAAGCTCATGCTCATTTTTAAGAGAAATTCAGAGGTGATGGGAAACAACAGCCAATATGTGGCAAACCTGGTGTCCATTCTTAGGGCTTGTCCATCATTTGTTGTATTTTTATTTGAAATCAATTCCCCAGGTTTTGTTGGGGTTTTTTTGACAGTGATAATGCTGAGCCTGAAAAGTTGTCTTTCTAACAACACACTATGCTCCAGCCATGAGGCTTTCTAGCACGTCCCCTCCCAGAAATATATTTCCCAGCTGACAGTAACATTCAGTCCAGCAACCGAGTGTTCCACAGCTGTCAAAAGGGACTTGAGTTTCCAAACTTTGTGCATGGCTTCCTGACACAGAAGTTACTTGTCTTGCTAGTGGAGATTTATAAAGATGTGGCTTTTATAGGTAGTTTATCAAAGACTGATGGATAAGCGTGATATGCCTATCAGCAGCGTTTATCATGGATGCTGTGAGGACATCAGTCAAGGGTGTTTTATCAGTTGTTGTAAGCAACCCTTTGACCTTTTGGGCTCCATAAGAATTGAGTAATCAGTTATTAACCCTGTAATAAGTTATTTATATAAGTAACTTTAAGATAAAGCCTGACCTTCCTTCCTTTGCGTAACTCGAGTGAACAATTTTAGAGTAGGAAATTATTTCTCTACTGAAGTCAGTGGGAGTCTTTTTGTTGATTTTAACAAGACTGCCACCAGGCTGGAAGCAGGTATGCCTGTAGCACTTCTTGGGTGTATTTTCCTTGCTGAAGCCATTTGATTGCATCTTTTGGAGGGAACAGATGGACCTGATTTTCCAGCCATCGTCATCAGTCAGGCTTGACCAGAGAGGTGTGAACAAGGATAATTACAGCATACAGAACTCTTAAGCCATATGCTGGATTTGATGAACAAACTCCATCATAGCACACACAGGCAAGCGTCTACATGTTTAAAAAGGAAGCATGAGAATAAAGTATGTAAGATGAGAAGGTCACTGGGGCCTCGTGTGGGTTCAAGCTGTGTAGGGAAGTCCCTGGCTCTCCTTCACTGAAGCAGAAACTGACTATAACAAGCCAAGGATTTTACAAAAAATACCTGAAAATAGCCAATGCATTAAATGTGAACATTTTAAAATGCCTGTGGGAGTGTTTTCACCAGGAATCTTTCCAGCTTAGATTTTCTTCCTGGGAAAACTCAGGAAGTCCATGTTAGTAATTATTCAAAAAAAGTAAAATGTCCCAATTCTTTATTTGCTTAGGCCAAGTGAGAGGTACACTTTCTATATTGACCATGCTGATAAACACTCAATTCACTGCTCTACCAACATCTACTATTTCATGTCCTTTTGCCTATGTTTCCCCAAGCATAAGATAGAGCTTATTAGAACTTGGCCCAGATTTTGGAAATGTATCTAAGCATTACTCTCTCCAACATAGAAAGCCCATGTTGCACGTAAAGCTTCCATACCATTTTCTGGAGACACTTCAGCACTGAAGGGACTAGTTACCTTCATTGCCTGCCCATAAGGCTTGGTCTTCTGAATGCCTAGCTGATTTTGGGCTCACCAAAGTTCTTGCAGAAGTCTTAGCTGGGTGACAGAAGCTGAGGACTAAGGTCTGCTGTTTAGCAAGATGCTTTTGTGGCTACAGTGGGTTTATGCATTGTGAGAAATGGATCTCTAGTAAGATTATTTGTTTAAATACCTGTCTTGGGCACCTGCCCATGGCATAGAACTGGGCAAACCCCTGTGCTGCTGTGCCAACCTCTAGCATGCATTCAGGGTTTGGACACAACCCCAGTGCGACTACGGGGTGTGCAGCCAGGGCATGTACCACAACTGTTAAAGACCACCTTCTTCTCATATCCCTGTAAAATTAGACTTGGTCTCAGGAAGAATACTACATTTTACAGTGCTGGTATCTATCCAGTTCATGTTTCTGTAGCCCAGCAGAGTGATGCTGCTGTAGAGCCAGGTTAACACTGTGGGAAACCAATCCTGCCCATTGATAAGCACATTAAACTTATCATGGGGATAATTCTTCTAAGAGCCTTGGAAGCCTGCAATGGCCCACTCTTCTTACCTGAAGGTAGGCAGATCAAAGCAGTTAATAGATTTGGGCTTTGGTGGGGGTTGTTTTAGTTGGTTTGATTTGTTTTGGCTTAAGGCAGGCTCACATCACCAGTCCTGGTCTACACAAGGTTTCTTGTGTAGCTCTGGTTCTTTGACTCACCGTGTCTACAATAGATCATTTCTGTCACCTCTTTTTCAGTAGCACAATTAATAAAAATTTAAAAAGAAATAAATCTTCTGCAGCAAAAAAAAAGCAAAACCTTATTTTTTGCTCTGCTAAGTAGGAGATGGGTACCTGAACAGTCAAAAGGAGATCTCACATTAAATCTTGGGGATTAAAAAAAAAAAATCATGTTCAAATTCTGGAGTGTGTATCAGATTAAAATAATAAATTGTGACTCCACTTTTCTTAGCCCTGGATTATCTGTGTTTCCTGTGCTTGCCATAGCATCCTTTACAGTGCTTGTTCTCACTTAGAGATTCCCTGTCTGGCATTGCCAGAACTCCTGTCTGTCTTGATCCTACTGACCTGACTTTGGCATCATCGTGTGATTGGAAACTGTCCCTGAGTAAGAGGCACAGGATCACCATCTCCAGGGAAATTAGTTCCTCTTTCAAGCAGGTATAGTTCCTACCACTGCTTCTGAATGGATGCTTCAGCGTTAGTCCTCCCCTCTGTCTCAAATATATGTGTTAATTAAAGAATGCAGGAGATGTGGTGGCCACAGACACCGAAGTCTGACTCATCCCAGCTGCACTCTGTGCATGTAGGTCATGTGAGCTGTCAGCTATTAGAATGTGCACTACAGCATATTGACTTCAAGGGCCAGTGAATGGTGCTTTGCATGCAATGCTTGGGGAGGAGGAGAAGAAAACTAGTTCATATTAAGCTTTGATAAAACAGAAATCTAGGCACTCCCCCACTTTTCTGAACACAGTGAGTCATAATTCCCCTGGGTAGCTTACTGTTTCCCACACCAAGCAGAGATAAGATGTCCCCAGAGCTTGTTATCTCAGAATTTCACTTTCTCTTCGTGGGTCTGTGCTCAGGGTCCTTACAGGGACAAAAGCTATGGCTTTGGCTCAGCTGTAGGGCATTTTTCACTACTCTCTGGACCACTGCTGGGATTTAAAGAGATGAAAACAGATAAAACCAAAAACGCCCAACCTTTGATGGGCTACCCTTAGGGGCACAATTCACACCAGGCCCAAGACCCCTGATGGATCCAGTCTGAATTATACTGAGTCACCCATCCATCCCCCAAACAAAGCCAGGCTGGACTGCAGCGCTGTTAGAAAACATGGAGTTCTCAAATCCCTGAAGAAGTTCAGCTGAGGGACAGCCAGTGGAGACATGTAACTGGTAACAGTTTGGGCTTTGATATGTGGCTTCAGTGGAGTCACCCTGAATTTATTCCAGTGCTCCTGAGCAGAATTTGGCCCAGAGAGGTTAAATGATGCATCCCAAACTGCACGTCTGAGTCATCTACTGAGGCAGGAGTTTAAGACTGACTTTTCCTTGTGTAACCTCAGCTGCCTTCAGCCTCCTCTAGGGCTAGTGACCCCTGTCTGCTGAGCTCCAGAGCTTGGTCCTGTGGAATGAAATGGAAAGGCTCAGGATGGATCAGAGTTTGACCCCGTGCATAAAGCACAACTGCTTTCCCACTGCCTGACCTCCCAAACACAGACTCCGTACGCACCACACAGAGTACCTCAGGCATAACAGGCACAACACACAGGAGGCACGCTGTGTATTTTGGCTTGCACCTGTTACCTCCGTTGTGGTTTAGTGTGGCTGGGTTCTGGTGAAGGGGGAGCTTCAGGGATAGCTTCTGCAAGAAGCAGCCAGAAGCTTTCTGCAGGCCCAAGAGAGCAAATACCAGCTAACTCTAGGCCGGAGTCATTGCTGACCAAGGCTGAGCCCATCAGCAACGGTCACAGCGCCTCTGGGAACCAAATTTAAGACCAAAAAAAATGCTAGCCACTGTTTGCCACCAGTGATGGGAGTGAGATGTAAGAAACTGTGCAGACACCAAGGTCAGTGAAGAAGGAGAGGGGTAGGATGAGGTGCTCCAGGTGCTGGAGGGAAAGATTCCCCTGCAGCCTGTGGAGAAACCCATGGTGGAGATAGTGTCTCCCCACAGCCCATGGAAGATGATGGGGAGCAGAGACCCAACCTGCAGCCTGTGGAGAGATCCCTATGCTGGAGCAGGTAAAGACATATGGAAGACGCTGTGACCACATTGGAGCAAGCCTCTGCCAGCACTTGCAGCCCCTGGAGAGACACAGAGATGAGAGAGAGAGAGAGAGACCCACACTGGAGCAGGTTTGCTGGGGGGACCTGTGACTCCGTCGGGTACCAGGCTGGATCAGTTTGGGCCTGAGAGACCAAGAGACATTCTATGATTTATGACTGTACCCCACAGCAGTGACCCTCTCTGGGGCAGCTGGTGAAGAGCTGAAGCCTCATGGGAAAGGACTTATGTTGGAGAAGTTCATGAAGGACTGTCTCCCTTAGGTGGGAGCACACGGTGCAGCAGGGGAAGGGTGTGAGGAATGCCCTCCCTGGCTAAGAAGGAAAAACAACTCGTGAGGAACTGACTGAAACTCCCATTCCCCCAGTCCCTGCCCCTCCCCGTGCTACAATGAGGGGGAAGAAGGGAGTGAAATCATGACTAAAGTGAAGTCTGCTAAGAAGGGAGGGGTGGGGGGAGGTGCTTTAAGATCTGGTTGTGCTTCTCATTACTCGACTCTGGTATCACTGGGTGTGCAGTGCAGGGTACTAAATTAGAGAGTTTCTTTCCTTTATTCTGTGCTGAGTCTGTTGTGCCCATGACACTGATTCCAGAATGATCTCTCCCTATCCTTATCAACTACTGAACCCCTCAATATGTATTTTCTCCCCATCCAGCTGAAAAGGGGAGTGATGGAACGGCTGTGTGGTGCTCAGCTCCCAGCTGGGGGCAAAACAACAACAACCTCATATCTCTTTGTATGGTTTATATTCCTACCTCCCCTCACTCACTGAAGCAAACTTTCTAGCATTAGAGTTCACAGAGCGCTTTTTTGGCTCCAGTTAGGTGTCATTTGAGGGACCTGACATCTCTGTCCTGGTTTGTTGCTGGATTCATTGACAGGAATAAAAGATTCTTTAACACAAGGAATGTGACAGGTGTCAAAAAAAACCAAACCTGAGATTTACTTCCAGCTTTAGTTAAACAAATGCACAATTCAAATCAGGTCGATGCTGAGGAAAAATTTCTTTGCCCCGTGAAAGCAGTTTCAAAACTGTCAACAGCAGCCATGGCTCTGGCAACCAGGGACATCACATTTGGGGTAACCTGGCTCACTGAGGACAAACTTGAGAAAACATTTAGGTCTTGTCAGAGAAATGAGTCTCCAAATAATAAGAACAACTGATGTTTCAGGCTCTCTGGCAATGCTGGATCCATCCTCTGCTCTTTTCCAGTTCAGCAATACTGAAATGATGTACCTGGATTTTATAAAGGCTTGATTAATTCAGCAGCCACTAGAGTAGATAATGTGAGCTAAGCTCATGAGAAACTAACATCACTCCCTATTTCAAGCTTTGATCCTTAAGTCTATGTGGCACGAAAGAGAAAGTGAACCCCCAAAACAGCTGTCAGCTTTTTATGCCTTCTTCCAAAACATTGTGCATTTGCCACTGCCAAAGCCTGCATTGCTACATTACAGGAATGACTGCATGAGTCAGTCCAGTGGTTTCCATGTCACTGTGCAACCCTCCATCAACACAGGTGTCAGGTAGCCTTCCTTCACCCTCCTTCAGTGTCAGTGAAACCAAGTCTGAAAGAAGTCGAAAAGTAAGATTAACTTTTTCTGACACAGATAATCACTGGGAGGAAAATAGGGGGGGTGGGGGGAATAAAAGGAAACTTTTCTGGGGAAAATCAGCAATGTTTGAAATTCCTGGTGTAAAATACCTAGGAATGAAGCTGGTGTGTAGTCAAGATGCTATTAGCGTTGTCATCCTCCTCCTGGGCAAGTATATATTTCAGATCTATCTGGAAAATTACACTCCCACCCCAAACTTTATAAAGTTATAATCTTGGTTACAAAGATACCTTTCACTGAAACCCAGCACAACACTTTCCTTGAGAGTTCTCCCAACCTCCAAGTATTCTGAGCTTAGATGGTTTTCTTAAAGTGATGTGGCTTATTGGTTTAGGACAGTTCCTCACCTTTCCAAATATTTGTTCAATCTTCCCTCAAATTCACATGAAATTCTGCACCCACAACATCCTTTGGCAAGGAGCCCCATAGAGTTACATCCCCACTTTGAGGAAACCTGCTCGTTCTGCATGCACTGGACCAGGTTCCTTCACCTGATGCCCCCTTCCAAGTTCTTCTATTGGAAGATGATCAGGCAGTCCCTATTCACACTCTCCATGTCATTCACACTGTCAAATCTGCCCACACTGCACTGGAATAGGCTGCCCAGGGGGGTGGTGGAGTCTCCTTCTCTGGAGATATTCAAGTCTCGTCTGGACGCCTATCTATGTAATATGGGATAGGGAGCTGCTTTGGCAGGGGGGTTGGACCCGATGATCTCTTGAGGTCCCTTCCAACCCCTACGATTCTGATTCTGTGATTTCTAAGTGGGAAGAACAGTCCTTGTCTATTCAAGCCATTCTTTGTAGACACTACTCCGTATCTCTGAGCTGATTCCCAGGATACCTGCTCTGCTGCATGCAATGAAGCTTAAAAATATAGAATAGGGGAAATGAAACTATACAGCAGTAATTGCTCAGGAAAAACCACTGTGTATTTCAATGTTCTTCCTTGAAAGTAGCTTTTAATAAGCAGCTGTACTTTTCCTCCACTGCCCTAAAGACATCTAGTAAAGAATTATAAACATATACTTCGGGTTCTCAGCTGAAAAATGAAGGAAAACAAAAGAAGATACCAGGCCTTTGAGTCAGGCTTTGTTGATTCAGTTTACCCATGCTCCCAAAGAGGAATCCTGAAATAGCAGGAATGTGTGCACCAAAAATTTTGTTGTGGTTAGTTCACGGGCAGAAAGTTCCTCAGTGTTAAAATGATCCATTCCTTCCTTAAACTTGCAGACTAACAGAATTTATGGAGCTGTTGTACTTCTGTGGGACAAATGATGGTGAGACACCACTCATTGAAATTTTAGGGAGGACTATTATTACTCTGCCTTGCTTAATAAAATGGATGTGGCAGAGGACATAAGGAAATGGTGTCAGTGCTATTCCAAATAAAATAAAATAAAATAAAATAAAATAAAATAAAATAAAATGGTGCCCAGTGCTAAACAGGGAGACCAGACAGTCTGATTTCTGGGTGGTTGTTGGTTTTTTTTTTTCCTTAGAGAGTTTCAGTATC
>VZTU01004483.1:8834-18954 GCA_013400835.1 Zapornia atra | reverse complement strand
GGCGGCCGCGGGGCGGGGAAGCGGCGCCGGGCCGGCTCCGTCCGGGCCGCAGTGAGCGCGCCGGGCCTTCCTTTGCCGTGTGCCGCCGGGGGACCCCACGGGCAGCATGAGCCCGGCCCGCTGCGGGGCTCTGGGGTGTCCCCGGGGCCGGGGGCGATGGCCAGGCCCCGCTGCCGGGGCTTTCAGAGCCTCCCCCGGGAAGGGGTTGGCTCCTCTGAAGGCAGCTCGGGATCCCGAGGGGTATTTGGGGTGTTCGCTGTGTCCTGGGTCCCCTTGGAAAGGCCCCCGGGGTGCGGGTCCGCAGAGCAGCTGGTGATGCTGTGGGGCTCGGGGTCACCGGCGCTCAGCTCCGGGGGGTTCCAGAGCCACCCTGTGATTTCTCATGGCTGAACGCTGCTTGTGCAGCCAGCTGTGGCCTTGCTGAGAGCTGCTGTGGGGACACAGGGGGTCAATAGCTGCCTTCAAGGCCCAGGAAGAGCTGGGGTACTCCTGGGCATCAGGTCCTACAAACCCAGCACAGCCACCAGCTCCCCCACAGGTAGCAGCTCCAGGGCATGGGCTGGCTGCAGCACACCACAAGCTCCAGCACGCTCCCAGCCCCAGCAAACCTACCGGTTCAGAGTCACAGAATGACAGCAGGGTCCTCTGGAGATCATCTGGTCCGACCCTCTGCTCAGGCAGGGCTGCCTGGAGGCCGCTGCCCAGGACCAACTCCAGGCAACATGTGAACATCCCCAAGGATGGAGACTCCACGACTTTGCAAAGTGTCTCCCCATGTTCAGAGGCACCTTCCTGTGCCTCAGTGTGCCCACAGCCATTGATGCTGTCACTGGGCACCACTGGAAAGCATCTCTTTGAACCCTCGTTGCAGGTCCTAACATACACTGACAAGATCCTCCTGAGCCTTTCCCATGCTGAACAGTCCTCAGCCCTTCCTTACACATGAGGTGTTCCAGTCCCTCCATCACCTTTCTGAACCTTCGCTGGACTCTCTCTACTATGTCCTTGTGTCTCTGGTACTGGGGAGCCCAGCACTTGGACCCAGCACTCCAGATGAGGCCTCACCAGCTCTGAGCAGAGCAGAAGGATCCCTCCCTGGCAGTACTCGCCCTGATGCAGCCCAGGGCACCATTCATGGGCTTTGCAGCAAGGACACATTGCTGCTTCATGTTCAACCTGGTGTCCTCCAGTACACACTGGCCCTTCTCTATGCTTTCCAGTATGAGCTGCTGCCTGGGCTTGTTCTCCTCCAGGGACAGGACTTTGTCCTTCCCCTTGTTGACCTTCCTGAGGTTCCTGGCAAGCCCGTTTCTCCAGCCTGCAGAGGTCCCTCTGGATGGCAGCATGTCTCCCTGCCATACCAGCCACCCCTCCCAGCTTGGTGTCATCTACAAACTCGCTGAGGGTGTGCTCCCTTCCATCATTCAGCTCATTAATGAAGATGCTGGGCAGGACTGGGCCCAGCACAAACCCCTGGGGCACAGCACTAGTGATTTTGTGCCACCAATCACCCCCCCTGGGCTTGGCCATTCAGCCAGTTTTCCACACACCTCACTGTCTGCTCATTCTTCTGCATCAACAGCTTCTCTGTGAGGATCTTACAGGAGGTGGTGTTAGAGGCCTTCCTGATGTCCAGGCAGGGAACACCCTCCGCTCTCCCCTCCAGTCTCAGGCCAGTCTTTCCAGTGTAGTTTATCAAGCTGGCCAAGCACAGCTTCCCCTTGATGAAGCCAGGCTGGCTTCTCGTCCTTACAGTGTCCAGAAATGGTTTCCAGGATCAGTTGCTCCATCACCTCCCCAGGGATCAAGGTGGGACTGATAGACCCCTGGGTCCTTCCTGAAGATAGGAGAGACATTTGCTTTCCTCCAGCCTTTGGGGTCTTCTCCCAGGCACCATGATCACTTGAAGGTTGTCGTCAGTGGCCTTGCAATCACATCAGCCACCTCCCTCAGCACTGTGGGTGCATCCAGCAGGTCCAGGGACATCCCATTTGCTAAGGATCCCCTGGCCTGAGCCTCTTCTACCAAAAGTATGCCTTCTTTGCTCCAGCCTTTTGTCATGGTCTCTGGCACCTGGGATTCCTTCAGGTTGGCTGTGCAGGTAAAGAAGCAAACCCAGCATCCAGTTCCTCAGCCATCCCCACACCCTGTGCCACCAGGTCCCCTTCTCATGGAGAGATGGCCCCATGTTTTCCCTAATCTTCCTTTTGCCACCTGGAGCAGCCCTTCTTGCTGCCTTTGGCATCACACCTCCCAGCTCCAGCAGGCCCAGCAGCTCCAGCACACCCACCAGCCTGAACTCACCGACCCTGTGGAGCCAGATCCCAGGCACGGGGGGCTGAGGGGCACCCGCCTGAGGAAGCTGAGGGTGGGATCTGGGGCTGGGCAGGCAGTGGGTCTCCCTGCTCTGCCTGCCCGGCTGGATTCTGCCTTCTCTGCTGCTGGCATGCATAATTCAGGGGCTGAGATAAACTGGGACATGCCAGCCCACTGCCAGAGCCTAAATTTAGCGAGCAGGGAAGGTACGTGAGTGTGCAGCAGTGGGGCTGGGGGCACAGGGCTGGGGCAGGCGGGCGCCTGACGTGTCCCCAGGGTCCTTGAGGAAGAGGAGGGTGTCACGCCTCTTGCTCCAGAGGTAAAGCTCCGGGATTTGGCCCCTCAGGAGCATTGGCACAAATGAAAGAGAGGCTTTGCTGAGCCTCCCTGGAGCCCTGAAAGCTGCTGGCTCGCCGCAGCCCTGCACGGGGAGAGGTCAGAGAATTGCTCGCTGATCTCAACCCACCTCGGGTCGCTCTTCCTTCCAGGGGGTGTCCGGGGTGTGAGCTCAGGCCCTGCCCTGCCCAGTGCCTGCGGGCACGGCTCTGGCAGCAGCCCCGGGGGCTCCGGGCGCAGCCCCCCGGGTGGGAGGTGAGGGCTCTGGCAGCTCCCGGCTCCTCCCGGCTGGGAACACCGGCAGCAGGAGCGTTCTTCACCCCCTGTCCTCCCAGGAGGGGCGAGCCGGCCGGGCGGGTGTTGTCCCTTTGGCCCTGCTGTCCCCCTGAGCCCTTGGAGCTCCACGGTGCCCGGAGGGACAGACCCCCCTCCGCAGAGCCCCCGCCCCTGTGGGGATGCCGGCAGGTGGCAGTGCCGCACGGGCGCCGGGACGGGCCCCATCCCTGCCCGGGCTCCGTCCCTGCCCGGACTCCGTCCCTGCCCGGACTCCGGCCCTGCCCGGGCTCCGGCCCTGCCCGGGCTCCGGCCCTGCCCGGGCTCCGTCCCTGCCCGGGCTCCGGCCCTGCCCGGGCTCCGGCCCTGCCCGGGCTCCGGCCCTGCCCGGGCTCCGGCCCTGCCCGGGCTCCGGCCCTGCCCGCCCCGGGTGGGAGAGGGGGGAGAGGAGGGATTCCCACCCTGGGTGTCCCTGTGCCGCCTGAATTCCGCTGGCCCGTCGCTGTGCCCTTCTCGGGAGGGGGCTTGTCTGCAGCGAGAGCTGCCCCGGGCCGGGCCCGGCCGGGTGGCGATGTCACGGGTGACAGCAGCTCTGACGGCCCCCCGTGCACCGAGGGACACACCGGCTTTCCATCACCCCGCCCGTGGGGAAGGAGAGCGGGAGGTGAGGGATGGGAGATGAGGATGCCGCCAGAGCCCAGGGACACCCAGAGCCCAGGCTCTGCAGCAGAAGCCCCCAGCCCATGCCCCACCGCTCAGCAGGGCTGGGAGCACCCTTGCCCATATCCCCCCAGTAAAACATCTTTTTATCTGCTCTACCTCCTCCCGCATCACTTAGCATCCCTGAGGCTGGGGGCTTCTCCCTTTCCCCTCACCCAGGACCCTGTGCACTAGGGGCTTGGGGAACCCTTTCCTGATTGCAGTGGTGGAATGAGAGGGGTGTCAGACCGGCAGCGAGCAGAGCAAAGCACAGCTTGCCAGGGATGCTCTCCCGCCCCGGGGGCAGGGGGGAAACAAATGATCTCATGTGACTGTATCTGGGACAATGCTGGCTTAACCGTGGGTGCAGCCAGAAGGGTTTCTGCTGAGCCCAAGCAATGCTATTCATGGATAAACCCACATTACAGTAATTCATAATTATTAATAATTGAGTTTGTATTTGGGGAATAAAAAGCTAAACCCATCGAGCACCTTTCCTTCAGAGAGGCATCTAGAGTAGGCAAATGCATAGCATAAGGTGGACTTTTTGGGGTGATGAGTGCTTGGCAAACCCCTGGTCTCTGGGTTTCCCTTCCTCCACCGCCCTGGGCGCTGGCCCAGCTCCTGCTCAGGGCTTTTGGGGCACCCTTGGCCACCAGCACTTCACAGCTCTGTGTTCTTGGTGCTTCAGGGAACAGCTCCGTGATCTCAGGGTGCTGCTCATCCATGCTGGGAGGTGTGGAGGGTCCCCCTGCACTTCCCAGGCTGCGGGGGGGTCAGACATGAAGATACCCCCCACTCTCTGCCAGCAGTATATTCTCTCTTGGCTGTGCTGCCTCTCTTGGGGTTTCCAGCCCCCAGAAGAGAAGGGGGAAAGGCACAAAGCCAGGCTGTGATGGGAAGGACAAATGCAAGAGTCCTGAGATTGAAGCAGCACCCCCCCCTTCTTGTCTAAGGATGCCTTTGAGTCAGGGAATTAGTTTTCTGCTAAGCTCTTCAGTAATAAACAGAGACCCAGGAGGGCTATAAATGGGTGATTGCATGGCCTTTAATTACGGGCAGAGGCAGGGTGTCCAGGGTCAGGGGAGCTGGGATTCAAACCCAGTTGAAATAGAAGGGATGGCTTTTGGGAGGGCCACTGCAGGCACCTTGCAGTACCTGCTGTGCTTGAGCTCCTGCTTTGCCCCTTTTGGTTACCAGGACCCTCCTGTCCTGCAGCACTGCTGGCTCAGCAGCTGGGTGCATCTAGAATGCATCACCCCTTGACACCAGCCCAGCAGAGCAGCCTGATGGAGACCCAGAAACCCCCCTGAACCCAGCGTAGCACCCCACCTTGCTTCTGGGAAACCCACCGAGCATCAGGATTGGTGTTCAGGACCTCTTTGGGCCCTGCTGCCTGTTTGGGATGCCTTCAAGACCACTATGGTGATGCAGAGCTGACAGGGCTGGTGGTTTCTGTAATGGGCCATCCCCAAGCCTGTCCCAGAGGCTGAGGTCGTCTCCTCAAAGCCTCTGCCAGCCAGAAGAGAGAAGGGCTGCAAGGCCAAGAAACGCTGGCCACCCTCTGTCCTTGAAGCTCGATGCAGCCTGGGCTCACACACACAGCAACGGGCTGGGAAAGCTTCAGCATGTCCCTGC
Source organism: Zapornia atra (assembly GCA_013400835.1). Classification (NCBI taxonomy): domain Eukaryota; kingdom Metazoa; phylum Chordata; class Aves; order Gruiformes; family Rallidae; genus Zapornia; species Zapornia atra. Next base: position 13,692 of record VZTU01004483.1, on the reverse strand, counting down.
TGGGTTGGACAGACGCTGTTTGTCTTTCTCCCTGTGGTGGCCAGATGCCTGGCCAGTGATGGATGGGGGTGTCACGCCGGAGCTTCTGCGCTGTCACAGCTGCTGGGCTGCTCATGAGGTGGAAAATGTGGGGAGGAGGTGACTGTGCTCTGAGCTGAATGTCCTCCCCAAGGCACCTGGATCTGCCAGGGCCTGAGCTGGAGGAGGGAGGTTGGGGGAGTGAAAAAGCAAGGACACACCTTGATCAGCAGGAGGACGTGGTTCTTCTGTCACCCCCAGCCTGCAGCCCCTGCGCTGCTGGGTGTTTCTGCATTGAAGCTCACCCCAGCCGTGGGTTTGAGCCCCCCAGTTTGCTCTGCCAGCACCCAAAGGCTCCATCCTTCCTCCAAACTCCAGCATGAGCCTCTCCGAGCTCTTCACCCAGGTTTCCCACATCCCCTGCTTAGCAGGGCATCCCCGGTGGCATTGGGATGCTCCATCCTCCTGGGCCACTGCACGTGGGTGCCCTGGGCAGTGGGGGGACGCCTGGAATTGGGAGTGCCCACAGGACGCTGCGCAGGGGGCAGGCGGTTTCCCAGCCTGTTCGTTTCCAGCCTTAACGATTCTTCCTCCCAGAGAAATGCCTAATGAGCCGTGGGGATCCAATTACATCTCTCCAGCCAGCCTTTCGCCTCCTTCCTCCCCGTTTAAAACCAAAGGGGGGGGGAAAAAACCCTAATGAAAGGACAGAAGTGCCGGCGTGGAGACAATTAGCTCAGTGTCTGCTTAATGAGCTCCTCTGGCAGAGCCCTCTGCCTTGGACAGGAGAGGCAGGAACCGAGCTGGGTGAGCGTGCCGTGGGGTTGGAGCTGTGCTGCCTCCTCCTCAGAGCTTGGTGGGGTGTGGGTCAGCGCAGGGGGTGCCTCACCAGGCTGTGGGTTTGCTCCCTGCACCGGATGCTTTGCACAGCACCCCTGGGGATGCCCGGAGCCACTCAGCTGGGGTTTGCTGTCAAGCTCAGCAGTGAGCTGGGGGTTTTACACCTCGTTTCTGTGGGAGCAGGGATCCAGATGCTCCATAGCCTAAAATACCCCCAGCTTGGGTGGAAGCATCCCATGAGACACCCCGAGTGGGGAGCGGAATGGGGACACCACAGCTTCACAGGGAGAAGCGATGCTGGGAGCACCAGAGCACCAGCGATGCTCACCCCCATGGGGATGAGCTAGCCCAGGGTGAAAGATGCCACCAGGGAGGACCTCATCCCCCCTGCCCTGGCGCTGGCAGACCCCAGCCCCAGCTGAGCCCCACGTGGCCGTGCCGAGCAGATTTTGCTCGGCTGCCTGGGCTATATTTAGCTGCCTGTAAGAGGGGTTAGCGAGCGGCGCTGCAGCCAGTGGCACAGCTAAGAATGTCAGCGTTAAAGCAGCCAGGGATAAAAAAAGCCCAGCCCGGGCGCTGGGAGCTTTGCACAAATCCCTCTGGCTGCTGGAGGTGCAGGCAGAGGGCAGGCAGGGCTGCAGGCAGCACCCACATGTCCCCTGAGTGGTGGTGATGGGTATTCACTGTGTGTGTGTGTGTGTCCCCACCCCACACCCATCCTCCTGCTGCCATTTCAGCTGATGTGGCTGGTTTGCAGCAGCCCAGCATTCAGCAGGGTGGCACGTGGCAGCTGGGGCTCAAAACCTGCTGGGTTTGATTAAATCCCAGGGCTTTTGGGGGCATGGAACCCCCCCACCCCACCCCCCTCCTCTGTGGTAGGCAGGAGTGACAGCCTGGTCCCCAAGCTGGGAGGTGTTAGTGCATCCCTGCATCCCCACGCAGGCATCTGGCAGTTACTGGAGCATGAATGACAGATGGAGCTCGGGGTGCTTTGCCCATGAAGATATCTTTTGGGGACGATTCCTTCACATTCAGCTAACTCAAAGACACCCTTCTTCCAAAGGCTCACCTTGCCACCCCGACCTGGTCTCTTCAAGGGCAAATCCCAGCACGTTCCACACCCTCCTGTGTTCCTCTGAGCTCTCCTGTGCTGCCCTGACCTTGCCTGCACCCACCTCCAGCCTCTGCAAGTCAGGCTGCTGCCCAGAAACATCAGATTTAATGCAACACAGGAGTCAACATGCCACACAGGTGGCTTCCCAAGTTGTAAATATTTTGCCCCAGAAAAAAAATGGGCACGTTCCCCTTGTCCATTTGGGCTGGTGAGGAATGTTGTGATGGCTGGGCCCTGAGGACAGCAGAGTCACAGAATCACAAGGTTGGAAAAGACCTTTAAGATCATCAAATCCAACCATTCCCATCCTAAGCTAAACCAGATCTCTGAGCACCTCATCTCCCCTTTTTAAACACACCCAGGGGGTGACTCAGCCCCTCCCTGGGCAGCCTGTGCCACAGCCCCACAACTCTGCCAGGGAAGAACTTTGCCCTCCCAGCTGAGCTGACCCTGCCCTGGGGCAGCTTGAGCCCATTGCCCCTTGTCCCATCTCCTGTCCCCTGGCTGAAGAGCCCCTCGCCCACCTCTCTGCACCCTCCTGGCAGGGCCGGGGAGGTGGGGAGAAGGTCTCCCCTCAGCCTCCTCTTCTCCAGGCTGAACCCCCCCAGCTCCCTGAGCTGCTCCTCAGAGGATTTGCCCTCCAGAGTCACCCCATGGGCCCCTCGTTTCGCTGGTGGCACAGGAGCTCTGGTGATGCACAGGCAGGAGACCCCCCAAGCTGTGGTTGCACCTGGCTGCACGAGGTCAGGACAGAGCTTCTGCTTAAGACTTTTTTTTTTTAAAAAAAGGCATTATTTTGGGTTGAATGTTCCCATTGTGCTGCACATGGCAAAGCTGGAGGCGTGTTGCAAAGAGCTGTGCAATGCATCCCAGGTGCCCAAACTGCCCTGACCTCCAGGGACAGGAGAAGCACCTCAGGTGCTGTCCCCGTGGTGGAAGGGATGCTCTGGGCTGGGTGTGCTCCTGAGGGCTGCTCAGCTGCCTGGTGGCACAGGAGACCAGGGGAAGATCTCCACACCCCCATCCCGTCGTGCCCGGGGGGGGGGGGATATGGTGCTGCATGATGGCTGTGCCCTGGGAAGGACGGTGCAGCAAGCTCAGATCCAGATGGCTGAGTACTGGGAGCAAAGAGGGCGCCTGGGAAGGGCATTGCTCTCTGCTGTGACCTTAACATCTCCTGTCAAGGCAGAGATGTCCAGACTTTCATCTCAGCATGATGCTCCACCCTGCCTGGTGACAAATAGCCTCCCTGGGAGGTGTTTGCTGGCATTTTCCCTCTTGTTTTAAATCCTCCAGGCAGTGAGATGCTCTCACTGCCTTTAGCCTCCAAGATCTCACAGGCAGGATGGTTCTTCCCAAGGGCTGAGCACGTTTTCAGCAGATCCATCCCAGAGGAGCCATCTCCGTGGCTCCAGGGCTGGGGCCCCCCATGCAGGGACCGTGTCCTACCCAGGGGTCATGGAAAGTCCCTGTCCCCAGCCAGGGAACAACCTGCAGGTCCCCAAACCTTGTGACCCATGTCCAAAAATACCACCTCAATGGAGAGACTGACGCAGCCCAGGGCGACCTCAGCTCAGGAATAACCTTTCCTCCACGTCACCTACGTGCCCAGAGAGAAACCAGGGTTTCAAGTGGATTGGAAATTAGAAAGATGCATCTAAAAGAGGAACAGCAGAGTGCTGCTCTAGCTTGGAGGTGACTTTTACCCCAGATAAGAGCCTGCAGCGCTGGGCAGGCGAGTGGAAAACCACCCTGCTCCTGCCCTGCCTGCACCCCTGGGCTGGGGGATGCTGCCTGCATCCTCAGGGGGCTGGGGGATGCTGCCTGCACCCCTGGGCTGGGGGATGCTGCCTGCACCCCTGGGCTGGGGGATGCTGCCTGCACCCCTGGGGGGCTGCTTGGGGGTCAGTGGCTTTTCATGGGTAAAGCAGCTTGGCAGCAGCAGTGGAAGGAGATCAGACTCTCCTGAACCCTTTTCATTCCTATTCTGGAGCCTTTCTTTTAAAGGAGGAAATAGGGTTTACAGCAGGTGGCAGGGCAGGGAGTGGCTTGACCCCGAGCTCTCTGGCCTCACCTCCCTGATGGATAGAGCAGGGGTTCTCCATGTGCTTGGGAGGGCACAGCTGGTATGTTTTAGGTCCCCCATCAGCAGGGATGCTCACACTGCTGGGGGCACTCTGGGAAGAGGATCCCAACACCTGAAAGAGCAGAGGAAGAGCAGAGCAACCCTTGCTCCTGTGTGGGTCCAGCCCCGAGCAGAGGCCCAGCCCTCCCCTGCTGCCCTGCTGCTCTGTGTCTCCATCGCTGGGGCTGGTGCCACTCACTGATCTGTGAGCTTCACTTGGAAGTTTGGGCTCCTGATGCTCCCCGTGGCCTGGGGACAGGCAGGTTCAGAGAGGTTCCTGGGGGCTGCTGGCCATACATAGAGGCACAGAGCTCGCGTGCCTCAGTTTACCCAGCTGCCCCAGCCCAGCCATCCCCAAGGGGTCACACTGGGAGCCTCCAGCCTAGATGGAAATGGGGACCATGCAGTGGCTCTCCCCCAGCCCTCCCGGGGAAGAACATGCCCTGGGGGTACCCAGGAGCTGGAGAAACACAGACCCACACCGGGGAGCTCCGGCAGGACCCTCCTCCACCACTCCGGGCTTCCCCCCCTCTCCTTCCCCATCCCCCCAACATCTCCTGGAGTGCTCCCACACGGCTCCCGGAGCAGAGGGATGGCAGCCGCCCCCCTCCTGGGCGGCAGCCGGTGTCACATCCGATCAGGTGCCAGGCAGGATAAACACCGCCCGGGCTGGGGCCGAGGCTGCTCCGCAGAGGGGAGACAGTCAAGGAGAAAACGGAGCGTGAGGAGCTAAAAATAGCGGCTGGCGAAGCTTCCCCCCC
>VZTU01004481.1:47558-71016 GCA_013400835.1 Zapornia atra | reverse complement strand
AGCTGTGTGCATCATTCTCTGTGGTGCCAGAGGTGCCCCCTCCCCAAATCATACAGTTCCCCTCCGTCCCCTTCAGTGCTGTGCATCACCCTGCATATTGCCAGAGGTCCCCCACAAAACCAGGCAGCTTAATCTTAATGCTGTGCAGCGTATGGCCGGAAATTCTCACCAAAATCATACCGGGCTTTTTCCTCCCCCCAGTGCTGTGCATCGTTCTGGGTATTGCTCGAGGCATCCCACAAAACCGTGCAGGTTTTTTCCCCTCCCATATTGTAGTGTCTGCTTCCCTCCCAGTCACATTCTGGGTATTGCCAGAGGTCCCCCACAAAACTGCTGGTTTCCCCCCAGTATCGTGCACTATACTCTGCATTTCCAGAAAGCCCCTCAAAGTGAGATAGTTGCCTGACATTTTTGCAGAGTCAGGTGAAGTGTGTCCCAAGGCACGCTGCATCCCAATCCTGATCCACAGCCCCCTCTCGGCAGCAGTTGCCCAGTGATTGATAACTTTGCACAGGAAACAGAAACAAAAAATGGTGTGAATTCAGGATGAAGGGATGGTTGCTTGCAGTTGGCATTTCCTGGCGGTGCTGTGGTCTGCTGAAGCTTAAATTTCATTCAGAAGTATTTTTTGTCTGTTTCTTTGGTAATTATTTCCATTATGGGGATTCTGTTTCAGCAGGGAAAGGGTTTGGCAGGGGTTTATCAGTGCGTGCTGTGCTCAGCTCTGGTTCTGTCATTTGCTGTGACCATCTCCTCTTTGCTTACCTGCAAACCTTCCCCATCTGCGGTGCTTCCAGAGGAGAGGAGATGGGCGGCAGGAGGAGGAACAGAGTAGGAAAATTCAGAAGTCGTGTTTGTTCAGTGGAATGGCAGTGATTTTCCCTCCTGCTGCCCCAACGTAGGGAACACTGGAGCAGAGCCCTGGGGGCTGGGGTACTCACCGCTGCTGCGCTCTGACTTTTCTGGAAGAGGCTGTGGCTTCGTGTCCATCCAGGTTTATCCCTCATAGCACAGGATGCCAAATCAGTGGATTATGCCGCAGCCAAAGAGCCCCTAATTAGGAGGCATTGCGTTTTCATATGCTTTCCTTTGACTTTCTCTCCACATCCCAGGTTGTGCCTGCCAAAAATTACAGTTGGAGGTTAAAAGTGCAGCTCTTACTAGGCAAAAATGTTTACCCCAGTAGGGATTTTACCAGATTTAAAGACCTGATTAGATGTTCTCTGCCCTTGAGGGTACCACCCTGTGGGGCGTGCAAGGAGTGGGGAAGGTGCTTGCGTAGGGATTTATCTAAAACAAAACAAAAAATATGTGGGCCCTGAAGAAAGTACTTATCCAACTTATTGTTCATTAAATCATTTCCCAAAACAGATGGGGTTTGGAGGTTGGTTTCAACTCTCGTAAAAAACAAAGATAAAATTTTAAGAGCTAAATTTCCCTGAATTTTTTGTTCCTATGAAAACCAATAAACAAATCCCCACCTGCCTTGACCTTTCGGATTCTGCAGTGGCATCTGTGTTCAGTTACTTATTGGATTGCTCCAGAAAAACCTGCAAAATATTCCCCTTTCAGCAATTGATTCCTAACTTTACCGATCCAATGCAACAGATAGGCAGGCAGGTTCTCCTTCAGAACCGACACTTGGCTCAAATGATGGCTCCCTGGTATTGTAAGAGGCAGTCTTAAAGGATGTTTCAACAGGTCTCATTACATGAGAAAAGTTATTAAACACTACTGCAGTCTCACAAAAGAAGAATAAAAGTATTGGATTTTTTTTCCAAAAGCAGTTTCCATCAGGATTTTTCTCACTGATTCAAAATCCTTTGCAAGAGCTGTTAGTTGCACCATTTTATATTTAAAATACATTTTAATTTTAGTTGAGGGTTTCTTATCCTGGAAGATAACAAATCTGAAACTGCCCCCATATCTCAGAAGTGCAGGAATTCTACATTTTTGATCCTCAGAGCAAAAGTGCAAGTAAGATACAAAATACATAAGCAGAATACTGTCTCCTGAGGAGCATAGATGACTTTAGACGTCTATAAGCTGCTAAGGAAGATTTTACAACGGCAGTGCTCCCATCAAACCCCAGAAGTGTTTGGGCTGGAGATTCACAGCAGTCCCCTCAGCTCTGAACTTCTAAAACCAACCGTGTAACACCCCAGTGTCGGCACAGACGGCTCGGTTCCGCACACTGTGGTACAACGTGTGCAGTGACCCACTTTTCCTGGAGTGGCAAGTCAATCACGGCATCGTCACACATCAGTTTGGGAGCTGCAGTGGCAGAAGTGGCTTTGTTTCACATTAGCAGTTTGGGTGGGCAGAGAAATGGAAAGCTGTATGATGGAGATCCAGAGAACAAAATTAAGCACGGTTAAATGAGAATCCATTTCCTGCAGTATCTCTTTGCCTGCGGCACACTGTCTATCAACAATACACAGGTACAAATTGGCCTGGAGATGTATCTTTAGCTATCCAAACAGAGAAAACTGCATTAGCAGCATGCTGCTCTGCCGGACTGGTGCCATGTGACTGGGGAGCATGTACATTAGATAGGACGTCTGATTCCTTCCCAACGGTTGAAGTACTGCTGTGCGATGAAAATGACTGCTACTGTATGAAGAGATTGTGGAGGGACATTATAATACAGTGCAGTTAAACCGGATTGATGGGTGTTCTGCAAATCCTGCAATATTTACTGTTAAACATGGTGGGCGCTGTCAAGGTGAAAGGAATGGGATCAGCATCTCTGCTTTGCATGGAACAGTGAATAAAAGATAACTTTTATCTTTCTTCCCTCCTGTTTGAACAGGTAATATTTTTATGCTGCTTTCGTCAACATATGGGCATCACTCCTGGGAGAGAAATGAAAGTCTGTTAATTTATTTGATCAGACATGAGGAATAATAGAAAACTGAAACGGAGACTTGCATTTGTCATATGTTTGAATTAGTGGAAAGCTGAAGAAAGCAGAAAAATACTGCAAGAAGTTCGAAGATGAGAGGGTTTATTGAATTAGAAAAATATTAATAGCATTAATCATTTCCAAAACAGGCTTCTTAACATCTATAATGACTATATAAAGGATTGGGGAAATAAAAAATCAAAGAAAAAAATCGGATATAGAAAGTTACACTTCTTTGTGTTTAGAATGAAAGGGATGAGTTTTCACTGATTTACATCCAGGCAGCCTCGCAGGAATAGTTAAGCTGTGGGAAAAATACCAGATGAGGATCTAGCCCTGAAAAGACAAATCAACGGGAAGTACCGGAGAAACAGCTACAGTTCAGATTATAAGTAATGCGAGGTATAAACGTCCAGGTTAATTCAGCAGCCCTAGTTCCTCTCTAACTTCATATAGACAGGGGGGAAAAAAAAGAAAAAGATGCTGAACTTGGAGTTTCATGAATTATATTATTGCAGAGTTACTTTCTTAGAGCCTCAGGACAGATGCGTTCTTCTCAGGGTATGCTGTGAGGCTTGGAAGTCTTAACAAGAATCAGCATCCGAGAACCCGCTGAGAACCTGGGGTGAAGGGAAGCAAAGTAGCTTTGAGGGGAAAAGAAGAGAGTTTTATTTCAATATTGTCATAGCAATGAGCTGTGCTGTTTGATTTATGAAGACATAAAAATAGATTAACCTGGAGAGTCAGGTAAAGCAAAATGTATGAAGAATGTTGATGGGAGATGCAAACTCTAGGTAAAGACATGTGGTGTAGGTCAGAGATTGATCCAAGTATTATCAGGCTGCACGTCTGTAGCACTACCAGCACTAATCAAATTAGGGTATCTGAGCACTGACTTGAGCGACGCTCCAAGACATCCTGGCTGGGCAGTGTTCCACAAGGTTTTGCACAAGCTTCTTTTGGAAGACCAATACATTTATTTTCTTGTGCTCTATAAAAGGAACCTCCACCTTAGGGTACCCTTAGGCTAAATCATTCAGAACACACACTTGGTCACATGCTGAAATACCTACTTGAAAGATTCATCTTGATCTTGAAGTCATACAGCTCTTTTGTCTCCTGAAATGGCCTCAAAATGACTGTGTTCTGTAAAAGTGTGTGTTAGTAACGGGAGCGGTGGAGGGTCAGACTGATCAGCAATGAGTTTCTCTCTTTCAAAGGCGACTGTAGTTCAGAGTCCTGTGGTATGACCTTGCTAGGGCTGTAAGTGTGTGTTTAATTCACAAATTCTCTCTTGTTAAAAGAGAAGAAGAAAAAAAATCTATTATCAGTGTAGCAGCGAGCAGAGCGAGCATGTTAATGACTGAAGCTGAGGGATGAGCATGGAAGACCCAGCTTACTGTCCTGTTTGTCTCTTAACCACCTAAGTAGCTTGCTAGGAATACACTGTCTTTGCAGAATTTAAGGCAGAAACTAATGAGACAACAGACTTAGAAACCTTCGTTGTTGGTGAAAAACAATGTTTCTAGGTTTCAATAATATTTGAATTCAATGTATGTCTTGGGAACATCGGTTGCAGAAAAGCGAAAATCCTTTTTACCAGGAAGGCTCTATCCAGCCTCGATGTCTTTAACACTATCATGCTGCTTGCCAGTGAGATAACTGCAACTGTCAGGTTTTTTTTACACAGTAAAGTTGACTCAAGGACAGGCAGGGTTTGCAGGCAGCATGAACTCAGGCTGAATATAAGCTGCTGTAAGGAACAGCATGGGTGCAGTGTGCCAGTCCTAGACATATTATAGACACAGTTAATATCCACAATCTTCTTGTCTCTAATAAGCTTGACTTCCAGACCCCTTGTCTTCCACAGTATTCCAGACAGCCAGTATCACAGTGGGATATCTACTCTTTTAAAGGCTTTACGCATTACAACCAAAACATCAGTCACCATCTTTTCCCCTATAAGTAAATTGGTGAAAATTAATAAATTTATTGCAGGTGGAATTTCTGCTGTTCCTTTCCCCCTCTTCCATTTCCCTGCTGTTTTTTCTCAAAGGCACTAGTGCAACAGGCGCCTGCCTTCCTGCATGGATGTCAGACAGATGTGTCAGAACCTACTTGTGACAGGTAAAGTCACGGGTGTGCAATGGTCCCAAGGGGGAGAGGCAGTAATGGCTCTGTAACAAGACATGACCTTCTAATATAAACCCATCGCAAATGGTGTCCAACGCCAGACCTCTGAAATTGTTCTACAATGAAAACCAATCAAGCAGACTGAAAAAAATTCTTTACTAGGCAATCCCAGGAGAGCACTTTAAGGAAAAAAAAAAAAATCTGTTCTATAAATGGTAGAACCAGTCTCCAAATCTGTTTAAGGAAAGAAGAGAAAGATAAAATGGAACCTTTGCCAAATGCAAGTTTGTTCAGAGATACACTCTTTCTGAGTGCAGATATAAGATGGCATGTGAACTTTTATGTTCTGGCTACATTTTTTAGTTGGTAATATCTTACAACAGCTTGTACAGATGTGAATAATTACATTCCAGAAATGAATGCAGCCCCTGGTGGGTGTGTGTGGGGGGAAAGCTTTGACAGAACAAGGAAAGAAATAACATTTGTGTGTTACAAGGACAAGTAAATCTTACTTTATTTTGGGCAATAGAGAAATGCAGGTTGCAGATTGCAACATAGTTCTGTCTCTGCCATTTCTCTCTGGTTTCCCAGATCTGTGTTTCGTTTAGTTTTGTTTTGTCACAGCATTATCAGTTACTCAATATGGGCTTGCGTGAAGGTCTCTGGGTTTGAATGTGGACAGGCAGTACATTAGCTAATATGATTCCATTAAAAAGGGATTCCATAGCCAGTGCCCCAATTAAATGAAGAAGCGTCAATATTAATAAACCTTCCAAAGAAAGGGATAAAATCAGATACCCACAGTGACCCCACAGACATGAGTGCTGGTCAGATCAATACATTCCCATAAGCACTGATGGAAATTGCTAAACAACAGCAACAACAATCTAGGCCACTGAGACCTGGCAGTACAGCATGCCTACAAAACATCCTGTGTTTTCCCATGTTTCGTTTTCCATTCCCTTACTCTCCAGCCAAAGATCTGTGTCATGAGCATGAGATACCTGTCCGCAAGCAGTTTCTGCAGGAGTTCATCCTATCTCTTCTCGATGCCTGGTCTAAAAAGGGTTTCTAGGAAGTGTTGAGATGCTGTCCAAAAAGTTGAATAAGCAGTAATCCAACCCCCTGCCAGCTTACATCCCTAATGCAACCAAAAGGATTTTCATTCATCTTTTCAATTGTCATCAAATATAGTTCCACTGTAGCTGGGCACAACTCCACTGACGTAAACAACTGGGCACTTGCTTTCTTGGAACTACACCTACTTGGATCCAAGTCAAAGTTTTGCCAGCACAAGGAGGAATGTGACCAAATACCACAAAAATGCAGTTGTTACTTTCCACAGTGTTTTGCTATTTTGGAAGTGTTGCAAGACTGTGCCCTTATCTTTTCTACCCAGATTTCATGTTCATAATGCATATCTTTGTGCCATCAAGGTCTGGTGGTTCCAATGCACTGTGCTCACAGCTACGGTATAGGAGGGTTTTAAACATTTTAAAATTTCAGCATCTGTTTTATGTTGATTTCAGGAGGAGAATGGGAGCAGAGGATGCCAAGTTCCAGAGAACAATAAACACTTTGGGCCAAATTCTCCCTTTGTTTCCGCTGGTGTAAATCTAACATCTCTTCATCCAGCTGACAGGTAGATTTGAGCCAGTATAATATAGGGTAGAGTCAAGGCCTTTAAATTGGAAGAACACAATTGCTTCCTCTGGCCCATGCCCAAGAAAATATATTTTAAATATACAATAGATAGTAGAAAAAATGTTAATTAACAATTTTTTATGGGGGTATTGGGTAAAAGCATTCCATTCCGGACTGAAAATGAGGCTTTCAGGACTGAGCCAAAAAGGGGAATGTTTATTATAAATGGTCTAAAGAGGAGTACAATTAAAATGTGTTTAGAACCTTGAACTCTTCTCTTAATCAACATGAACTTATAACTCCAGGTTTTAAAATAAGTAATGGTGTCCAAATAGATTTTAGCATCTATTAAAGGTAGCATCTTAAGACACATTGTTGGGGAAAAAAAGGAAACTGAGAATAAAGTTGTAGGGCTAATTCACAGTACAGAAATATGAGACCTCATAATTCTTCCCAGAGCATCACAGTTACTAAAATATTACACTTTTTTTTTTTTTTTCCTGCAGGAGAAACACAACAGAACAACATTATTCTCTAGCGGTCAACATTAATTGCAAACCGATGGCCACTTCTGAACATGGGAGTCTTCACTGGGCCACATTTAATTACATTAACTGCCGGCACGTCAGCCTGCCCAGCCCGGCAGCCCGGCCGGCGGAGCCGCTGTCAGTGGCACTGGCCAAAGCCGATGTACCACACGGGGGAGTCTCTCTGCACGCACGGGAAAGTTCATCGTTCATAAATCACTCGCTTTGGAAACTGATTTCTCTGTACTGCAGCTTTGTTGGTTTGACTGAGAGATAACATCAGATCTGCGACACTTGGCAGGGCAACATCCAGAGCCTAAACTATGATGTTTCTACAAATGGGTTGCTGTGTAAGTAAGGTGAATAGGATTTTGTTGATAGGGAAATTTGTGTCAAGCACGATTCTCTTTGTTAAACAGTGTTTAAGCCACCAACTTGCCTGGTATTTCCATATAGAGCACTAAGAAAAGTTTGAGAAATCCCAGCCATCAGTTAATAAGCACTACAGATTTTATTTAATCATTTCAGAAAGCAGAGGGGGTGTGTGGCAGGTTCCTTGCATGGAATGGCAACACATTTTCACCACTCAGCAAAAATGGAACAATGCCCAAGCAGGATTCAGGCATTTCAATGTCACAGTTTTTCACTGCGATGTACAGCACAGCCTTCTACCATACAGTTACAGGAATAAAGGGCATGGTCCATCGTGTGGGCAGTCTCTGGGTACACCTGTCCTGCCATTTAATGAGCCTGGTGCTTTGCCAAAACACACCTTTCCTGAAGTGCAGGCCATGAGCAGTGCACACACACCCTGAAAGTCATGTAGCAAATCCTGAGGGGGGAACCATCCTCATTCCCCAAGTCCATCTCAACCCAGAGGACACAGCAGTGATGAGGCTCCTGAACAATGCACAAAGGGAAGTGCTGCCAGAGATCTCTCCAGGTGGCATGGGTTTTCTAGTGCTGCATCCGACCATCACAGCAAACTTTCTCTTGGAATCGCATATATCATCATTCTTATGACCTTACCATGCCACACAGAGACTTCTTTTGCCAGCTCATTGTTACCTGCTACTAATACAGACCGCTGCTAGCACAATGTACCATTATCCAGCAAAACAACATGTACTGACAAACACTGTTTAGGGAGTATTGGCTACCGATCTGAGAAAGCCAGGGTCACTGCTGAACAATACCAAAAGAGGTCTCACCAGCTTCTCCTCCCTCCTCCATTGAAAGAGCTGTTAATAGACAAGCTGTTATAGAGAAAAAGAACTAAATAGTTTACAAGCTTACATTTGAAGGCCTGTGAATTGCATTAGCTGAGCCAGCTGAGTGAGAGCCAAGGCAATCTCCCCACGATTGTAGGAAATGTGGCATTGAGGCATGTGAAGGCAAAGGAAGAATGACAGTGACCAGGCTTAGAATATGCAAAGCTGGAATAATTACTGCTTTCTGTGGCACAGAATTTTTAGTTGAACTACGACATGGAATAAGCATCTCCTTTAAATGCACGTGTGTGTGTGTTCATATTTTAAAACTATCTCTCTTTTATGCCAATATTAATTTACAGCCCTATTAGAAGACTCTTTGAAGTTGACTTTTAACAGTTCCCTATTGGACCCTTCCCCCTCCAACCCCTCTTTCTCTATTGCACAGGCCACTCTCACTATGAGCAATGACCACAGTTCTTTTTTACTACTTGCTGTTTTCTTTGGGCCTAGCAACTATGAATAGGAACATGAACCACTTCCAATTCAATTACCTGGACAATTATTTGGGATCAGTGGGACTGGAATGTGCAGCTGAAGAGTTTTTGGAACCCTCCACTTAGCAGCCAAGAGCCTGACAGGGTTCTTTTTAAAATTTCTTTCTGTTCTTTAACTTTACCAGAGACTTAAAAGTTTTGAAAAGAGGCAGAACAAGAAAAATTAATAATAGAGAAACAGGAAAATTGAAAAGTAAAGAATTGAACCCTCAGATCATTTGTTTTAAGACATTCAGTGACAGAAAAGAATGAAGGAAAGATGAAGGAAAGGACAGTGAAAAAACAGCTGCCACTGAACAATGATAATTCAAAATTTCTACCTTTGAGAAAAGCTCAGAAACTTTTACAGGGTCAGATTTTCACACAAAAGAATCGGTTTGCATCAAATGTATTTTTTAAAAGTTTCAGGTTCAAGTTTTCAACCTGCTTACAAGTTTCCATCTTTATATTTTCCTCCCAGTTTTATATGCTCTTTGCTTAGAAACAAGCCCAGTGATGTCTCTAACCCATTGTTGCAATGACAGAAGTCTGAAATACTGCAGGAAGAGCTGAGGCAGCTGGTTTAAGGCAGCCATTACAAATAACCTGAGGAGATCAGGCAACTGTGGAGAGAATATTCAGATATTCAGCAACATATAGTGGTGGCTTTTGCCATAGCCTCCACTAATGGGTAGCTATCTTTGATAGCTCATTTACAGTCCAGTTAAATCAGACAGAAATCAGCCCAACAGGAACCACATTTTTGGCTTTTAAAAAACAGATTTCTTGGTACATTATCATATAAATTGTTCACAAACTGGACTAACCTGGGTCAGTGATCCAGATAACAGCTTTTCTAGTAAGACTTGAGCTTTGCCCATTAAACTTTGTCTCAGAATCTGAGTATCTTTACCACAAAGAAACCTTTCTGTCATGCTAGCTTAAGAGTACCAGCCATCTGTTTCTTACCTCTGAAAGGAGAGCATTAGCCTGTACTCAGAAATCCAACATCCCGTTACATGGGGTGAGAATTTCTGCCACTATTTTAAAGCCAGTGGCAAAACTCACGTTGATTTCGAAGGAACAGAGTGACTTGCTGACTTGTTAGATGCTCTCTCTGGCTTCCAGTCCTGCAGTAACAGTGCAGGTGAATCAGCTTCTGGAATTGCATTCACCCGAGATCAGACCAAGTGAAGATTATGCATTTTCAGGTCCTTGGTTATGAAATTCTTTCAAGTACTTGCTGAGCAAAACTCCCTTTAAAGCTTCAGAGACACCATCACTTCAAGGGCAGTTTGCTTCACTGAAAAGCTCAGGATTTATCTAATCAAACCTGGGAATTGTCCCTTTTTCTTTTGGTGGGTTGGTTTTCCTGAGCTGTTCAGATCACCCTCCTCTTAGATTCTTTCATTCAATTTAGTAGTTTCCTCAGGTTGGCTGATCTTTATTTCTGCTTTTAATATTATCTATTGATTTTATTGTAGTGCACTTACATGCTGTTCAACAGTCCCCTATTACGGTAAATAAAATGAGATAAATAACTTGGCTTTCTTTTTGCATTTAAAATGCTTGGTAGCAGCCATCTCCACCCTTAACTGAGCATTTGACAGTGTTACTACCAGTATCTGTGAGGGCAGCCCCTGAGACCTTCATGCCCCTCGCATGTCACTAGCGTCCATGCTAGCTAGATAAAGCTATCTTGGAACCTGTTGGTATTACTGACTGGCTTTATCCAGCAAGCAGAGGTACCAGTGGCATCTGTTGGATGTGCAGATGGGGGCAGCTGCCCTCTTAGACACTGGCAGTAATAGCAGTGTTAATATGTGCATCTATGACCCAGCAAGATATTGCTTATCTGCACTGTATGTGAAAGTCACTGGGGCTCCTGTTTTCAGATCAGGTGGGTGCTATTCCTATCTATCACTTACAGACCTTGGTTTAACTGGTCACTTAAATACAACGATAAAATACAAACCACAGCTTCATCTTTCTTTCCCCTTGTGACTTCTCTTCATGAGCATTCCTCTGCCCTGGCCTGTTTTACTGTCCTCAGTGAAACAACCAGCGTAATCCAAGTGCAGAAGGTGCATTCCCCTGGGCTAGCAAGAGTTGGTGGAGCATTCCTAGCACCCACACTCCCTTCAGACTGGTTGGCGTTGGTGCTGTTATCAGCACAGCTGGAGGTCAAAGCAACTGCTGAAGGGTTGGGGCAGCTCCTCAAGCAGATCCTGCATGGCTGCACTTTGCGGAGTTCGTGCTTATGGTACATGGCTGCATGGGCTGCGGTACAGACCTACCCTGAGACTCCGGTGTTGCAAGGGGCCTGGTCTGTGAGCAGACATGCTACCATAGCTTATTCTAGCTATTTTGAGTATGGATAGCACAGCAGCCGACTCCCGACTGCTTGAATGAATGCCAAGAACTGCTGGAGGCTCTACAGTTTGCTTAAGCGAGCACGGGGCCATCGCCATTGTTATTTTGCCCTGACTGAGACAGATCGGTCTGGGGGCTGTCTCCATGAGTTCTCAAGACTGACTGTACCAGGTCTGAGTGACTCTGTATTGATGTCCTCTACCTCTGCCAAGGTTAGAGATTTCAACCTCGTTGCAGGTGATGCTTACTCATGTCAAAGCCCCTTCTTTCTCACGTATGTCTTTTTCCTGCACTGTCTGTAAGCTAGCACTGAAAATCAAACCTGGGCAGAGGTTCAGATCAAGACTGCCAACAGACACCTTTATTTCATCTCCAAAAATACACAGCCTCTTTGCAAGGCTGCAGCCATGATAGCTTATAAAGGAGACCTTCACGTGGGGGATGTTCACGTCCAGACCTGCTGAAACAGTGCCGACATTTTCTCCAGTGCCCCAAATTTTAAAGACTTCAGTGTGAACTTACTGGTTTTGACTCACTTTTACTCAAATACACACCTGAGATTTAAAAAATGGTGTGTTCTTTTAAATTTGTGCTTGTAAAAATAATCTATTTCAATTAGGTAATGCAAACTGTTTTGAAAAGAGCTGTGGAATATCCTTGTAAATATATTGTGAAAACAAGTAATTAAAATAGTCAAAATAATGAGTAAAAATCGCATGACTTTAAGAAAGCACATAAAGAGTAATCAAGCAGGGTAAAACCAAATAAGATTAATTTAAGTTAGAGACTCACGTACATGGTGTATTGTATTCTTTGGACTGAACAGAAATGCATGCTGTGAAAGGGTGTTCTGAACTCCATTAAAGAGTAATCTTTGTACACAACAGTAGCGCTGTGCAAATAAATGTTGTGAGGCAAAATAAATAAGTTTTGAGAAATGAATGACTTTAGCAGTAGTTTGCCAATTAATTAGAACAAAGAAGGAAGTGTAGCAGACAACACAGAGAGATAAATAAGGAAGAGTTCAAGTTGCCATAACAGCTTTTTGCTATTCTCTCGCTCCACTGTTTGCTAATTCTTCCCCTCACAAGCTTTGTGGGATTTTCTTTGGAGAGGAAAGGGAGCCAAGAGGATGCAGTAGCACTTTTGCTCACTCTTGAAATGTGATCTCAGGGTCTTACCTCAAAAAAGGTTAATTGTAATTTGATCCTTCCCACAATTTGTTCTAACAGTGTGATGGAGTGTGGACTAGAATGGAGGAAGAATTTTAAAAGATTTTGCTAAGTTGCATATCTTCTAGACAGAAAGACCTGTTCCCCTACAGCAGTTAAGGAATTAACCGGTGCAATTTCATAATTATTAATTATCATCTCTCAGAACCTGTGCAGGATAGGTCAGGTCCCAGAAAACTGTTAAGAGGGCAAATATAGCACCTGCTTTCAAGAAAACGGAAACAAGAACTCAGGAGAAACAAACCATGGATTTCTCAGCCTGACTCTAAACAAGCCATAACTGGAAAGAATAAATTAATGATTATAACATTTGGGAATGACACCATCTTGGAAGGGACTGGAAATGCTACAGCACCACATCAGATACGGTGCTCTTGGTAAACCAGAGAAATGATGCCAATTCAACAAGGTCACATTCACCCAAGAGAACTAAAAAGAACTACATATAGGTAGGAGAAGCCAAACCTCCACATACCAAAAAGGCAGGAGAAGCCTGGAAGATCTGAAGGTGATAACATCCACAGTAAATGAGAGGTGTGATGTTCTTGTAAGAAAGCAAATCTTGTAAAACGTACTAACAGGAGCACTGCTTGTAACACGCCAAACACGTTGCTCCGCTGTCCTCAGAACTGTTGGAGGTTTACCAGTTTACACTGAATTTGGCTTAAGTACCATATTTTTAAATAAAGGATTCAGGCCAACTGGACAGGAACAGCAATAAATAGAAACCTATAAAGACATAAGCTATGAGAAAAAATTGGAGGAACCGGGTTAATTTATTTTTCACAATTGAGACGAGTATGATAACAGACTTTCAGTGTGTAAGAAGCTACTAAAAGAACATAGTAATGCACTACCCATTGAGGTTAGGGCAGGAAAAATTGCTTTCATTTCCAACAAAGGAGATTTTGGTTATCTTTCTAACTATAAACCTAGGTAAGCACTGGAAGAAATTGCTAGAGTGTCTGTAGAATCTCCATTATCTGAGGTTTCAAAGAACAGACTAGAAAAAATAGCTATCAACCTTCTTGGGTATACTTGATCCACATACCTCAGCAGAGGTGGAATTACACCAAACATTCTTTAAGCTCCTTGCCAGCCCTACCTTCCTCACCTCCTGAAATGCTGCAGTTGCATAGTTTTGTAGTTGCATATACACCTTAATTTTAATTAAAAACAAACATACAAACAAACAGCAAAAAGCTCAAGAAGAAACTTGAAAATGTGGATCCTAGCATTTCAAAGATCAGAGGTAAGTAAAACAAGTCAGTGTCTTTTTGCTGACTCTGATGATTCCAGATTCAGCTGTGTTTAAACAGGGTTAGACAAAGAAGGAGTAGAGATGCTGAAGGTGGGAATAAGCAATACCTATTCTGCTATCCACGCTCTAAGAGCCCTTCCTGTATCTTTGTCTCATGCAAAAGATGGGAAGGTCTTGTTTTTCCTTGTCTTTGCTTTTGCAGAATCCAGGAAGAGACCCTATGACATGCACTTGATGGAAACTGAAAGGAGCAATCAAAGGCGTCTTGCTGAACATCGTGGCCAGCATTTCCGTGTTCTGCAGGACCACACGGTCTGTTTTGAGACCAAGGATCCCCAGAAAGGAGCTCAGAGGTTATGCAAAGGTAGCAACAGAGGAAAACAAGAGAGTGCCTCATGCAGATTCCTCCCCCACACTCAGAGAACCTGTTCCCCACACAGTTGTGTCCTAACACAGTGAAATTTGCAGGGATAAAAGCGGCAGATTCAGCAGACAATGGGGGGGTAGTTTAATATTGTTTCAACTATCCTCAGGCCCTATTTTTTTTCTGTACGTTCAATTATGCTGTGGATTTATTGATAAATAAATCGAGTCTCTGCTTTCCATTTGCACACTGAGGGAAGCCACAGTCAAGTTGCAGAATTTCAGGAATACATCCATCTAAGCATGTGGAATTCTCTTTGGTCTTTGAATCCACTTGCAAATAAACTGTTCTTATCATATTTATGGAGTACTAGCTTTTCAACACTTAGTTTATAATACATAGTCCTCTGACCTTTTGCAAATAACTTCTATTTTGCCCTGAAAGTCAGTCTGACCCAGCTCACAGAGCCTATGTATTGTGTCTGTTTGCATTACTCGCATCTCCACTAACGTAATTCCTTTTTCCTACGTTCTATAATGATGCCTAACACACAATATTTGGACAGCTATTTGTTATTACTGATGAGAGTCAGTCCACTGCTCCCACCTTTATGGTACAAGATTTCAGCACATACTTTTGAATTGTTGGCCCTCCAGCATGCAAGAGCAGCAGATCTCCCTTTCACAGGTGAGCTATCAGAGGTACCTGGTGAAGTCTGGAGTTTGATCTCAGTTTTTCTGAATGATGCTTTTTCATTTTGAAAACTCATGGTGTTGATGTTTACTTCTAATCCATCATCATTTTATAAGTCCCACCCAGTAAGACTTCTTTTTCTTTCCCTGATGTGTGCTGACCTTAACTAAGAACGATGCTTCCCAATCCTCCCCATGCTGAGGCTCAGAGAAGCACACTGTGACATCAGGCCAGCAACTGCTACCTATTTCATCTCTACCATCAGCCCTGTGACAATGGCTCTGTGCACAAGAACCACAAGCTGTCTTAGTGATTAGACTGGCAACAGGTGATAGCTCCAAGTCCTCTTGTGCTGTCATGCCCTCCAGAGAGATTGTAACCATATTTAGTTTTCTAGCACAGCACCTTCTGGTGAGCTACTTACACATTAAAGTAATACCCAATCCTTACTGCAGGATACACCTGGGAAAAAGTCTGTTCCCAGGAGTTTTAAAGGAAAGGCTCTTGGGTTTTCAATATAAATACTTCAGCAAGCTACACAACCTCAGAGGAGGTGTTTGCTCCCCAATTCAGTCTGTTGATACTTTTGTCTGAACTAACCAACTGTGCTTTGCACTGTCATTTGTAATTACAGTCTATAAATATTTTATATTCCTTTAAAATCAGGTTTTAAATATTTAAATTAATTTAGGTTGGTGAATTAGATAGCCAGGAATTTGAAACTGAGCTTGCTTAATGCTCTGTGCCACTTTTTTCAGCTTTAAATTGTAGCCCAAAGTCTCCCACTTTCTCTAGGATAAACCAGTGGAAGATAATGTTACTTGTAACAGATGAATACCCTGATTCAGTTAGCAAGGTTTTGTGTTTTCTTTCAATTATTTCAGCTAACTGAAACTGATCTAACTGGGTTCCCTCTGACCTGGTAGTATGAATTTGGATGGGTGGGCACCATGGAGAATCTGCGCAAACCCTGTAAAATGTCACAGTAATAACTGAGATTTATCTCTAAAATGGGAACCTGTTGTGATACATCCTGCAGTCATGCTATGTGCCATGCAGCATGCCCTGTATTGCCTAAACTCTGCATCTGCAACTAAAGAGTCCCAGGAATCCCCAGAAGATATCCCTTTCTGTACCTCATTCAGTGACTACATCAAGACTTAGAAAGGGTATTTCCAAAATGTATCCCAGACATGTCATGGCAATTGCCAGCATGTCCCAGAAATGTGCAAAGTCCTATAGTGACTACTTGTAGGAATAACCCCACAGACTTCACGCCTGAACTTAAGTTTTTATTTGGCATCTGAGAAATAGCTAACTTCTCTTCTCTTAGATATAAGAGAAACTTCAAGAGCTGAATGTTATTAGTGTGATGTTTCATTTTACCACAGGCTTGGGAGGTTTTGGATGGAGTGAAATGGTTCTCTGGGCTGTTCATCAAGGAACAACCAAAGCAACAGCTGAAATCTCTGAACATTTTAGAAAGAGTAAATAGAGCTAGAAAGAGTAAATAGACCTGTTGAAAGTGTAATTACTACAGAAGACAACTTAGGGATCCTGGCTGTAAGAGGTGAGTATTTGATAACTTGGCTTATCAGAGTTGTTTTCTAGGAAGTTTTTCTTTCCTTAAGAAGATCAAACAAGCTATTGTCTTTAATAACTAGCTACTACTCTGAATTTCAAACCAGGTATTGTCAGTCCTATTTGAAAGAGCTGTCCACTTGTCTACCAGCTTGTGCAGCAAGTGGATCTTTCAGGAGAGGAAGAGAAGAAAACAATCAGACAAAGGTACATTCCTGCAAGTTCCAGTACCATTTATGAAATTAGTTACCTCTTACTCTTCTTAATCATGAAGTGCAAAGTGAGATCTGGTATAAAATTCAAAGATACTGAACAGTAAAGTGTAATTGATACCTTTTAGTTCTTTTAGTAGAGCTTAAGCAGATGTGAGGCCACACACTTGGAACTCATTGAAAAAGAAGTTTGGGGCAAACACATATTTAGGATCTTTTCCTTAAATCCAGATCTTGCACCAGATTATTACCTTGTGTATTATCCATAGGCTGAAGCAAACTATGGTTTCCCCTAGCATCCCACTTAAACCCTAGAAATAGGGTTTATTTCACACACACTGACTAGATGGGAGCAGGGAACATTGTGATTGATTTTTGCTGTGACAAAAGCCACCTGGTTCTGGAGAGAGGACAGGGAGGAGGAACCAGACTCTCTCTTAGCTGAGCTCTTCATCTGTTTCTGCTCTACTAAAGATTATCTAAGGCCATTTTTTCCCACTCTGTGCAAGTCATGCTTTGCATTCAAAGGAAATTTGTCTCAGGACTATAATCATGGCATAAATAGACCTATACAGGACCTCCCTGAATCTGCATTCACTGAAAAAGCCCATACCCGGCACATCTACAAGGAACCATTCAACCAGCTGACTAAGTGCATAAAGCATTTGAAAACACTAGCCTTATCTCCTCAAGAGTCGACAGCAAAATGTATGGCCACGTTGAAGTTTCTGGCAGTTCTAGAAATAGTGCCTGCTGAGCAAATAAGGTCAGAGTGGGTGGGTGAAAATAGATTGTTCTCAAAATTTGGCACATAAAACTTTAAAAGTGCTTTATGAACAGAAATCATTCTCTCAGGTCTTGATCCTGCAAAAGCTCATGTGGGTAGACTTCTCAGGCTCATAAATTTAAAGATCTGTTTATGTTTTTGCAGGGTGGGGTTTTAGGCTAAATAAAAGAAGGTGAAACATTAGCCATAGGAGGTTTCACCTTCAAAGGAAGATAGCTGTGCCTTTCTGTTTATTAGCTTTCCTGTGAGCAAAATACTTGACTAATTTTTTTTCATTTGCCCACCCTTTAAAAACTTCAGAAGCAGTTCCTCTACGGCACTTGTTTCGATTTTCCCACTTAGGTATTCTAGGAACTTGCTAAAATCATTTGACATTTGTGTTAATAACATAAAATCTTAGTGATCTGAAATCTTTATGTAATTAAGCAAAATAATACAGTTCCCTACATGGAACTAACGTAGTTTGGGGAAATTCTCAGTGGAAATAAGGATGACTCATTCCTCAAGCAACACCAACAATTAAGTATACATAAGCTATTGGTTCCCAATTGGAAAAAATGGGGACATTTATATAATAAAGGGCTTTCTTAATCTGTGTGGAAAGATGATAAGGTATTTGTACCAGCTGAGGCTACATTCGGGAATATGTTTACCAGTACTCAAGTTTATTCTCAGGAGCAGCATCCAGTGAATAAGACCATACTGGTGGTAGTTTTAAGCCTCACATATTTGTAAAATCATTATGCTGTCAGTCCTTTCTGATGCCAAAGTCTGCATGCTGTGCGTTTAAGATTTTAGGATGAAGGTCTGAAAAAAATTTCTACATGTAGGTATTTAGAAGCAAACAAGAGCTGTGATTTGGGCAAAATCCAAGCAAAGAAAACCTAAAGAAAAAGCATCCTTAGATGCTATAAAATCTTTGTCTTCCTCTATATATCATTCAGCTTCTTCCTCTGACATCAGCATGCCCCTTTCCTTCGCTTCATTTGCTGTGGCTTGAATCTGAGGTCTAATCACAACAAAGTCATTGCATGCCTTATGCTGGGGGACAGACACCATAAGCAGCCACATAAACCCTTGGATGCATTTAGATCACCTCTGCCATTT
Organism: Zapornia atra; assembly: GCA_013400835.1. Classification (NCBI taxonomy): domain Eukaryota; kingdom Metazoa; phylum Chordata; class Aves; order Gruiformes; family Rallidae; genus Zapornia; species Zapornia atra. The sequence continues at coordinate 52,450 of VZTU01004481.1, read as the reverse complement.
GGGTCTCTGCCTGTCCCCATGCTGAAGGCTCGGTGGGCCCTTGGCAGTGACAGAGAGGTGTCAGTGACATTATTTAGCAGCACTGCTACCCAGGAGCCCTGTTTTTCCCCCAGCACAATTTGGAATCCCACATTATTTACCTCTTGTGGTATCACACCCCATTTCCCACTGAAACATCATGCTCTTCTCAACAGGTGGGGATCAAGGCTGAGAGGAGAAATGGCCAAGGTCACAGAGAAGGATGTGAGGGCTGGATCAGTCCTGTGGCTCCTGCCTAGCAGAGGTCCCCTCTGTGCAGCAGGGCAGCAGCATTGCTCCTCTGCAGGGCAGGGTGAGGGGACAGACGGCACTGTGAGACCTGTGGGTTCCACAGGGATGGGACTGCACGATGACCAGAGCCAGGCACCTTTTTGTAACCTCTCCCTTGCAAGGGTTTACATCTAAGAACTGCTCAGCTGGTAACAGCTTCACCAAACCTATGCTTTTATGAACAACAGCACATCATCTGTTCTTTCATCCTTTGACTTTTTAGAGGTGTCTTGTCAGGAAGCACAGTGTGTATTAAACATGCAGCTCGACAGATAGGGCTCTCCTGATAGCTAACTTCATTACATGTGTGAGTCTTTGCTTACACAATACACCCAGCTACACTGCTTCTTTCCTAAGGAGTGAGAAGTTTTTTTAAAGAGATGCAGGATTTGATCCACTGTGTTTATAGCACATATTGGATGAACCTTAATTTGCAGGAAGTCTTTACAAGTGGAAAACCTTGCTAAAACACATATTATTGAATGGATATCTCACTGTGCTTGGATCAATGAAGCTTATACTGTGGCTTAGGCCTAATCTTAGGACAATTCAGCAATTGAATCCCCTTATGTTAGGCTACTGGCAATGCTGCAGGACACATTTTGTATCTACTGATTAGCTGTGTTTAGTTGGTGCATAAAATGAAAAATAAATCAATGAAAACACTTAGAAAAATAAAATAGAGAAAGAGATGGACATATCAAAAAGCAAAAAGAAGAAGCAGTCCTGTAGATTCTGTAGCAAGATGGCAGATTTCTCTGAATTAGCATCTTTTTCTTGTTATCCTGGAAAGATTCTTAGGTCATCACACTGAAAAATTAATTTTTAAACATTTAATGCTTTAACTCTTAAAATAGCAGCGGTTCTGAACATGTGGTGGCTTTACATGGGACCAGGGCAAGAAGTCTACTGGAAAGCCATCGGCAGCAGAGAGGCCTGTGATGCCTGATAACATGGCCAAGCACTGTTCCAGACTGGTTTCCTGGGATCATGCAATTGTGGGGATGGGCACAGGGATGGAGGCCTCTGATTCCTCCAGCTTTCATACACATATTAGTCAGTGAAAGAGTCAATTCTAATGCTTCTGCTAAGGGTAAAAACTTCAAGCACATCTCATGCCTTATTAGATACCGGGAACTATCCAGAGGCAGTCTGAGTGCAATCCACAGAAAAGCAGGCAATGTTGGTTCCGGCTGCTCAAGGAACTAGTTATGAATATGGTCCTGAGAATTCAACTCTCCCTATTTAAGCATTTTAGAAATGATTTTCAGTGTTGGATTCATCTCCAAAAGGGGAAAAATTGTAGGCGCAGTAGCCTGGATTTGGACCTTGCAAAGCATTCCCAAGGTCTGTCACTTGGTTCTTGCTAAGTGGCTTCATGCAGCTAGGGATACATCTTAGCTTGTGTGTTTAATGCTTTTGAAAGGTGCTTAGCAGACAGCCTCAGAGGATGATTCCTGGGTATATTCTGCCTTCAGATACGTGCAAGTAACTCCCCTTGACACCACTGAGAACTGCCTCGGCTTATGAGAGATGTCAGCATCTTGCATTTTACCTCTGCACTTTGACACACTGGCAAGCCTGAACCTTCCCCTTTTTAATTACAGTTTTTCATCCTTATATGATTCTTACATGATTGATCAAAGTGTGCCTATTGGAAGGCAGTGCTGGAACTGCAGCTGTACGAACACAGCTTGCTTCATCATTTTAATCTTTTTTCTTTCAACTGGCCTCAGCATCCCTTGATGTTTTCTGCCATTCTCCACCAAATGCCTCTACTGAGTACATTATTCTGTATTTGTGTATGTTCTTACACCTTGATCTGATACACTTGTGTTCTGCTGTCTGTTTTGGTGCTTGCATCTCTTCCACTGCTTTCCAAATGTGTCTGACTTGCTAAATTCCTGTTTGGAGACTGACTATTGCTTCCTCTTTCAAAGGCCCGAATTCGCTTTTGTTTCTTTGATCTTTGGCCATCTATTTTTGTCCAGAGTTCTAGCTTTCCAGTTCCCTCTAATTTATTCTGGTATCCAGTGGTGTCCACGGCACCATGCAGATCAAGCTTGGTACCTAGAGCGGCAGAGAGTCATTGGTGTCAAAATTGTCAGGGCTTGGCTGTGAGACATCGCTCTATTTTCCTTACCCCAGAGCTGTGCTGACAGCCCCTGACACCACAGGAGAGGACAGGGCAGGCTGGAAGTGGGGCGAGGGAGCAGCACCATCCTCCCCACTCCTCCTATGAAAGCAGAAGGTGATGCCTTACCATCCACAAATCTCTCCTCAGTCTCAGCTATTTTCTTCAGATGAGCAAAAATCAAATTTGCCTGCACTTCTGAGAAACCAGAAGCTTTTTTGTCTGATGCCATCAGACCGAAGCATTGTCTGCTTTACACTTTTCTCAGTATCACCTCCCCGCCCCCTTCCATTCCCATTGCTTAGGGTTTGTCATGATTTGAATCAGCTGCTCTCTGACAGTAATCAGATTAAAATATTAGGTTTCTACTTTTGAGATTTCCTTTCCTGACACTCACAGAAAAGAAGAGCAAGATGAAGTAGTTCCTCAAACATTGCTATCATAAAGTTCTATATTTACCCAAACCAAGTTGAAATTCACATTGCCTGCACTCTAAGCATCAGTCCCACAGATTCTTTTACCATTACCCTTAAAAGACCAAACCAACAAGCTCTTCTTATGCTGTACTGACTTTCTAATTTCTTTTGTATTTTAATTTAAAAACTAACCGTAGCCTTCCTGCTGTTCAATCTATTATTTCTCTGTCAGGAAATCATCTTCTGCATGAGTATTTGTGACCTAACAGCACAAAACCCAGAGAATAGCTTTTAGTTTCCAGAGTAATGCCCAGTGGTTAATACCTCCAGTTTGTAGTGCCAGGTACTTTTGTACTTTTTCCTGGGATATTTCTGTGAGCACACAAGTAAATCCTGCTTTTCTGACTAGTGGAAAAAATCAGATAATCACAAGTGGAAATCATACTAAATCTTCAGAGATGCTAATGTGTTGAGAAGTTGGTCAGGCCTTAGATGATATGAAAAAAAGGCCTCTATTTCCTAAGGAATAACGATACAGGTAAAGAAGATGACTAAAATCCTGTGGATAAAATGGAAAGCTCTTTCTCTTGTTTCCAATAAAGTGCAACTAGAGGGTCTCCCAAGAGACTTCTGTTAGTCCGTAGATTTTGGCTTCCTGGAGTTTGGTTGTTTCAGCGCAGAAGCAATGAAATAACACAAACTGGTATCACTGCTTGTCCTCTTGCTTTGGTATCAGCTGCCTGAAGTCTTTAATTTTGACCAAGGCACTACATCTCGTTATCTGTAGTTTAGTGTAGGTTCAGTTCTCATCACAGAGCTAAGGGATTCATTCAGACTTGCAAGACTGAGTGAGCTGGACAGGTGAGGGCTGGCAGAGATCTGTGCCACGGGTAGAGCTCACCAGCTTCCCCATAGTTTGGTTTTGAGTATTGTAAAAGGCCATGCTTTGGTGACAGATCAGTGGAATATTGTACAAACTCTTGATTAACAATTACTTCTTTTTCAGTAAACATAGCTACACATACACAAAACTGTTTATACATTAAACACTGCTGACATGAACATGATTATTTAAGCATATGTGTCTCTCCTTTAGTGCATAAAGAGTAATTCTTATTGTCAGCAGCCACATTTTTGCTAATTGGTAATAAATTCCCTTAGTACAGGACTTCTCAATTACTATTAACTGTTCTTATCCTCAAAGAAACAAGCTCACTAGGATCCAGAGTGCTGTCTCGTTACCACTGTACATCTGCACATAGACTGAAGCTGGGGATGACTCAGCAGCACTCAGGTGGCAGGTGCAGTCAGCCTCAGCTTCTCCTCCACGGTAATATTTATAATCAAAAAAGGCAACAATCAAAAGGTAAAAGGGTAACAGAAGGTTCCCTCCGGGGTTGCATCCAAATCCCAAACCACATCAATGGTTGGGTCTTCCTCTTCTATTTCCCAGGCAGAAATAGCTTACAGATTCATCTTGATTCATGTGTGAACATTTTGTACTGGTGAGTTGTGGAAAGTGGTAGCTGGGCTGCAGCCCTTCCTCCTCCTCTGCTGGGGAGTGTCCCGGTGCAAAAGGAAGAGTGTATTTGCCCCTCCTTGTACATCACAGACAGGAGTTGTTGAGTGCAGACTGGGAAATCCTATTGCTCGGGCTAATGTTTGTGAAGTCTGCAGGTTTCTGACTGCCCTGCAGTGTGCCTAATCGTTCCCAGCACAGGTACACACAAACTGCCTTCCTTCATGCCATGGCATTGGGGTGCAGTGGATTTGGTCCCATTTCTCTGTGCAAGAGGGAATAAGTGCTGAAGTGATGTCCAAGCTGTGGCCTTTTCACTCTGTCCAGGCAGTTTATTGACACTGAGCATGAAGGCCACCATCAGTCACTGTCCTGCTGCATACCATGCACACCTTTATTTGTATTGGTCCCCACCACGCTCATCCACCAACTGTTGTTGTAAGTTGACATCAGTTCCTTCTCATTTTCCACAGCTGTACTCTGCATTTAGCTTTTAATCTAAAAGACAATAATT
>VZTU01004481.1:15177-47177 GCA_013400835.1 Zapornia atra | reverse complement strand
GGGGAAGCTATCAGCTGACTAATACAAAGGCATTATGTCTAGAGGCAAGGTCCCTGGACTGAGACACGGGGATTGTCTTCCCAGTTCCACTGTGTGAAATTCTTTCTACTCCATTTTCTCTTTTAAGCTTTTTATATCTCCCCTACTAGACTTTAAAGTTCTTTAGGGCAGGGGCTTCACCATGCATCAGTGCAGTACTCAAAACTATCGGGTCCTCAATTTTAATTAGTATGTCTGGGTACTATTATAATTGGGGTGGGGGGTGGGGAAGTAGTGATAATCACTAGTAAAAAGTAATTCTCCTGGATTTTGCTTCGATCTCTAGTCTGTGGGTTAGCATAGGAATCAGGCAAGCCACATAGCCTCTCTGATCCAGGCTCACTCCTACGGCACTCTGTTCACTGTCTTAGCCTTTTACCTCTCTCTGAAGTTGGTTCTTTATATGTTTGTGCAAGGGTAAAGTTTATGCTGAAATTCTCATCTACCTCCTAGGGGTGTTATTATGTTTAATACATTAATATTTATAAGAGCTTTTATGTGCTTGGATGAAAGTAGCTATAGATATACAGTAATGCGCTCTCTGCATTAATGGCAAGGGTTAACATTAATAAAGCAGTACAGAGGGGGAAAGGGGGCCTTGCATGCAAGGTACACCCTCTCTGGGGCAGCATAAGCCAAAGGGACATCCCAGTCCGGGGATCTTACACTGGGCGAGATGAATGAGACAGGAACATGCATGCCAGTGAGCACGACTGGCCATGGTGGGGAATGTGCTTGCCACTCAGAGCTAGAACTGCACATAACCACCCCTCCAAACTGCAGAGCTGCAACCCCACAGCCACCACGCTTCCACAGTGAGAAGTAAAAAGAGATTTAATTGCTCCAGTTTTACAATTGGGTAATTATAGCTGGTCAGTGTTTCGGCACTGAAGTAATAATTAACCATGTAGTGTGCTGGTTCTCCTGACAGCCCCACAGTTGGTCTTTGCAGAGCTGATGTCCTCCTCTATTAATATGCATTTGCAACAAAATCTATGTCACTGACCTTATGTCTTAATGACCACTTGGGTATAGGAAAAGACATAAGGCAGAACCCCAGAGGTTAAACGTATCTAACTGCACAGCAAAAAATACCATTTGGTCTGGGAACTAATTTCAGTTCACTTTGAAAATGAAAAATCTTCATTACATGATATGATTTTTAAATGCCAAGTTCATCTATTTAGAAAACTCATTTAAAAGTTTTTGTATTTCTGAGTTTCTAGTCTACTCACTTTATGAAAATTTCAGGTGAAAACCATATAATACAGACACTGAATATGTGATATCAGTTTATTGAAATTTCAGTTGTGAAAAATTCTACTTGAGAGCAATCCATAACTACAAGTTGCTGTGAATAAATTCCTAGTGTAAACCAAGAGTCTGGTTCCTTGAGGACTGTAAGATGCAGCAGTAACATTGGGTAAATGTGGAGCTATAATAATTTTGAATAACGCATGCTTTGAGGGAACAAAATGAAAGAGAGAAATAGAAGAAGGCTGAGTTAATGAAGGTGCCAGGCTGTTGGAGACAAGTTCTGCAGACACAATATATTTATAAGATGCTTTGTGGTTATGCTGTAGTGGACCCATAGATCAGTTCAAATAAATTAAACTCCTGGGACCATCGAAGCTTTTGTGAGAGAAGCAACAAGCATGTGTTGGCTATGTGCCTACGGGAAGTGTTTGGAAAGCACAGAAAGATCAAGTTGGGCACTTTTCTGCTGATGGGATCCATCCACTCAGCAGTGGCATCTGTGTTTTATAAAAGGAAGACTACTCTGAGAAATGTGACATACTAGAAAAGTCAGAATTTGAAAAACTCTTAGGGGTTCATGTCATTCAAAGTATTATATTTTCATTTATTTCATTTCAATTCATGTGAGCCTGCCTGGATAGGAAGAAATTCTCCACAAAATAAGTTGCACAGCAGTTATTAGGTCTCCTACATCACTTCAACAGAATCAGGCCAATTCCAGGCTTTTTGTTGTATTTTGGGTCTCTAGAAGCTTGACAAAGTGCAGTTAGTCTTCAGCACGTAATCCTAAACCACAGTGAAACCCTCAGCTAGGAAAAGAGCAGGCTCCACATCCAGGAGAGATGACACTTCTAGAAGGTAACCTGAGGCTGCTGCTAACAGTATTTGGCTGGTCTTCTTTAGCAGATCTGCCAATTAAAGGTGGCATTCTCCCTCTGTTATTGCCATGGACAGAGATATAATATTAAAGAAAGTTCATTTCGTACATGCAGTTGTTCAGAGATTCAGAACATTCTTAACTGTGACGATGAAATTAAAGCTACAGAGTTAGAGCAGTGTTGGAATGGCTATGTAAAGCAACTACATTTAGAGAATTTCCACAAGTTACATCCCAGTGTTGCACACTGCATTTCTGCTTGCAAAAAAAAATATTCATTTGGGAAAGGAGTACAGGAAATATCACTTTATTTAGTGCATTGTTCTACTGAGGAAAAATAACCTATTTGATTGAAATGAATTGACTAATTTGAAGATGTCTGGAAGCTATTTCTGGACAATATTAAGGTGAAGGATAAAATGTATAGTTTATAGGAAACATGGGAAATGATATCTTCTCTGATGATTGGCTAGAAGTATTTGATATGAAACATCTGTCACTTAATGAAATTGTTCCCCAAAATAATGATTACAAGGTGCTTCAGGAAATGTTTAAGTCTAATTTAGCTTTATTACTAGTGTTCTAGGTTAATGAAAAGCATTCCCTATGCAGCTGCACATTGTCTGCTGTGTTTTTTCTTTCTATATATCTCATGGCATAAGCCATAAGAATATTAAAAAGTACATGCACTTACAAGCTGGTGCAACAGTGCTAGTATAGACCAACCTGGCTACCTGCTCCAGCACTCCTCTCTGGTGTCTGTGACATTAGCAGCAGAAAACAAGTACAATTATTTGTGAAGCATTATCTGTGTTCTTCATTTAAGAAAGGAAAAGAAATAGTGAAACATCCCAATTAAGGTGCTTAAGCACTGGAGAGCCATTTACCACCACAGCTCCTTCCTAATGGAGATTTTTTTTCTTGAAATACTGCATACTGCATTATGTCTCTGCACTTTTCAAAGAACACCACCAAAGGTATCTGTAATGCAAAGGAACAGCCATTGATATGGTAATCAAATGTAAATGTCATAGTAGGTTACCTGAGATTATGTATTTTACAACACAATTACATTCCCATTAAATTAATACAGGAATCTTGCATTAGGAAGTCACACTTGGTAGCAAATACCTACTAAATGGTTGTCTGTTACAGTGCAGAAAAATGCAAATTTTGACTGATGGTAAAATGTACTGCTTTCTTTTAATAGACAAAGAAAAAAACTGTAGCTGATCTAATTCCCAGCAGTTTGTGGGTTTATCTTTTCCTTATCTAATTTCCGTGTGTACAACTTGGGTACCTAATGCACCGACCTGTGTTTCAGTATGTGATTGGAAAAAACCCAACCAAGAAAACCTAGTCACTGGGAGAATGTGTAAGTTTTCATATCCAAAAGGGAAATGTTCCAATGATATATGTTTCTAATACTATGCCCTCTTTATCTGCAGAACACACCTCTAAGTTCCAAAGTTAAGTGGTTTCCTGACTTAGGATTTTGTGTGGAAAGTTTAAAAGTGGAACTACTTAGTGTCCTGTTTACAGTCTTGAGTCTATCTCTTGGCATGCTACTAGTTGCCCCACATTGATGATTTGCTACTTCCATGTGACAGTAGAGAGCTGTGGGCTTTTGGCAGTGAACATACAGCAAAGGAAATTCCTACTTTCAGTCTCCTGACTTTCCAGGAGAGATGGAAGAAATCCTGTATCCTGATGAGAACTCTGGGAGGAATTAGTATTATAAAGATTTCCACCTTTCTCTGAGACTCTCCAGGACACATCAGTCATTTGTTTAGACTCATTGTGTCTAACTGGGCTCTCTGATACACAGGGAGACATTGTTACTGCCTAACCTTAAGAGCTTTCATAAGACAAGCTGGGTGTCTTCACCTTTCTCGGGTGACTCAAAAGAGACTGCTGAAAGTCACAGGGACCACTGCAAATTAAGAAGAATGGGATGCAGAGTTGGGGCTGTTTCCTTGGCTGTGGTAGCTCAGAATAACTTTCACAAAGTCACAGTGCTACACTTAATTACTCTTAGTAAAAAACATTTGATCCATATTTTCATCAGCCTTCCCAAGCAATAGAATCTTTGTCGCCTACCACCCAGCCTTCACGGTGGCATACAACAGAATTAACTATGGCCATGAAAACAGCACAGATCGATCACTGGAGTAAAAAGCCTTGCTACTTACAAAGACAGACTTGCATTAAGTATGCACAAATCATAGGCTGAGTCAGAAGAGCCTTTCCTGTAGCTATTGTCAAAGGCAATGAAACAAAGCATTCCTGTAGATTCAGTTCTCATCATCGATATTAATGCATCCAAGTTCTTTTTGGATTCCTTTCTACAGCCACAAACCTTAGCTCACTCCTTAATCTCATGATTTGGCCTCAAACTTGGAAAAAAAAAAAGAAGTTGGTCATGTAGCATTTGCAGCAGGCTGCAACATAATTTGTAGTAGAACATTAATTTCTGCTTGATTTATTGATGGTGCTCACTTAAATCTTCTGTAGCACGATGGATTGCATCTCAGTAAAAAGGGCCAAACCAAAATGGTATTTGGATGAAGTATAAAGCTTTAGACCCTGACCTGAGCATATTCCTAAGACTCAATGACTTCATCATCCAGCCATTGCTAAATTAAAGATGAAGAGCGTAGGAAGCTGTGCATAGCATATGCAAATGTGTTTTATATAAAATATGCTAACTTTGGCTATTTTTTGGTATTGTTTGCACAACCAAGATAAGTAAGATGAAATTATACAGATTCTCTGTGGGTGTAAAAGTTGCACACTCATCTAATAAAGGAAACTACATACATTAAAATTCTATTTTCTTGGAATTTAGCCAAATTCATCTATGCAAAGTAGACAATCTTTTAATATATATATATTAATGATTTTTTTTCCTTCCAAGTACAAAAAGTAACCAATCCTCATCACAAGTCTACCATAAGAGATCATTTATATGAGTTACATAGCAGCAAAATGAATAAACTACGTTAAAAATTCTATTGTGATGTCATTGTATGACAAAGACCGAATGTATTTAAAACTGAAGCTGAACATATTTGTGAAGCAGAGAAAAGTTTTAATTTCTGCTCTGGAACTGAAAAGATTTGAAAAAATCTCCTGCATGCTCCTGTTACAGCTGCCTTGTTACTTGCAGAGCAAGTAACACTATCGCTGAACTACATTTTAAGAGCATCTTTGGAAAGAACCAAGTCAAAACAAGGATTATCAATACAAAAGAATCATCAGCAAGGATAGAATTTTATCGGCCTCCTTCCATGCTTAGACAAAGAGAAATAAACTTGCAAGTAGGAGTTTCAGAGAAGATTATGACATTAAATTGAATAATTATGCTTTTATTTTCCCATGTAATCAGATGGAGAAACAATCAAGTCAAACTCAAGGCATCCTTGCTTCTTGTTCCCTTTGCCAGTTGCTCTGTAAATTAGAAATTTACAAGTGATGAAAAACAATAATACACAAGTTATTCCTCCATTCAGTGTCAAAACTGTGTTTATTTACGTAGGTATTGTGAACATCTGGAGTAGGGATTGTGAACGGGGTCTGGATTTGTGAACAGACACGAAGGGGTTCTGCTTAAAGAAATGAGAACATAAGAAGAATGACAGTGAAAAGAATAAAATATATGTACAAATGGTCATTCATGAAAAGCAACATTCAGTGATGACAATAGCATTGTAGTTTCTGTGGCAGTGAATATTGCAGCTCTCATCTTTCTTCCCGTAGTGCTTTTAACTCGGTTTCAAGTGCCATTGCCCATAAAGCCCTGACCAAATGTTTCAAGGCGACACTGGAATGCTTTGGATATCTTTTCCACCTCTTTTTTGATGTATATATGTTAAATCATTCTCTTGGTAACAAAAAGCTTGTATTTTTCTATTTCTGTACAAAAGCTTAGCTCTCTTTTTATACAAGCACACACACTTTTACACATTTGTGTTTGACCTAAACCTTTCTATTTTTATTTAACACTTTATTTATATATAACCATTTACTATATCAAGATACTACAAGTTAATAGAAGAAGCATTTACATTATAATGAGGATGCAGCTATTTCAATCTGATTGACCTTGTTACAGCTCATCTTTCAATTTCTTAATTAAAAAGTTGCAATTTTGTTTCTATAATGCACCTAAGGAAGATGAAATTCTGAGCCAAAAATAAACTAAACCTCTTCTGGAATTTATTTATAAGGAAATCTCTGATCATATTCCAATGTGAAAGGTCATTGATTTACGGACTCTCACTAATTATAACTAATTTGGAAAACAGAATGTTTCTTACCCTCATTAATATTTTCCATTACTATAGGGATAGAGGTCTGTGACTTGGACAAAACAAGAAAGGTCATAAATGTAGAGCACCATTCTTTTTCTCTTCTGAGAATCTACTGAAGTCCTCAGAGAGGGAAGGTATTTCAGAATGTGCTTAAATGTCCCCTGTCAGTAAAGCATGTCAGCACATTCTTCTGTTTGCTTGGAGATTTAGGTATCTTTTTACTGTGCTTGGCTGAACTGAGGAATCTTGCTAAATTCGGAGACAGAGCACAATTTGTACTGTAGGAAGACAGGGAAATATAAACACAAATTCGTTCTAACCTCCTCATCAAAAGGGATCTCAGCATTATTTGCTGACTCCATTTTGCAGGAATGAAAATAGAGCATTTATACATATTCATAAATTGCTGCTTTGCAGTGAGGGTTGCTCATTGATGGGGTTCTTCCAGGGTCCACCTTTGATAGATTCTCCTCCAGTCACTACCTTCATACAAGAAACTCCATCTATAAAGAAGATGGTAAGTTTTGAAAAGGAGCTGCCAGCTTCCTGTCAAAATGGTAACAAGATCAGTATGTCAGGGTGCAAGGGATGTGCCACAACTGGTTTATCTAATCCAGCCAAGCCCAGCAGTGTTCAGTAGGTGTTACAGAGATTGTGAGCAGTCTGGTTGTTAAGGTTCAGTTAATTTCTACACAATTTCATAAGCAGTTTATGAAAAGTAATTCAAGACATTAATTCAACAATTGCACTTCAGTTTGAAAATAAACTCAGGATTCTAAATGGGTGACTGTGTTAATAACAACATCACCAATGCAAACTAGGGACAACCAAGTGTAACGTTACCTGGGGTATGGAATTGCAGAACTGAGTGAAAGCCCTTAGGGCTCACCTGCAGTAGTTCTGTCCACTGACACCAGCCAGCTTCTAAATACTGAAACAAAGGTGGGTCACTTGGGATGGTGTTTTTGTCTCTCTCCTCCTGGAAAATTGCACTGTGGCACTTCTATTTTTTTCCCCCAAGAGTCAATTGAAAATGAATACAGGAGGAAGGATGTTTTGTTGGAGAAAAGTATCTTCTTGATCTTAGATGATTATAGATTTAATTACTCATTTCAGTAGTTGACACTGCTCCAAATGGCAGTAGTTAAGAAAATATCAAACACTGTTTAAAATCCAGTTTCAAGTATTTGTCTGCAAATAGTTAACATACAAGATGGATGACAGAAGATGGAAAAGAAGTGTGGAAGGAAGCACAATGGTTCTGTAGAGCTTGTTGTTTGCAAGAAGAGCTTCCATTGCCTGACCCATTCCCCAGGCTGAAGGCAGCAGTGATTTCCTGCGGAGCTCAAACTGAGGAAGTGACCTTTGCGGTGGCGCTGCACGTAGCAAAGATGAAAGCTTTTGAACATCAAGCGTTTATCTCCAGGAGAGGGGCACCTTGTCAGCCACTGTCACTGCATGACACTGAATGACGTCTAATTCATCCTTGCCACTAGATGACAGCACAGCAACACACATGTACAAAGTAACCAGCATTTTGCTATGGGTTAAGAATTCCTGGAGAAACAGGTTTCAGGAATTTTAGGACTAACCTTATGGCAAGAAGAGATGATATGAAATTTCTGTGTTTGGACTTTCTAGAGTCTTTGAACTTCATAGTCCAACATGAATGTTGAGAAGGAACCTGTGTGACTTCTGTGCTGCTGGACAGGACAAAAAGCCTCACATGCAACTGAATGTTCTCCATCTGGGTAGTTTCCTTATGTTTGCATAAATAAAGCAGAAAGTATGAGAACACAGTGGCTTGAAACCTCTCAATACTAAAACACAAACATGACTACTAAATCCAGATGTCTAAGGAAGGTATTTGTTACAACAAGAAGTTACATGAATACTTCTGAGATGTGATGACTTAGGATGTTTTAATTTAACAAGTCTTTTCTCAGTGCTGATGTGGTGACTCTGTGATACAGTAGACTTGTAGTTCACATATTGAAAGACAAGAGAGCTTTGGTACTGATAGATGCTTTTGACTGGAAAAAACCCAATAATTCTGCAATGATGATGATGATGATGATGTCACAGTTGTCCTTGAGTTTGGATTAACAAAATATTTAGGTATGTTACTCCCTCACTCCCAAAGCAGGAAGATCTATGAGTAAGTCAATATTCCCATGTCCCAAGATAGGGTTCTACACCAGCCTGTCATGAGCAGGCTATCTCATGGTACAGTAATCCAGAAGTAATTAACAGTTCCTTCAACTGAAGTCTTGGACTCCCACACTTGTGCAAGCACCCTACCTTCAAGACATTCTGGGGTCACTCCCAGTCTTTTTCCTCCCCTCAACCTCTTCCCAGAAATTTCTAAACCTAAGGTATTTTTTCATCTATCAAAAAATGTGGTCCATTCCTGTGAAAACTTTTGGTTTTGACAAATCACTGTTTTTCCAAGAAGCACTGTTTTGTTTCCAAATCTTTTCCAATCAACAGCTGGAGAGAAGGTTTATGGTTTTCTGTGTGGCAAAAAAAGAACAACTATAGATTTAATTTGAATGTAACAGTTTAAAACCTCAATAAGAGAATGTGTTTGTCCTTATCTTGCTTTCTTTTGTTCTCCTTACTCCTTTCTTAAAGGCATACATGTCTAATACTAAATGAAAAGAGTATTTGCTCCTGCATATCTCCGCTTGCAACCAGTGTCCCTAATAATTAGTGCTACTGCATATGTGTATGTATTCACTACATACAGGTTATGACACAAGAGGTCTGTAATATATTAGCATTTTGTGACCAATTCTTAAACATGTTTACCATTTTCTTCGTAATTCTGCTTTCTTTCAAAGGGCAAGGAGAAATTACAGCCCACTCAGAAAAGGAGGAGAGAATAGCTGTGTGTGTGGGCAGAGAATAAGTATATTCCAGGATTTTCTGGCTTTTTCTTTCATCTATTTCTTTCTATTTGAAAATACAGCTGGTGGATACCATACAGGGAGTACTTTATCATTGGAAAAAATGTGTAGGAGAAAAAAAAACCCCAAGTATGCCATTAATTGCTTATAAATATATGCTCTCAACCCCAGCAATCAGCCTTTAGGATTTCTAACCTCTAAGTTCTGTTCAATTCCTTCATTTGAATAAAATTATCAACTTGTATCTTTTCTAGCATGATTAAACACACTGCTTGCAGGCAGATTATGACTGAATAGGGAAGATTTGCATTTTTTGAAATAGAGTCTGTTTTTCTCTCTCTAGGTGTGTCTCTATAAATTTACACACACATACATACACACTTGCATGTGTGTGTGCATGTCTACATATAAACACAGGGGGTGGGGAGTGGGAAAAGAGTCAGGGGGGAAAATCCCCAAAGCTAAGTTAGATGGAGTCACCTAGATGTTAAAGCCAGATTTTTCAAGCCTCTGGACCCAGTTGCACCCACTGCAACATTCAGAAGAATACAGTCCTGGATTTCTGAGGGAAGTTTAACACCTGAGATGCTGAGCCTTTCTCACTCTTCCAACCACACAGCTTAAGGACCTCAGCTGGAGGTTCCTCTTTCCTACCTAGAAGACCTGTGTTTTAAAAGCAAGGAGGAAGAAAACAGAAAATATCTCAGCCTGCTGAAAGCTTTTCCTTAGACAGCCATGCCTTGCATACAAATGGTTGCACCTGCAAACACTATAGGCATATTTGTGCCGGCCTGTTGAAAAGCTGGCCATAAAAGTAATTTTCCCCAAAGCCATGGTTATAAAAAAAAAAATCCTTACCAAAATGTTACATGCTTTTAAATCTGTTTTTATTTTCCTTACATATTATTTACTGTCATTCCCTCTCTCGCCTACAGAGATACCAAGTAACCAATACAGCTGTGCTTGCAGAGAGGCATAAACATTCTCTCACGTTATGATCTGACACTGTAATGTAATTGCACTGATATTGCAATAATAAATGAGAAAATTAAGTGCCTATAATACAACATATCACTATGTGATAGGGAAAAAACACACAAGTGATGGCAGAAAGGGAAGTATCTCATGTCTGCTAAATGTAATTGGGGTTGAGGTGAGCACTTTTGCTGATCATATGCCTGCCTGTGGCAACTGAGTCTGAACTTCATTTTTCCATCACTTGGATAGTTTAACACTGATACAACAACACTGTGGAATTACAGTCAACTGACATCGGTAAAAGAGGGAAAAATTAAGCCTCCTCTGGCTACATATCATCCAGGTCATCTTGTTTTCCCCAGAGTTTCTAGCTTTCCTCTCAGTTAAGTGGGAGGCTCCATGTTCTTCTAGGGCAGGACACTTATTATGAGGTTACTGTTCATCTTGCAGTTACAGCTGTCAATCAACTTCAAGAGTTATATTGCCAATTAGGTCCCATAGGGACAAAATGCAGTGAAATTCCATGTTATCATTTTCACTTGCAGTCTTCTATCAAGAGAATCAGTTTATCTGTTAATAAGATTATGGTAAGAAGAACATTATCGAGGCATGACAAATTCTAATGTCATGGGACCCATACTCTTAGATGGTACAACTTTTCTCTTCATTCACAGATTTGCATTACATCACTGTGAGACACTCTACCGTACTCCTCAGAGGAGAAGCTTGCAATATAAACAGGCAAGACAGACAAAAGTTAGGAAAAAGCATTATCATCATTCTAGACAGAGAGACCTTCTGGATCTCCATAAGATTAAATGATCTGCCCAAGGCAGCACAAGCAAACAGCTTGTGGCAGTGCCAATTTTTTGTATTTCATACAGTCTTTTGTAAACCTCTGTGCTATACAGTCAACAGTTTTTCAAGTTGTCTTTTGACCTGTCTTTCAAACCATGATCTTATGTTTCAAAATAAGGCCATGACTATGACATCAAATGAAATTTAAAATAGTATACACAGCCACTGTTAATTCTTTTGGCCTAGTTCTTCATAGAAGTTCCTCTGATCCCTACGCTATGCAGGAAAAGAATTTAAAAGGTTCTTTAAAATGAGACTGGTTCTCAGCATTTCTTTAGTCTCAGTAACGTTCTATCTTTAAACAAGGAGTGGATGAATTTCCATGGTTTTCTTTTATTTACACTCCCCTTGGTTTTTTTTTCTACCAATCCAGAACTACTGCAGCTTCAACTGAAGAATGAACATTTTTAAAGTGAATTCACCAGCTGAGATGCAAACCTTCAGGTAAGCATGGTTAATTTTAAGTTCTGAGATGTTCTCTGACATCTGTGGTTGGAATTTTTCTCCCCCCATCATGGCACAACTGGACACTTACTGTATACTTGGTTTCGAGCATTCAGTCTGAAAATGACAGTATGACTCTTGGGCAGCCCATGTCACATGGAAATGTGGGTATATTAAAGGAAATTTGCTGCACTATGTACGCAAAATGCTACTGCTAACTTGATGCTTAATTTAATCTCAGTATGTTGAACAGGATTGCCTTGCTCAATGATTCTGTCTCTTTTGGATCAAAAACAAAGCTAGCTAGCAACAGAAAAATTCAACTGTGACAAAGTGTGATGGCTTTACAATGCTTCTCAAACCTAGGAAACAGAGAGCAGCTTCATTTTCTGGTTTAGCTCCCTCACAAGTCTGTCCACCTGGGCTGCAGCACAGTGGTGGCACACCAGTTTACTGCTTGAGCATCTCACTTCTGCACTCCTCCAGCGTTGCAACCTATTGGAGCAAATGTGTCACTTCTGTGACTCTGTCACCACTCAACACGAGTCGATGATCTTTGCAGTAAATAAAATTTACCTAATTTTTAAATGGGACTTTTACAAAGATAAAATGAGAAAGTTACAGACTAACAGTAGTTTTAAGAATGTGTTTGGCAGCAGCAAATCAAAAAGGCTTCAGTAGAGTCATGGACGCTGGAACACTGCTGATTTCAGAAAAATTGTGCCAAATAAATGTGACCCATTCACTTTTTATGTGAGAGGTAAGGGATGTTCGGAAAAAGACAGTCAGGAAGGGCTGGAACAACCACAAATAATTCAGATTAACGGAGCTCAACTGTACAGCTGATCTACAGCTGATTTGGAAGTAGAAATGGCTGTAGTTGCACAAGAAAAATCCAGTACTATTTGGGTATGTGCATGGATTGCATTTAAAATGTTTGGGAATGGCATCCATAAGGTGCTAAAATTCTTCAATAAGCCAAATGTGTATTTGGGTATGGTGGAAAATCAGTTGAAAGGACCAAGAAAAGGTGGTTATGCATATGGGGCAATGCTGGCATGACAGATGGTATTTGTTTTATTTATGTCTTCGCAACTGTGTTTATGTTCTTTTAAGAAGCCTGTCTGGGTGGAGCCTTGCAGAGAGGTTGTGCAGACTCTTTCCTTGGGGAAGCTGTTGAGTATGTTGAGACAGAAACAATTCCAGGCTGCATGGTGCAGGCAAAAGATATGCAGCATGAAGACTGATGACTGGGAGCTCATGCAAGGACACTGCAGGGATGAGAAGGGTGCAGTCAGGCAAATCTCATGAAAGATGAAGAGGTGCACCTGGGGACAAGAGAAGAACAGAATTTGTTGAGTGACTTGGGAAGTTATTGAGTTGGTTGGAAGCAACATGGGAACATGGGATAGCTGTGTACAAAGCATTGCAATGCAGTTCTGGTTTCTCCAGATGTTTTAAGTAGCATTTAATTAAAAAGTTTCATTGCTAGTTTTTCTTCAAGTAAATGTTGGCTTTTCTGAATTCAAAATCATTGTGTCTGCTCTGGGTTGAAGGTATGGGCACATGGAACTCAGTGCTGTGGTCGTCTTACTGTCTCATCTACAGTCAAAAAATAAAAAGTGTTAAAACCACCTTACTTAATGCAAACACATTTTAAACATTTTCTAACTTCTTGGGAAAACAGAAAGCACTGGAATTCCTCTAGTGATAACGAATCCTTAAATTACTATTTTGGCCTTTAAACCTTTTTTCAGGAACAACAGATTATACTTAGAAAAGTATCTTCAGTAAGTACTGTGCTTCAGGAAGACTCACATTCTCCTAAATAGTTTATTTTTTTGCCAGATGTTTTAAGAAACAAAGTCACTTTGGCTCAATTGAATTTTCTCTAAGCACATAGTTCCATCTCCAGGTAAGTCTTTGGAACAGATCACTAAAATACTGTTTATTCTTGTCAGTTCTTCAGATAACTTAACTGCTCCAGGTGTTTTTTGGCAACTGTAAAATAGAACTCCTTTATGGTGAAAAGATTTTGTTTTTTTCAGAACATTCCCAGGAGAACTGGATCATTCAGCTGTCAGTTTCTGTTAGGTAAGCAGCATATCTTGGACCTTAGTGCAGAAGTCTCTCATTGCTACCACTGGATATAGCATAATGCAAGCAATTTATACTTCCCATTTATGTTAATAGTGATTTATTAAAAATTCATCAGAACAACTGAAGCTGGCAGAATCCCTCAGAATAGCTAAATAATTAATAACTCTTCCACAAAGGTGACCTAGGCACAGCATGCAATACCTTTCCTTTGGCTTACCACTGGAGTTTCTTTTTCTCTCCTAGAGTAAATAATGAGTGTCCCTATGCCAGAGCCATTGTTCAATAAGATGCTGCTTAATATAACTAACAGTTAACACCAAAGAGAGAAAAATTCTTTCCTAATCTCCACTCTTTTCTGTCATTTCCCCCCACACCCCACTCCTCCCACCCCCAAATTTTACAGACGTGAATGTCTCTACTTCAGATCCCTTTTCACAAAACAGAGCAAGACATAGTGGTGGTGTTGCGACTACCTTCTAACTAGGTCATTAAGGGTCAGAGTGTGAAGCATATGAAAAATAGAGACTCAAATCTCTTCTTAACTCCAGCAGATTTTAAGACATATATTCACTCTTCTGTTTTCCAACAGTCTGGTTGATATTAGGAGCTGCCCTCAATATTGGCTGTTCCATTTGACATGTTCTATCTGAAATAATACACTTAATTAAAAAATATAAGCAGTCATTGGAGAGTGACTCCTCACTACCCAAGCAGAGAGACATATTCTAGTTACACTCACTGTTTTTATCTCTCTATATATATGAGTTAATATTCATTTTTTTCCATGCAACAGGCCAAAAGTTGAAGAGATATGTATAAACAATAACATGGGACAATTTGATAGAATTTGTAGGGTCAAGGCCTCTTCAGGAAAAGCTAAAACTCAATATGGACCTGTCATCTCTTCAAGTCGTGCATTCAAACATTTCAGAAAATTAGAGACAGACTCTGAACTGATCAGCACAGGAAAAAGGCATTTCTGATCATTTTCTGATCAATTACTACTTGTCTGTTTATGATCATGACCAATTGTTGGTGGACAAGTTTTAAATCGATAGACTTGAGGTGGCAACTGAAGAGTGAATCCAAAGATTAAATGTGGTGTGTCTAAAGTCACAGTTAGGTATCTCAGTCCACTATAAGTGCTTTAGAAAATCTTGCTCTTCACTGAATTGTTATCAGGTGAATAACTAAGGCTGTAAAACAGTGCAGTTCTATGCTTTTCATACTCTCATCTATAAGTAACTTCAATAATTTCAATTGTGTCAGTTGATGAAAGAGGGTCACCTTCATTTCGGTTCTATAGAATAGGAATTCTAAATTATTTAACTTTTAAATATTTAATATTATGATTAGAACAATAAAAATACAATTATTTTAATGACCAAGGAAAGTCTAGGGTCTGTTACAACTTGCTATACAAAAATACTTCCTTTTACAGCTGTGCAAGTGAAATAATTTGTGCAACTAGGATTCTAAGATATAGATCAGGAAATCTTGTTCTCCAGTATTTTATCTTTTTTCATTCCATAAAACATAAGTATCCATAGTCCTTTGCAGTCATTTAAAAAAGGAACATTGAAATGTATTCCTTCTTCCAAGAGGTCTGAATGACTAATTCTGTTGGTCTGCCAGTGCAATAATGGTGAAGTAACTAAGTAAGAGCTGAATTTGAGCCTGTCACAATGATCAGAGTTTTTTTGGGCTGCCAGACAAATCAGTCTTAACAGCATATGTTCATTTCCACAGTCTCTAAAAGTCTATAAGGATGCAATACATGTTTTCCAACTCTTACCAACTTAATGACAATCACCAAACACATGAAATTGCAATGATTACATATTTGAGAGGATGAGTATCTGACCAAGAAGGACTGGAATATTAAATGAACAAAAATGTTAGCATGGGAAGTTATTGCACAGAAAAATCTACTGGGTTGAGGGATGTTTTAAAGAGACAAGAAGAGGCCAATGGTGACCTTTTAACATCAAAAGTAGAAGACTGCTCTATTAGAACCTGTTTGTTTAGGCACAGGAAGAATCTGTTTGCTTAGCAGAGGAAGAGAACCCTTGTTTGTTCCTCAAAACCCCTGCTTTTTATATGTCTCTGTAGCTTTTCTATCCCCTGGCCTTTATCCTATACAGGAATCACAATGAAGAAGATGAGAGAGAACTCTAGAACTTATATCTTAACAGGGTGTTGTTCCTATGGTGGGAATTCTTTTGAGTGACTTTAATGCTCTGCAAGAGATCCCTTCATCAGCGGAGTGGCAAATGGAGCTACATGGTACAAGGGAGACAAACCAATAATCTGGATCCCCAAAAGAGAGGGAGATCTCCTGTAGAAATGAGTAAGTTGTTGTCCTGGCTAAGTTTTTTCTGCCTTCTGTCCATCTTTTAGACTGTGATCTTTAGCTATGTGCTCCTCAGAGGTGTCTGCTTCTCTCCAGATGAGTACAAAGGTAACTGTAATACTTTTACGTCACCTTGAATTCTATTCTATTAGAGTGTCCTTGAAATCTCTCAAAGAAAACAAGCCTAGCACCTCATAATTGCTTTGTATAGAAGATTCTCATAAGCTGGAATCACCCTGGCTTCCTGCACTGCACCCTTCCAGGACTGAGAGCATCCCATACATGATAAGGTAATCAAAGCTGACTGCAATACTGCAGATGGAACTGGATTTTATACACTCCATCCTTTCATTAGTATTCTGTCTCTGAGTTTTCCTCTTTCTATTGATGCATTCCAGCAAGTGTGGGGTTTTTTACAATTCACTGGGATGATGACTTCAAGTACTTATTGACAATAGCCCTTATATATTCTTTTTCTGGTCAGTACTCTGCACAACTTTTCTATTTAATAAGTACTTCCTACTTCCTTACACAAGCCCAAATTACCTGTATTGTTGGGGACCCTGAATGTCAGTTGCTAATTCAAATACAGTTTATATCCCTTGGTAAAAGCCACTGAATGCCCCTGTGGTTACCCAGCTATGTAGCCTTCCATTATATACCCACTGAGTCATAAGAATTGCACATCCTGATACCCCTGGTTGATGAGCAAGGAGACAAAGAGGAAATCATCTTCCTTTGTCAAACAATGTCTAGGTCTCAGTGTTATTATTACTGAGCTTGCACTCTTTCTCCCTTGCTGTGAGAGGCAATTTTTCTTTAAAGAAACTAACACCTAAACAGATGAGATAAAGGATGGAGAAAGGAAGAATATATTACCCATTTTATAGATAAGTAACAAAGGCACAGGGAAAGTAAGATACACTCCTGTGGCCACACAGGAGGTCTCTGGCACAGGCATGTTCCAAACAAAGCCTTCACTCTTTGGTGAGGAGTCTATGCACTGTGAGTTGCAAGGATGTTAAAGCTCTTTTGTTAAATTACACTTTCTCTGTTAAGCAACTTACAGCAGGGCTTTTTATGGGAAACTTCTGTGACGTTCTAACTAATCATCTTCAGACATATAATTGCAGATTCAGTACCTGGATTTTCATGGAGTTTGGGTTTTGGGGGTTTGTGTATGATGAAACTCTATTGGAATTCCTACATGTGCTTTGTTTTTATTAAATTTCACTATCCCCCTATTGCTGGCTAATGTCCTTGGTTGCATTAATACTGTCTTTTATTATGTGTGCAGCAGGTAACTGAGCCAAGTAACTGGCTTGTGCACATAGTGAGCAGACTTAATGGCGTCTGGTGCAGAGTGGCTGTATCTGCACTAAATATGGGACAAAGTGAGAGTGTGAACCTGGCTGAGTTACCACTGGAGCTCTATATTGTGTGGAAGGAATAAAACCTGCCTCAGACTACATCTGCTCAGACTGTGTCTACCCTTTATTTCATATTAGAGTTTCTCTGTCCAGCAAATTAACTGGTTTTGTCATAAATGGGGTGAAGCAAGAAACTAGTATGTATATAGTAGGAACAACTGGGAGACTTTGGCTTCACAAGTGAATCAACACAGCAGTGCAGCTAATGTTAATCGAATCTTTCCACACAGTACAGGGATTACTTTTGGTGGACTCAAGCATGGCCTTTTCCTGGACATCCTCATAGATGTCAGCAGAAAGGGGTAGTAGAAGACAAGCATGGAATTCTGTCTGAGGCACCATTGCCCTTGTATTCTCTTCTCAGTTTCTCCCATCTTTAGAGAATGGACTTAAAACTACCATTCCTCAGACAAACAAATTCCCAAACACCATAAATATTTTGCATTGTTAGGCATTATCAAAGTCTCCAGGGTTTCTCTGTTCCAGAGGCCACGGCTACCAGGATGTATCAGGAGCACAAGTGGATGGTACTCTGAACCTGAATCAGCACACACTTTTGTTCGGGAATGGTGAGTATCAGGGATAAGTGGCAATATGTAATATCAAAGACAAAAATACAACTATGCTCTTCTCAGGGAACAGTTTCTGTCTTGGAGGCTTGGTTAAAAAAGGGACAAATTGTATGTGTGTGCTCACGATCCCAAGAGTGGGTCAGGGTCTTTCTGTAGTATGGAGCACAGAACAGGAAAGCAGCCACAAAGAGCCTACCTAAGAGACAGAAATTACTCTTCTATTCCAGAATTAAATGCATTCATCACATCACCATAGCTAGAATTTTTGTGACTTGGTTTCCTTTGTTTTGTTGCTTTGCATTAATATTAAAGGATGATTTGGGGGGAGAGAAAGAATGTCTCTTGAGAAACAGAAACGCAAAGGAAAAAATCTTTTGTTTGCAAGTGCATCAGACCTTGTAAAAGTATATAATCCATGGATCATTGGCACGATCAACTGTAATGGCTCCAAAAGAGCCATTGTGTTAATGTAGCCGATGAGCATGAGTACTGCCTCTGCATACTAAGAATCCTCATGAAAATTTTAACAACATGCAGATAGTGGGTGAGTGCAGCATGTAGTTGTTTTTAAAACTGAGAATATAGTACTGTAAGTTTCATCAAAATGCAGAAGAAAAACTAAAATATATCCACCAGCAAAATGTAACTTTAGAAACATCTGATATTTTTTCTCAGATAAAGTGACTGATTTTTGACAAAGGAAATGAAATAGGACTAATTTATCTGGACTTCATAAAGGTTTTTGATATAACACCATTTGGGAAATTACTAGTTAAGCAAGAGAAGTTGGGGAATAGTACAAGACATCTAAAGTAGGCAAGGAAATATCTGAAGAGATAGCAATTTAAAGGGAAAGCATCACAATGAAAAGAGCATGCTAATAGAGTTCTTCAAAGACTGATTTAATATTTTCATTAATGAGCCTGACACAGAAAGGAAAAATGGGGAATGAAATTTCCTGAAAACAGAAAATTAGGAGATATCATCAATACCAAAGAAGACCAGAATATCATGTGGGACAACTTAGATGATATGATGACCTCAGAAATACAAGTAGAATGGCATTTAATATTGCACACTGCAAAGTCATGGGTTCAAAGAGAGAAAGGAGAATTTTTACTTTTAGTTGAAAGAAGTCTACCAAAGGTGATCTAGGAGTCCTGATCTGTTGGAAGATAACTGTAGGGACTAATGGAAAATAATAGTGAGAAAGAAAAACATCATCTTTGGATGTATCAGGAAAGCACTGGAGACAATATTGCATGTAGACAGTGATGTAAGACCTGATCTTGCATATGGTAGAGAGTCACAGGCTGAACGAACAGGATTATTAACGTGATTAGAGAGAATGCAAAGAATTTGACTTGTTTTGCCAGCAAAACAATGGCTGAGAAAGGTTCTGATTAATGTCTGCAAACAATGCAGAGAGATAAACACCAGACATAGAGGGTAGCTATTTAAATTAAAAGTATTGCTTATAATGGAGTCTCGCATGGGTAATGCATACAATGTGTAGTTGGAAATTAGAAGGATGATTCTGGTCACTGGAGGAGTGACATACTGGAACAACTTCCAATAGGAGTGTCAAACACCTAGTGGTTTTTAATACAGGATGTGAATGGTTTGTGAATAGGATGAACAGAAGATAGTGGTGGCAAGTCCACAAGGTAGGAATCAGCTCTGCATGTCAGAATATTATCCTATGCAATAATATATTTTGAACAGTAATCTTATTAACCAACCTCTGAGTGAGAAGTGTGATCTTGGCATGTGATTATGCAATTCAGACAGGTACTAACTCAGACTTGTCATACCTCATATTGCTTTCCATGAGAACTAGTTTTGCTTTCCATGCAGCTTATCTATGCTGGGACTCAACTTGTGCATGCAAGAACTTCTGTACTTTAAAACAAATGTGTAATTCTAAGTAACTCTATTTGTAGCCCTCTTGTTTCCTTTTATAATCTTTGTTCTTCAAATTTCCTGTTTCTACCCATTTGTAACTAAATTTTCTGGTTTATTGTGTAAATATTCTGTTTATTTCCAAATACAGTGGGTTGAGTTTTTAAAAAATCTTTTGTTTTTACTTTTATCCAGCAATGATTAGGGCTGAATTGAATTAACAACAACAACAAAAAAAAAAAGAAAAAAAAAGAGATGGACAGAGACACAGAATTTACAACCTTAAAAGAGTATTCTGATGTTGCTGTGCATGGAATTATAAGCTATTTGTTATATATTTACTGTGATAAAGGATAGTTGGAATTTGCTTGAAACTTTTCATTTTTTACCTTTTTTCTGCTTCCTAAGATCCATCTTTCCTCAATCCTTTGGTACCTATGAGGTCTCAAAGATGTCTGTCAGATCCTTCTCAGTAAATTCCTTAAGATCCTCTGGTTGAATATGATTTGGACCTTCAGAATCATAAATATTGAAATTATCTAAATATTCTTTTACCCGCTTTTTATTAATTCAGCTGCTAGATATTCTGAAAGCCTTATTAATATTTATCTCACTGAGCTCCATGCTTCCCTCTTATATTAAATAATCCAAAAAAATGTAGATGATGAGCAATTCTCTTTCTCTCTGGCCAGTATCAGTTGACCTTTCTTTTGATTTAGGATGATCTTTGTTTTCTTTTATCCACAGTGTATTTATTTTCATCTCCCAGGTTACACCCTTAACTTGAATTCTGTTTTACCTTTCCCCTCCTTATTATTTCTATTGTTCTGTATTACAGATGTAGCTGCTTGTGCTTCTAGCTCTTGTCTAGTATGTGTTCTTTTCCTCCTTTCATTTTGGAAGTGGACTGTGTTGCCATATTTATGATTAAGAGAGTTTTCTATGTAGAACTTGTATATTAAAATGTGACCACCTCTTAAAAATATTAAAGTAGGTACCTTATTTATTTTTCATATATACAGCTATATAGGGATAATATCTCTTCAGTTTTGCTAATTTAAAATAATGGAATTTGAAATAGTAATTCAAGGAAGATTGTTAGATGCAGGTGTTTGAATATGAACACTCTGTGATTAAATGTTGGCATCACTGTAGCCTATGGGAATTTCGCCATCAGCTTCAGCTGCATTAGGATTTTATTCTGATTCTGTGCTTTAACTTTAAGCCTAGAACTAGACCCATGGACTTAGAAGTTGCAATGCAATAACATTTTTCCTTTGCCTGAGAGTTTCTTGAACTGGGATGATATATTCCATGTAAGAAATGTTTTCACAGAGGGAACAAATTGATGTAAAAATTAAGATGTTCCTATTTTAGAGTTAATGAGTAACGAGTGAGTCTCTCACATGCACCTGCTCAAAAAGCAATATAAAATACTTATGGACAATGTATTCTTTTAAAATATCTGATATATCCACATTCTCATTTGTTTAAATGCTCTGCAAAGTGTTCCATCCACAAGGCTCTACAAAGAACAAAGCAGAACAATTAAAACAATATTTTTGGAACTTGGGGGTAATGTCTAACAAAAAAACCCCAACCTAAAACTACTACTGCTACAGTATGACTACTATTACAGTATAGGTGGGTTTATAGATAAGGCTTTTTAAAAACAGTGATTATTCCAGAGAAACAAAACTTGCATTGCATAGATAGTTGCAGTGTTATCTAAATGTAGGAGCCAGAGAGGTTTGCTAATTCTAAGGCATTCCACAGGTCAGACAATTGATGCTGATACATATTTGCACGTGTGGCTGAAAGCTAAGGTGGGACTGTGTCACATTACTTCTCTGCAGACTTGTGAGTTATGGCTGGCCCCAGAATATAGCTTCTTTTTCTCATCTGACTTTAATTTATTAGTTGGGACTAGTTCTTTCAACTGCATCCTGAGTTTTTAGGGAAATTCACAGAATCACAGAATACCAGGTTGGAAGGGAACTCAAAGATCATTTGGCACAACCTTTCTTGGCAAAAGCTCCATCTAGACAAAAGCATGGTCTAGACAAGGTGGCCCAGCACCCTGTCTAGCTGAATCTTAAAAAGTGTCCAATATTGGGGAATCTGCCCCTTCCCCAGAGAGATTATTCTAATGGATGATTGTTCTCACTGCGAAAAATTTTCCTCTTGTGTCCAACTGGAATGTCCCCAGAATTAACTTGCACTCATTACCCCTCATCTATTCCATGTGACTGCTTGTAAAAAGGGGTTCTGTTCTTTGTAGCCACACTTTAAGTGCAGGAATGTGGTGATGAGGTCTCCCCTAAGCCTTCTTTTCTCATGGCTGAACAAACTCATTGCTCTCAACTTTTCCTCATATGGCAGGCTTCCTAGTCCTTGGATGGCTCTTCTCTGGACCCTCCTCAGCCTGTCTACAACTTTTTGTGTAATAGGGACTAAAACTGAACACAGTATTCCATATGCGGGCTATCAAGGGCTCAGTAGAGAGGCATAATGACTTCTTTATCATTGCTGGTGATGTCCTTGTTGATGCAACCCAGCATCCTATTGGCTTGCTTTGCTGCTGCACCACACTGTTCACTTATAAGGAGCTTGCTGTCCACCAGGACCCCCAAGTCTCTCTCCACAGAGCTGCTCTCCAGCCAGGTGGATCCTAGTCTGTGATGCATTCCTGGATTATATTTTTCCAGGTGCAAAACTTTACACTTGTTGAACCTCATAAGGTTCTTTTTAGCCCACTCTTCCAGACTATCCAGGTCTTCTTACAGGGTGTCTCTCCCTTCCAAAGTGTCTACTTCCTCACTCAGTATGGTGCCATCTGCAAACTTTATCAGGGTGCACTTGATCCCATCATCCAGATCATTTATGAAGATATTAAACAGCATTGGACCCAATATCAATCCCTGGGGGACCCCACTTGTGACAGGTTGTCAGTTTGAAAAAGAGCTATTTACCATTGCCCTCTGGGTGCACCTCTCAGTCCAGACAGCCCCCAACCCACCACACAAAACTTCCTTGACCATAACACATCAAGTTGTACTCTTATTTTATATAGTTAGAAGTCTCTCTATAGATATGACCAAAAAGGACTTACTCTTTCAAGTTCTTTGTGCTGTTTCTTACTGTCTCAAAATATATTGAAAAGATACTGAAATGGTTTCCTAAAAATTAAGGTCAACATGCACTGTAGCTAAATATGTTGTAAATATCACGGGTCCAGCTGTAGCTTTTTTATTAGAAAAGCTATCTTCTTAACGATTTCATTCAGAGTCAATAATGATAAATAAAACAAGACATTCAAACACTACATAAAGGAGCTATATGCAGACTACATTTCAAAGACTCCATCTACTTTTACAGGTTATTAATATGGATTATGATTACTGTACTTCTGTAATTCAGTTTCCATCTGGTTTTACCTTATGTTCTAGAAAATCCATGTTTAGATAGAGATCTTGAGTATCTGCCTTATTGGCTAAGCTGCTAGAAGCTGTAGTGCCAAAAGAATGAATGTGAAAACTGACATGCTATGAAGGCTGATAAATAGAGATGCAATAGCATGAAAATTATGGTTATGAATAAAAGATTTATCCTCAAAACCATGATTTTTTATATAGTTTATATCATCATAGTATACAATTTTCAACTGTCACTTACTCCTCGCTTGTGAGATTCTTCACAGAAAAGTAACTGATACTTTCAAGTCAGGAATACCAGCAATTGTTCAACAGCTAAAACAGGCAGTTGCATGAGAAATGGCCATAACAATGAGCTGGAGCTGCTCATCCGGGATCATCTTGTTTATATTGATCTCTTGCCAGTGTTTGCATAGAATAAAATATCTTAGCCAGTTTGTACCATGGAAATAAATATAAATGTCTAAGGATGTACTGTCTGTATCCTTTCCCAAGTGTCGGTGTGCCAGCAGGACACTTTCCAATTTGCTCGTCTTCTTTCTTAAGTACATAAAAGCCCTTTTCTACCAAGAATAATTAAAGTAATAAAGAGATTATTGGTGCCCAACTAAATATAAAATAAAAATTCCTAAATATTTACTATAGGTTTGCTGCAAAATGCCAGCAACATTTAAGTAAATCAGCAAACATGGCTGCCACCATTGACAGATAAACACATGAGAGATGAACTCAATCACCACCACTTCTCTGCTGTTTTGCAGCTCTGTCTCCACTATTGGCTCCAGTGTGGAAAGGCATTACTGTGACCTTCTGTCCACTATTGTCTCCAGTGTGGAAAGGCATTACTGTGACCTGCTGTAATACTCATAAATACAATGAGGGCTCACAGTCTGCTTCTTTCTACCAGATACGACAGTTACCAAACATCATTAGCATGTGAATGTTTCAGCTATATGTCATATATTACACCTGTAATATTTGTATTCACATTGTAAAAGCAAAAATCCAGAATAGCTAGTTTCATCTATCCTAGCATTCTAACCTTGCTTTTGTGTACTTAGACACAGGGAGGTAGTACACAGATAGTAACTATGTAAGAAATTTAAGTAAAGAATCCTGTCATAAAAATAAGCAGTGATCATTCCAACTTCATTTTACAACAGCCTAATTTTAAAATAGCTATTTATGTATCTTATTATTCTTCAGGTATAAACCTTCATAGCATTCAAGTGGAATGTCTGTAGTTTTTGTAAGAGGGAAAACACCTGCACAGGGATAGGCTTTTTATTTTATACTAAATACATTAAAATTCACATGACATCTTATGGAAAAGAGAGCAAAACCAAGAGGCATTTATTAAACATCACATACACGTTTTAGAGCAGCCAGGGCTAGATTCTTCTCCCCAAATGAGATAAATCACAGTAAAGGGTAGAAGTGAGACAGTAGGTATTAGGAAAAAACCACAGGGACTTTCTTTTTCAGCACAGTAAGTTGGCTATGATTTCTCCTCAGTGCCCAAGGATAGGGCTGCACTCATTTGAACGCTGTCGTTTCAAGATGGAATAGTCCTTTACTGACTTTCTAGATATCCTGTTATCTATATCCTATTCCCATGCTACCCAGGGTATTATATTATGGCGTTCCCAGATCAAACTGCATGGTGCTTCTCTTTCAAGCAGCCAGTAGCTACCTGTGCATTCTGGAGATTGAGAGAGGAATGAGTGAGGGGTAGAGAAGACTTCTCCATCCTATTGGAATCATAAAATCTATCAGCTAGGACAAGTCTTTTTGCCTACTCATTGCCTGAGTGGAATGCTCATCTAGATTCAAATTGTGCCCATGTTTTTTAGTCATTCTCCTCTACAAAAAAAAAAAGTAAAAAAATAAAGAGAGAGAAATATTTTCCCACCACTTATTTAAACAAGCATACTACATTGCTTTTAAATATTCCCATGTGGCCTCATGTTTGTGAGACTGGAATTTATCTGAACTTTTTTGTTGCCATTCTGTTGGCAATCAGTCTAGGCTTGCTGGCTTGCCAGCTAAGCGATCTTAATAGCACTATCTGTTTCTTGAGTAGCACCATTTTTCTCTGTAATTCTCTACTTGCTTCTCATGTTAATTTTGCTTTGCTTAGAAGCTTCTTGTGATAGCTCTGCAGTTTTGCTTTGTGCTCTAATCTTTCTGCACAAAAAGTATGAAAGCAAAATGACAATTTAAAGACCTGTGAATTTCTCTACTGAATCATTATATTCTGACCGACTTGACAACGGATCCAGTTGGAAGGCTTAAAAAGGGTGGAATCTAAACCTCAAATATCTTTGTCTTCCCCTTCAATTTAGCAAAACAGCTTTTGATTAATGTATGCAGTTTGTATTTTTATAAGGTCAGTCTCAGTTGGTTCAACTCACTTCTGGACAATTTCTAGAGAGCACACAGAAGACACAGCCACAGAATACTGATGAAGGCAAAAGCGGAATGGCAGCCTATGGTTAATTACTATAAATAATCAATAAAACCACATACCTTTAGATTCTTCCTCTCTCCAACCAGCAACAGAGGAAACTTTTGCTGGTATTTCCAGTTTTAAATCCTCTCCTTTTCCTAAAGGAGTGGTGTAGGTGGGAATAATGTGACAAGACTGCTGAGATTATGACACTGAATGCTGCAAATTTTTGTCCATCTTTGCACAGGGCCTTGCTTCTACTACTGCCTTCCTACTTGCAGATTAATGCCAGATGTAAATATTCTAACAGAGAAAACTGCTCACGGTCTTATGCTAATCAGAGGACACCTATTCAAAAAACCATGGGTTTCTTATTGAAAGAAATCTAACACAAGGTCTTATGTACTTTATTAAAACTCCCAAGTATAAACACAAAGATACATACCTAGACTATTATTAATACTAACTGAAATCTCAACAAACAAATCTAAAGCATATTGACATCAAAGCAACTAGTCAACAAATGGTTGTTGGGCTGTAGTTTGCTTAGCTGGTTAATTAATGCTTAAAGTAATAATTTTTATACATTCTGAACTGGAGTTGAGAAAAACGAGTCTTTGCTTATAGGTGCCTGTTATAAATTACTTGGTCCCAAACAGGATTTTAACCAAATTGAACAATTTATTAAACGAATACAAGCAAGCAAAGGGTGCTGGGGTGCACAGTCAGCACCAGGTGTGCCAGGAGTCTCCGCCCCACCAAGACGCACGCCGAACAGTTCCAGTCCTTGGCTTATATACCTTCCAGGGGTAACACAGCCCACCGGCTTAAACTGACATGCTGGAGTGCCAGGCAGACCCCATAAGACATCCTGTAGGTGAGCTTTAGCTTTTGTTTTGCTAACGATCAGGCAGCAGGTTCTGCGGACTTGGGCACCTTCCTCTTCTTCCTCCCTTCTTCTTCTTGATTACCTCCTTTTCAGAGACAAGTTGTTTCTCCTGAGGTATCACAATGCACACAATGTGCTACATTGTGGTCCTTTAGGCAAAGCTTTGCACATCCTTTATATAGTTTGTTGCTGCTTCAACATACTTCATTCAGTACATGCAAAATCTTAAAATCTGTCCCTCCTAGACCCATGACCATACAAGGGTATGTCATTATGCACCCCCAACATTATTCCATATTAACACGAATCAGATGGACATATATCACAGTGCCAAATAAAGAATTCACAAAGTGAGTCATATCTGTGTTTTATACTTGTTAAGAAATGGCACCAAACCCAAGTTTCTTACTCTTCACTCATAATTCTGACACCAGGTATAAAGCTTCCTCTTGTAGAACGTAGTTCATACTAAGTTTGAAATTGTACTGAAGTATGAATCTGCATTGTGCTACTTCTGTTGTGGAGGTTTACTCTTCCCTCAGAGCAGTACTACTGTGATACAGACTATGGGGAAAACTTGGCTCATGGGAAAGGGAGGACTACTGCTTCCAGTCTGACATTGAGTGACCAAGGAGACACTGTGTTACTCTGTGGATTCTCTTGTCCCTACCAGCAGCCCCATAGATGCAAGTGTCCTTGCAACTGTCCAGAACAAGCTTGAGCAACAGTCGTCCGATGATTCCCGCTTGCCAAAATTACAGTAATAACATCAGTTCCTTAAGACTTCAAAGGTCAGGACGTGCTGTAATAAAAACGACTATGAGACAATATTTTAATACTGTTTAAAACTCATTACTGTTTTTGCTAGCATCTTTCCTCTGTTGACTGCACAAGTGCTCACAGAGTATGTGCACATACAGTGTACAAAACCTACAATCACTTCCAACACCCCCCTACCCCTCTCCCCTGCAAGAAAAAATCACCAAACCAAAGGAAAAAAAGAAATTAAAAATATAGGAAAATTCTTACTAAAATTGGAGCATAAAGAAGAAAACATGGAAATATTTATGCTATCAAGGGCGTGGAGATGCTTTAGCTTTGTCAGTTTTCTGTAGTCTGGTCAAGTAAGATCTGAGCTGCATTTAAGTAGCTGTAGGCGCAGTTTGTCACAACGTTTTTCACAAGCACCACGAATTGTCAAAGGATGAGTTACGTGTTTGTTGATACTTTATCATACTGTTCTCAAGGTAAATTTCCTTCAGGTAATTTATGGATTCAAAGGAAACGTTCTAAGTTTTGCCAGCAGAACTTGATTAAATGAAAAAAAACCCAACTAGCTTATATCAGTTTGATGTGATTTAGAAAAAAAGGTCCTTAAATGACATTGTCACTGACATATGAATTTTATAAAAATTAATTACTGAAAGAAAACCCATTGCTATATGGCATTCTTCAGCATTAGTCCATTGGCCAATTTAAAGTACATTTGAGTAAACTTATGATTGGTTTTCTACTTCTAGTGAGATGCTTACAAGAGAAAATTAGAGTATTTTCCTCTAAATCAACTATAGAATCTTATGGAGGAAGAGACAATTTGAAGCTTATCAAGATGAAACTGCTTCACATAAGAAATTTTAAATTTTATATAAATTCTGTAAATCCATGAGAGTCATATTCCTTGTAAAGAGCTTGAGTGTGAAGACTGGAGCTGGCTTGGAAAAGACCAAAGATTGTAACAATGCTTACCTGTTTTGCTTCAGCTGCTGTCAGTATCCTGCAACTTTTCTGCCTTTTGTTTCTTCCTTCCTAGTAAAGCACAATACTTCATAAGTAATATACTTGGTAAATCTTGAAAACATTTTCTGAATTCTTTTGACATGTCATGTCATGCCATGTGCCAACCCAGAAGTAATTTTCCTTTGATTTTGCAACAAGCACCCCACTCTGATGTCATGCCCGTGATGGCATCACCATATCAATGTTCTTAACATTCACATTCCCATACATTGCTTAAAAACTTTTGAAGCTAACATATGTGCTGCACAACCTTAACTTCTATATTTACTTACTACAATATCTGTTTTAGTTGCTGTAGTTTCTCACAAAACTGCCAGCAGATTTTGTTTCTTTTGTTGTGATAAAGTTCTTTTTATAGTAAAATGATCTTGTTTAAGGTTGTTGCTGCTCCTTTGGTACAACTGCCACTGTATACCATCTTTTTTTTTTTTTGAACCATTGTATGAAAAATTAAAATAAACCCAAAAATAAACAGAAAATCTTTATTGTTGTTTTCAAAAAGATGTAATGAACTATGATCACAGGAGTAAGGCAAATACCAAAGTCCTTAAGTACCAACCTGTTTCCTTTTCTGCTTTTTACACTGATACTCTGTGAATCATCCTCTAACTGTCCCTGTGAGTATTCATTACATGGCATCTGGAATAGGCCCTATGTCCACTCAGGTAAAGAACATTCTGAGACATGCCCATGGTAAATATACCTCATATACCTGTGATTTAGCTTGCTCACCATGTCCTTTCCCAGTAGCTTATGATTGCAACACAGGCTGAGTAATACAGTTAGTAAGGTCATTTAATAATATAAGCAATTGAGCTTAAGTGCAATTAAGCTAGTGCATCAGTGCTGGCCTTTTTTCCCCTCCATTTTTATATCATTCTTGGAATTATGAACCAGTTAGCCTTCTGAGACATGCTTTTGTCTCAAAATTGAAGGCTGATATGTGTCAGCTCTTCTTTTCACATATCATGTATTTTTTACAGTATCAAATTAATCCAGCCTAGGTCTTTTGAGGAAGGACTCCATGACATAAACTGTGAGAAAACTAAATAAATCTTTTATGGCTGTAGGCCAGAATTCTAAATGAAAACTTATATTTTACAGAACAGTCAGTTTTGCCTGTTTGGTTACCTGCTTTACATATAAGTTCCATAATAAACATATAGAGGGGGTAAAAAGAAGAGACCTGAAGCTTATGCAACCCGTTTCTTTATTTATGTCTGCGGGGGCACTGTTAACCACATGATCAATGTGTTTTCAGGCTGGAGACATTGTATAAAGTGCCAAAACCTGGGGTTAGAGAGATCCTAAATGTTTTCAAGGCCATACAAAATGAACAGCATACAAGCTCCTTCATTTACTGCAGAAGTTGAAGAAGGTGCAAATTTGCATGAAATTCCCTGTCTTTATAAATTTACTGGCTACAGGTTCAGCATATTAACTCAAAATTGTACATTTCAGTTTTTTGTGTGAAGAAACACGCTCCAAATGTATTATATTTCTTTTTCCCTGCAATTCTCAAATTAGACCTGGCTAAGAAATTTAGGCAAAAATCTGAAAAAATTAGGCATAGAATGGAATAAGTTGAAGGAGGGTGAAGAAACCCTAGTGTGGATATCGCCCTTACAACAACCCTAACACTTTGGGTCCCTCGTGTAAACTGAGTATGTTCAGTTACTGGAAGTATTTATGTTAAAAGTACATTAAGGAACTTCACTGCTCGTTAGTTTCAAGCCACAACACTGGCATATTTGAAAGAAAAGTTTACCAGTATCAGGAGACAAAGAGCGGTCTTTGCTCATTCAAAATACGTTGTTAACCATCTAAAGAATTACCTGATTTATTTAGTCTGTACTGATTAACTTCATTCTTGATGGAGACAGCTGCTATTGCGTGTGATGACAAACAAGACTCCCTGCTGTGCTGCAAAGTTTTCTGACTAAATTGGCTGGTTTCCTACTAGCCACAATGGCTACAGAGAGCAAGAAAAAAACAGGTGAAAGAAAGACCCTTTAAATGAGTTAGAAAAATACTAACAGTTCCCCAAATTTTTTCTTCATCTTTACCAGTTAGCTGAGGAATTGTAATCTAGGGCTTACTTTATGATTTGGGGTTTTTTTTGTTCCAAAAATGTGAATTCAAGTTATCAAGCTGCGTTGATTTGAAAATTGGTGTTTATATTTTACTTATTGTATTGTATGCTATGACATATGACTATGACCCTACACCAATTAACCAGTTTCTTTTCCAAGATAAGAGTGTTGTTTCAATTATCCTTTTGAAATTTTATTTGTGGCATGCTGTAATTATACCTTGCACATATATTTTGTAAAGTTTCCCATTGAACCGAGAAACTGTGCATTGTGTTCGCAAAAACCAGTTTGTTGTGTTCACTGCATTAAGCATGCTGTGAAAGCTTGTCCAGTGTGCTCAAAATGTAAATTGGACATAGCTAATTGCATCTGCTGGTGATCATGTTCAGTGAGCGCAGATTTCTGGAGGGAAACGTGCCTACGCTTCTCCTCATGCTTAGATATAACTGTGAGTCCTCCTTCAGATATGCTTTATTATTGGCAGGGTTAGACTTGATTGCCAGTGCTTCTTATGAGAAACAAAAACATTTTGTACTCTACTTGTTGATATAAAACTGGAAATGCTTTTTCTGTGCTGGATGTAGAATAGTTCTCATTACTTTCTCTGCAAAACCCACTTCCTGAAATCTTAAGTGATGAAACTCTATCCTTAAAGTAAAAGTAACATTATACTCATGCTGTTTATTGACTCTTTCAGTCAAGACAGAGGTACAACATGTAACGTAAAGAGAGGCTGCAGTTCTGTGGTTAGCAGCTGCAGCTGCTGAGGTAGCAGAGAGGAGAGTTCATAAAAGGATGTAGTGCTCTTATTGAAAATACAGAATCATTTGTGGGTGCAGTCACGGGAAATACACAGGGTCTAAACTCAGCAGACATCTGGTGATGACAAGCTACCAGAGAGGAATTAATGACTGGCTTCACAGAAGGGGCTGTTTTGGTTAGATGCAGTATCATTGTTACTCTGCCAAAAACATGAATACTGTTCCCGGTTTTGAGGAAAAGAGAAATGACTAAGAGCGAGTTAGAAGAAACAGCCAGTGGTCTTAAAGAAGTAGTTGTTGAGTTGACCGGGGGATAATAGATTGTGGCTTGATGAAAATACTTAGAGCAAACCTACATCAGTAATGGAGAAGTAGCCATGGAAGTGTAACTTTTAATGCCTAAGACCCAGCCTCCTTAAAATAGTACAGCATATGCTCTGGATCCCATCTAAATAAAACCAAGAAAGGACAGATATGGGATTGCATACTAAAAAAACCTCAAAACCCAAACAAAAACCAGCAAGGAAAACTTCCTACATAAGTCC
>VZTU01004481.1:0-15097 GCA_013400835.1 Zapornia atra | reverse complement strand
GGAATGTGAGTAGTGTTATTTCACATGGGAAGAAGAAACAGATACCCATTTTAAATCACAGGACTCCACAGAAACAGACCATAAGGAGAATAACCTTACAATATGAAGGATGACAAAACTGCAAGATCTTAATTGACTAATACCACTGTTACTTCTTCAGAACCACCGTGTTCATATTTTTTTGGATACAAAACAAATATTAAGGCAAAAGGCAGGAGAAAGTTACCTTGAAAATACATATTATGTACCATCACAGGTCTAGGATTTCTAATGTAAGATAATAAAAGTTTCATAGTGGAAACCACAGAATTCATCCCAAACCAACTACAATTCCCATGGATCACAGAGCCAGATAGACTCTCATCTATGACTTTGCAGGTAAAACAGCTTTTATCAGGGCTTGATATACTGAAACTGTGATTTGCAAATACAAGATATTAAGGGCTCGTGCTCCTGCTAAAGATTAGAGGGAGAAAAAAAAAATTGTTTCTGCCTTAGTATAAAGCAGCTCAGTATAAAAGAACAAAGTGAACTGTCCCATCGAACAAATAAGCAGTAGTGAGCAAAAAGAATGTTTTCTGGGATCTCTACCCGGCTTTTCTTCGAAAGGAGATTACATGCTCAGTTGAATGTTAGAAGTAGATTATCTAAAAACACCCTTCACTTTTGCTTATGTATTGCATTTGTTTTTCTCTGCTAATAACAGAATATTAAATCTGGTTTTTGGTAAGCAAAGGCATCTGAGGTAGCAGTAACCCACCTCTTCATGTGCTTTTTACATTTCTTCGCAGTTGCAAGTATTTATGTAACACATAATCTCTGGTTACAGACAGAGGTTGCAACGTTAGAAATGGAGAATTATGACTAGAGCTATTCAAAGAGATTAGGATTTGCAGTTTGTTTTCAACAACATTTCAATAACATTCAGGGTTTTTTTTTCTTTTGTTGGTTTTAAAACTTTCTGACATATTTAAGTAGATTTCTCTGATGTGCTGCTTTACTGAAGTCTCAATTCTTTTCAGCATATACTTCAGTATAGTGTTTGTTTTCACAGTATCACAAGCATGTGCCTGGGACAAGAAGTCAAGTCTTAAATTTTTATCTTTGTCTGTTTGCAGACCTCAAAGTAGGGAATGTTTTTGAGTATTATTTTAAAATACTGAGTAGAAAACACATGACAACACACATAAAAGGAGAAATGGGCATATTTTCATGAGGGTGTGATGAGCACATCATCTCACACAGTACCCATTGATTTGAAAGGAGTTCCATCTGCAGTGAAACGGTCTATATAGAAGTTAAATCTGATAGTCATTGCTTTTACTAGTGATATTGTCTCCTTAACAGTTATTGGCCATAAAGCACATCACAAAGGGAAAATTAAGATCCTTACAGCATGGGATGACCAGAACAGTCAAGTAATTTAAAGGCAGCAAGGTGATGCAGATTAGGCTGCTGAAGTGAAGAGACAGACTTCTTTGTCTTCATGTCCCTTAATGACTAATTGAGTCAGTCTGGGGAAAGAGAGTCCCCACTATTTGCCTGCTGTACTATTATATACTAACTTAATTCAGCAAGATCAGTAAGACATGAGGAAAGCTACCAAAATAGTGCAAAGTAATAAAATCAATTCAGAGCTGTAATGCCATTAAAAAGACCAAGACTTGATGCTAGGACTTCAGGAAAGTACAAAGCATTCTTTGGAGAGTCAAAATTAACACACAGAAATTAGCATCTGCAATGGCCTGGTAATTTGGGGAAAGGTCTATCTGCCACCCAGGGTGTAAGTGCAAATGATAATCACTAAGAAAGATACAAATGTGACCCTGTGATGGTAAAATACTTCACTTGTTCTAGACACGGGAGTTACACACGCTGTATTTGCTTTTGTAAACAAAATCAGTGCTTAGTATGTTTCTCAGGATCAAGTGGAAGAGCAGACAGTACCGGATAATCTATTGCATAATCCTAGAAGACAGGTGTATGTACCGTAAAAGGGACATATCTGGGGTAGCTTTGCAGACAACTGACACAAGGGAGATGTCACTGTGCACTGTCACAAAGGGCTGGAAAAATGTGTAACAGCAGGGGAATTAGTGTTGTCACTTCAGCACAGAGTGATTTTTGGGATTAGGCAGGGGACTTTGCTGTATGGAAATACAGATACTGAGGCATTATCCACGGTAGTGGCATCAAAAGGCAATCTCAGTTCTCTGTTGGTATTAAGAAATAATGACACTTGATACCACATTCATAGGTTGGTGACAACAATGTCTTCAACATGAGTGTACAGGATAAGCTATGATAGTTGCAGTACTGGTCATTATTTGTGGCAGCAGGCATTAACATAGCAGTAAGAGCACTTTGCTTTAATTCTCAGCGGTACTGGCTCTAGCAAATACACTAAACCTGTCTTCCATTTGTTATACTCATTTCTCTTAGAACATAAAGTTCAAGGTTTGGGCTTAAGCGTATCTGATTGACTGAATCACCAGAATACCAGTGATATTCTGCAACTTCATTCCTCTACTAAGTGGCTACGTTAAAAAGGCCAGGTACCAGATTGAAAAGGAACTCTCTTGCGAACTAAAAGTCCAGTAGAAACTTATCTTTTTGCCACAGGACCTTGTCTTGACTAAAAAAAAAAAAAAAAGCCCAAAAAAAAACCCCCTCAGTCCACCTGAACTAAAGCAAGGTACTAACCATGCGTTCTCTCTTAGGAAAAGGGCAGAGGGAGAAACACCTGACAGCAGAAGCTAATCACAGTGCTGGTCACAGGGCTCTGGAAAGTGCCCACTGCTGCAGAAGGCCTTGAATGACCCCAACACAGGGCTGAGGAGCACCAGCAGCCATGGCCATGCCAGAGAAGTCACCAGGGGCATTCCCACTGCCGGCACCACGGCAGGGAGAGGTAAAATCTCACTTCATCTACACAGAACTGAAACCTCAAAGCCACGTGAGAGGAAAGGAATGGCAGCCCTACAACTCTTGTCTCCACTGTGGGCCCAAAACAGGCACCTGGCAACAGCGTAAGTCCAGGGCACACCAGGGCATGCCACTTCCCTACTCGAAATGCTGGGACAAGGGAGCACCCACGCAACTTGTGAGACTCATCCCTGCGGACGCGCCCGGGCATAGATCAAGCCGGGCGCACTCCTCAACTCACCAGCTGTAATTCGCCTGCTAAGGGCTATAGCCTGAGGCCAGCTGGGCAAGTAGGTCACATCGCACCTCACAGCGAGGAGTGGTCGGACCAAACCAGACCGCCACAAGCCCGACTGTTCCCCTAGCTGCGGCGCGCAAGCTCCGAGTGCACCGGCTCAGCCGCCCCGCCCCGGCGAGCGTGGTTTAAACAGCGGTCCCACCTCCCTACCACCTCTTGGCTGCTACGGGCTAGCGTCGCTGTGCTCTGGTGCAACGCATGCGTGTTGGGAGACAGACTGTAAGTCTCCATTTTGTGTTCCTTTTCCCCTCCCTCTCCCTCTTTGTACTGCTGAGCTTTGCAGTGGGGAGGAGACGGCGGCGGCCGCTGAGGAGGGCGGTGAGAGCTGCTGCGCCGTCCCCGCTGCTTTACTGCAGGGTCGCCCGGCTTGGGACTGCGGCACGCTGAGACGGCCGGCGCCGCTTTCTGTTTCTCCAGCTCCCGCTGCGCTCGGGCGGCCGATTCCGCCGCCGTGTGCGGGGCTAAAGGCGGCTCGTCAGCCCTTTCTTCCTCCCGGCGGGGTATTGCAAAACCACTATGGGAGCGTTTCCCATTGGTTTAGGTGTTTTTTTTGCTGGGACTGCCCGGCCGCATCCACTCGCTTGGCGCTTGCCTTTAGCGGTGAGCGAGCAGCAGCACCCCCGGAGCTGGGAGGGCATCTCTCACCCGGGCTGTAGACGCTTGCATTTGGGCTGTCAGTGATCTTGCTCCGGAGAGACGGGGGAACCCGCTTTCTGGACAGACATGCAGTGGGTTAAAGCGAATTAATCTTTATGCCCTAGCCAAGCCAAAGGAGTCACTGCTGCAACCAAGTAGGGCCCCCAAGACTCGGGCCATTTGCTTAAATTGAAATCGTTGTATAAAGTATAGCAACACTTAAAACAATTTTAGGTGCTTTACACGCTTTGGCCGAGTGATCTGTCTGGTGGTCTTAGAACAACAGTTTGTAAAGGGCTTTAGCTGGACCTGGGTACATTGAGTGGTAACTTCTTGCGCATAGCAAAGTTAGTTGTGTTTTGCTAAGCATGGCCTGTGTCCAAGGAAAAGATTAATTTTTATAGATTCTTACTAAGCCACTTAGTTCTCCATTTAGATTTTATTCATTTGCTAGAAAAAAAAAAAATCTTGGTTCTGCGCTAGAACTGAGAGTAACATGACCTTAGGGATGTTCAGGTGAAAGTTGTTTTTCAGACAAAAAGCGGTTTAGGCTTAAACTATTGTTGTGAGATACAATGTAATTAAAAAACCCCTAGATGGTAATATTCTTAGAAAAAAGGAAAATAACTTCAGTTCAAAGAATAATTGCACACAACATATCATCTGTAAGCAGTTTTCTGAGTAATTAATTTTCAAATGGTGGATATTGGTGAGTCAAATAGGACATTCCAGATCATGTGCTAAGATCTTGGCTACTTAATTTTTCATTGAATCACTGAAATGTCTAATGGAACGAAGGCATTAAATTGCCTTTTTCCTTGGGACAAGATGTCTCTTATCTCACATAAATAGTGGGCTCCCTGATTTCATAACCTGCTTTCATATTTCCCTTCAAATGCATTTTTAGATATTCTGAGTAGTTTTAAGTCTTTGAATGACAGCAGAGTGCTATTCCTATCTTTAAAAGCTAAATTCCTGTGAGTGTTGGGCATAGGGTGTTGGTAAAAGCTGAATTTAGTTCACTTGTCAGTTCTGCAACTTACCATGAAACCTCCAGTTGTATTTCTTTCGGCTTGTTTATTTTTTTTCCCTTGTAAGATATTTGGGTAGAAGTGTTGCTAGTTTCATTCAATGAGCTGTTACGTTTCCAAATATAGTGCTTCTGATGCAAGTTCTAATTAAATCTCTTCAAAACATGCTGTTTACTTAATTGGTATTATAGTCTTGAGAAAACTTGGAAGAATTAAGGCAGTAATATCTGCAAACTGAGGAGCATACCTGTTTTCATTGACTTGCTTAACAAGCAACAGGTGTATTTAGTTCAGTCCATTTTTCAGGTGTTTGTGTTCAATTTCTTGTATTTTTGTTGCCATTGTTATGGTTTGTGTCTTAGTCTCCAAGCAGGATGAGGATTGTGTTAAACTATTTGGCTATGGTAATAGCCATCGACAGCGTTTGCAGTTTCCATTGACTTTACTGGTAACCAAATGTTTTTACACGGTGGGGTAAATTAGAGTGTATAGAGATTATAATGGAAACAGTGGCTTGGGTCAACTCATATAATTTAATATTGAGCACAGGATTATCCAGTTGTCTTGCATATTACGACTGTGTACATACTTTATAGGATTTGCCTTTCTATAGTTACAATGTGTAATCCTCTCATTTGTTTTTGTCGTCTGTCACATGAACCCTTTTGTGTATTTGCTGTAAATAGAATTGTTCAGTTTTATACATGTCGAAGTCACACTTCTTTTCTCCAATATCTGGAGCTTCATTTATGTCAGTTACATTTATTTGTATGTTTCTGTGTACTTACAGTTTTGTCTATATCTGCGTAAGTTCAAAATGTTGCTACTTCTCAACCTTGTCAGTTGGTTTGTGTTTAGAATGTCATTGGTGTGTGTATAAACAGCTTCAGGCAAATTGGTAATGTTTACTATAGAGGCCCAAATGTTGATCTATTAAGTCTGCAAGAAAGCTGTTGTTGGCTACTGCAGCTCAAGTTCTAATACTAGAATTATTCCAAAATGCGAGTTGATTCATTTCCAAAGAATTTGGTGCTATCTAGGCAATGTTTTATTTTGTGCATTTAAGATTAATTGGGTTTGAGTGCAACTTAGGATGACCAGTATCATCCATATTTTATCATTTTTTAATATTAGCTTAAAAGTCTTCTTTGTCTTACTAGACATTCTTAGCACTTACATTTAAATTATTCTTACAGGGTTCCTCATTTGTTGCTTTGTTATTTCTGTAAGCTCTAGGGGAACATGGAGCCTTTAAAAGAGGTCTTAATAAATTATGTTCATTCTTCCTGTCTTTCTCTACTACACCAGTAATTTATCAAATAAAACTGTCAGATATGTTTGGTACAGTGTGTTCTTTGTGCATCCTTGTACTTTATAACTCATGTTTTCTCAGTGCAACGTTAAAAAAATGTATCTAGTGAGGTTTTAAAAACAAAAGTCTAACCAAATCTGGGTTCGGTTTATTTGGTGATAAAATGTCTACTGGGATTCTTTGGGTGGTTGAGTCTACATGAGGAAAACAAAATTGTCCCTAAAGCTACAGGGTAATTCTGAAAATCCATTGTAAATGTTCAATGTCAGCATTCAAAGCCTTCAACTTCTGAGTGTTCATAAGTGGCTCTTTTTAGCGAGTTAGTTAACTTTTTACATCATACTGTGCACACAAAGTCAGGATAAAATTGGGTTGTATGAGAAGCAGCTTCATAATGCTTTACATTTAGAAAACTTTACTATTAAAAATGAGACTTGCATTAATTAAACTTGTGTCCCATGCTTTTTGGGTTGCATCTGTAAGATGGATCTAGTCCTGTTTATAATTAACCGATTGCTTTCTGTGTTGATGTTGGTGAGGATGTGTGGTCCCTCAAAAGCCAATAAGTACCTCAGCTGAATGTCTTTAGTTCTCCCTCTCCCCCTTAATTTTCAAGACAGTAGATGTGTTAATTGTATTCTTATAAGGAACAAATTGGAGAGTTGATGTTAAAAAGAACACTCCTCTAGAAGTGCTTATATTGTGAGGAGGAAACCTGTACTATAATGTATGGGAGAGGTATCGGAGCCACAGGGCAGAGAGGAGCAGGTGTGTAGGTAGGTTCCTGCAGGTGGCTCTGGTAAGAGTGGAAGAAAGGGCTGGTTCTGAGTGAGTTGGACTTTGTTATTTTCAGAATTTACCACCTCATCCCTGAAAGATGTAATCATTAACTTACACTGTGCTATTTAGCTATAGGATTTATTGAAGGTCTAGGATTTATCAAAGGTGTATTTTTTATTTTAGTTGTTTCCTCTGTCTTCAGGTGAAGTACAGGAGATAAAGATTGCAAACTTCCTAAATATTTCCATGGATATTCAGGTTTACTTACATAGATCCTTTGCGATTGCTGTGGTCTTCCAGTAGTCCAGAAGTGGATATCATTGTGGTGAATTTCAAGGACTGGGATAGTAATCAGATGTGTTGTTCGCTATGTTTAATAGAATTATTAGCTCTAGTCAGCTGGAGAATTTGCTTTGATCAACAAATGGAATTTTAAGGAATCATCCTTGATTCTTAGTCTGGTTATACTTTAGCTTGGGGTGGTATCAGGAGGAGTGTGACCAGCATAACAATTATTCAGATACAGAAAAACTTGGATTCTAGAGGCACATCTTGTGGGAATGAGATTATTCTATTTGTGGACAGTATATTACTGACATTTCTAAGGAAATACTTTGTTGACTGGTCTCCTTTTTACTGTACTAATAAATTTCCTTTTCCTCCCATCTTGTTTCTCTACATAGAGTGTTGTCACAGACCAATTAAAGTTAAAAAGAGGCAAGATTTAATAATGGACAAAACAGCTAACACTGTTTTTGAACTTCATTTTCCATTGTTGACACTTTATCCTTGTTAAAGTCAGTTGCTGATAGAGAACCTTTCTACTCCAGAATTGCTCCTGTCTGTTGTTCTGTTTAAGTTACCATGTTTCAGCTTCCTTGGAGCAGAAGACAGGCAAGATGGTGTTCTGATGTATATTTCACATGGAGTGTTCTTGCAAATATTTGT
The DNA here is from genome assembly GCA_013400835.1 of Zapornia atra. NCBI lineage: Eukaryota > Metazoa > Chordata > Aves > Gruiformes > Rallidae > Zapornia > Zapornia atra. Next base: position 7,167 of record VZTU01004481.1, on the reverse strand, counting down.
AATGAAGTCTGAGTACAGGATGTATATTTGAAAATATTTGAGGTAAAAGTCAACTAGAGCAATGATTCCTGTTTAAAAAAAAAGGGGGGGTGGGGGGAAGATGAGCTTGGGAGTATGAGTAGCTGTATAAATAGGTGTGTGATCATTGGCTTTGGTGTGACTCTTCTGGCAGGAATCCTTAGCTGACAGTTGTTTGAATATATATGTGGCACAGAAATGGTGATTGTGTTGTAAAGAGTCAGAATTCTGATTTGCCTTCATGTAAGTTAAAGCAATTGAACAGTAATGGGTTTGTAGTATTGTCTTCTTCAGGAGAGCCGCCGATCTCTTGGGTCTTCAAAAAATGACACAGAAAAACACAGTCCTGGCACATTAAAAGAAAAAAAAATACAAAAACTTTAAATAGTTATAAACATGCAACTCCAGAGCAGAGTCAAGTATTGGGATTTGCTGAACAGATCAAACAATAGATTGTTTGCTTAACAATCAAATAGATTAAGGCAAGTTTTGCTTTGTGTTTCTCTTTTAGAAGGAACTTGGAAAGGTGAGGTATTTTCATGGTCATCAGTGACTAGATGGGCCAAGTATAGACTTTGGGCAGATCATATGTAGCAATGTCATGATTGATTAATTTAGGCTACATTGTTGCTATCTAATACCTGGTTTTCCTGTGTTTAAAACCAGGTATGCAGTATACTCTCTTTCCTTTGGGGATAAAAAGTTATGCTCCTTTGTGCCGTAAGAAACAAGAGTATCCTTGGATAGTAGAGAGATTTGGGTAATGCCCAATCTTTGAAAGCAAACTTCCTCAAACATTTTAAAATTACAGTTGAACTCTTCAAAATTATACAGGCCTGCTAGAGGCCTACACTTTTTGGAAATGCTGTGGTTAGTCCAGAAGTAAACTTAAATACGCAGAGGCTTCGGTAAAAGCCATTTTTAATCTTGTGGGCAACACTAAAGAAAATATTCTCATTGTGAGGTGTAAATAAAGCTTTTGATTTTAGTCAGTATGTATGCTTGTCCTCTCATCCATTTTCACTGCAATACTGAATATTTCTAGTATAGCTCATCAGTTTTGAGGGGTAATGCAGCCAACTCAGCAACTGCATTTATCAGCTTTGCTTTTCTAGATACTTCGAAGTACAGATTTCCAGTATTGCACTGCAGGGCTGTCTGTTACTGCCATGGCTTTAGTGCATGAATAATCAAAAGCATTAATATTAATTCTCAACATAATTTTTTTTAGCATTTGCACAGATTTAGCAAGGTATTAGATTGCTGAAATTCTGATGTGTCTGGTAGCTATTGGCCTCAGAAGGTATTCTGGTGTTTAGAAGTCATTGCACACTGACTTGTTGGACTAGTTTACATATGTCATTTAATTTGTTTTCAAAATTGTTTCTGAAATGTGAAAGAATAATGCTTTAAATTGGCATAGTGCTGACATTTGGCACTAAGTATGCATATTATTTGTCCTATTCGATGGTATTATGCAAATACTGAAAATTAAGTACCTTCTAAACTGTTTTGCTGGATTTGTGTGCAAGTCTTAACTGAGAACTAAGAGATAATGAAGGCATGTTAGAAAGTGCTAGGTAACATACAAGGCTAAAATTCACATTTGGCTTGTATTAAGACTAGGAATCAATGTTCTGTTAATAAAATAATATAAAGATTCTCTGAACTGATAGGAAGTAGAGGATTTTGTAGTCTTCTTTTGGGGTTGGAAATAGCTTTTAAATGACATTAATGTGTTACTATTTTTTAAAATGGTCATTAATATGAAGTGGTGTTGCATTTTATTGTTTTTTGTTGTTAATATTTTGTTCTTTTTGATGCTGTACCTGATTCTTACCGCACTCTTGATACTCCACTTAAGTATAAAATTAATGATTTTTTTTTTACCCATGATCTTTGGCATCTTAATAAATTAAAACCAGTGGCTTCATTACATGCTTATTTAATATACACTAGCAGAGCAACCAAGCTGACAGTCTTTAGATCCCTATGTGAAAGGACTTTGAAATTAAACTTGCAGAGAAATGTATGTCGTCTTTTTATTTCTTGTGCTGGGACATCTCCTAATGATTTCAGGATTTTACTTCCTCTTTAGTGTATGTTGTGTTATTAAATATTTAAGAATTATATGGTTGTGATGAATACTATTTCAGAATAGCAGGATTTTATTCATTTCAGAGAAGTTTTCAGGTCAAATTTGTCTCCAAAACAGTTGACTTTAGAAGGAGATGAGGGAAGGACAGAAGGGAGCTTGCCTGAATCTAAGGCTTATAAATCTCTTCAGCCATATTTTTGATTATACAGATGTTTTGCTGAGGAAAATGTCTAGTTGTGTTTAAAATATTATTAGTTTCATGTATTTATGGAGGAGAAAAATCCCAACCACAGACAAGCATATTTTAAATGAAGAGCTAATAGTGTACATGATATTTTATCAGAAAGTTTCACAATCCTGGACTTCAGTCTCTGTTGATATGAAAGCTTTCCTAGAAGTTGTATTTAAATTACTATGAAACTACAGTGATTTTTTTTTGGTGTGAAATGTTGATTGTCAAACTGTTGTGCCTGTTTGCATGCTGCTGCGTGCAGATTGGCAACTAACATTTTTGGTTCGGTTACAACTACAGACTTGGGTAACATGAGCCATTTGTCCATTAAATGTTATGTTATTTATAAATATTATTTAAATAGTTAAAATACAAATTATTATAAATATATTATTGTTAAGTTGTCCTACTAAGTGCTGAATTAGTAGAGGAAGGGTATGTTTGACAGTTGGACTGTAGCAATTGGCCTGTTCAGTGTGGGATGGTAAGTATTTACCAGCCTGTAACTTTGTGGCAATAATCAGGATTAGTCTTTGCAGTTGCTATCTAAGAGGATGCTGGGTGCAGGATGTTTACTGGTCAACATTTACTGGTCGTTGGAAGCTTGTGCAACAAAGTGCAATGAGTTTTACTGTGGCTTTTATTTTGAACTCAAGATACAAGTCAAGGTACTCTAATGTTAGGTAGTGTGTTTTAGTGTAGGTATTTATATGAAGGCAAACAAATGAAAATTACTTTCTTGGGGCAACAGGTATTTTTTTAAGGACTTGTGTGCCTAAAGATGCAGACAAGTGCTTTAAAATTTGAAAATATCCAAGTAGAAAGGTTTTATTCTGTGTTGGGCAGCTGGGTATTTTTGCTGTAGTAGTCTAGTATAATGTTAGGTTTTGAGGTACACTCAGCCTACATGTGAGCATTCTTTGTACACTGAAAATGGTAGTATGAAGGCAGCATTAGAAAAGATAAAATCACCTTATGTTTCACATTGAATATTTTGCTATTTATCTTTACTAGTTCTCTGTGTCTTGAGCCTGTATGATGCTAATACCTCTAATATTTTCTGGTGTTGTAAGAAATCACCTATTGTAGACCTGTCAATTGACAAATATGTTTGTACGGTACTGCCTTATTAGTGCCTCAAAAATGATCAAAGGGCTGGAGTAACTCTCCTGCGGAGGCAGGTTGAGAGAATTGGGCTTGTTCAGCTTGGAGAAGGAAGGCTCCAGGGGTACCTTATAGTGGCCTTCCAATCCCTGAAAGGTGCCTGTAAGAAAGCTGGGGAAGAACTGTTCCTGAGGCCATGCAGCAATAGGATGAGGGGTGATGTTTTTAAACTAGAAAAGGGGAGATTTAGCTTGGATATTAGGAAAAAATTCCTCAATATGAGGGTGGTTGATCACTCAAGTTGTCCAGAGAGGTAGTGGAGGCCAACACTGGAGATATTCAAGGTCAGGCTTCATGGGGCTTTGAGAGACCTGATCCAGTGAAGATGCTCCTGCTTACTGGGGTGGTAGTGTTTGGACTAGATGATCTTTAAAGGTCCTTTCCAACCTAACACTTTTTGTGATTCTTACAGAAACATATGATACGAGCTTAGATACTTTGGTGCTGATGGTGATCAGATAATAGATATTATGTCCTTTTCCTCTAAGTATCAGAAGTCGAAATCACATTTTAATCATTCAGATGGTAAGAATATCCTTTTGTGACTGCTGTTGCTTGACCAAATGTGTTGCTGCTATAGTACTAGCATCTGGAAGGATATAACCATACAGGCAATCAGACTGACTGTCCATTTTGATGCTCAGCTAGCATGGATTGAATCAATTCAGGAACCACTGCAGAAATGGTCAAAGTCAAGGTCTGGAAAGACAGCTTGATAATGGGAGTGAACTACACCTGTACTTGTAAGACTGACCTACTGCTATGTAGATGCAAGAAATACTGTGGTAGTGCTTGAGTCTAGAGATACAGGGGTCTGCCTAGAGATACTTCTGTAATCATTTAATTGAGAAGTGATTAAAAAAAAATGAAAAAACAGTTTCTAAACTGCCTGCTAACAGTATAAGCAGTACTGCTTTTTTAGGACAGTTAGTCTTATGAGATTCTATGACTATGGAAAGTAGGACTTACTAACAGCTTTCATCCCTTTTTTTAAAATTCATTTTATGTTTAATAACATAAGCAGCTCAAGGAATTCCAAATCAAGCAACTCCATCTCAGCTCCTGTTTCCTTTCCCATGTGTAAATGCATTTGTTATCCTGGTACAGCTTCTTATTGGATTGTGTGGGGAGTCAGATCAGGGAAGATGTCTGAGCAAATTGGCTGTACAAAAAAGGGTTGTTTTCAACCTTGACAAACCTAAGAGGTTCATTGTTCCAATTAATTGTGCAGCCTATGGATAGCTGCTTACACAAGCTTCTGTGAGATCTGGAGAGAGAGAAGGGGAGCTGCTTTAGGTGGAAGAATTGTTAGCCTTACCACCCAGAAACTTGTGTTTGGAAACACAGGATGAGTGAGAGTGCCTCATCCTCTGAACCAAATTTACCCTGCAAGAGTACAAAGTGCTGCTGGATTTTTACACTGTCCCAACTGAGGCAAAAAGAAACAGTTTCTAAACAGCCTACTACCACTAGCCATAACTGTGCAACTGCTTCTGGAAGTTCAGCAGGTTCATTTAAACCAGTTTAATTGTGATCCAAAGTAAGCTAGGTAATCATACATCTATCATTGGATTTATCTCTTGAAAGGCGGCTGCTGCATCCTAGGTTTTAATGACAGTGGGACACCTACAGTCAATTTTAGAGAGAACCTGAATGCTGTTATTCCTTTGCAGATACTGTTTACAGACTTCCAGCTATTCAGGCACTGAATCAAAACTGGTTTTATTCAATAGTAGCATGAAACTGGGACGTGGCCATGTTGTAATGGATCAGTAGCTGAGTTGCATTACTCGCTATGGAAGGCATAAAAATATACATTAAAATTATGTATTGGCATAAAAATCTATTGTATTACGTACCCATCATACGCACTAATACAAGTTCTGTATTGTAAATTTAACGAGTCAAATAGAGCATGTATAAATTATTGGCCTGCACTGTTCAATAGCTTTTCTGGGATATCCTTTCTGAATAGTTTTGCCTATATATCTCTGGCAACCAGCACGGTATATATAGTGAACTAGAAGTTTAAAAAAAAAAAATAAACACTACCCTAAAACTTGTTGCTTGAAATACATGTGAGTCTAAATATTTGGAGTTCCTAGGAGAAATTTCACCTTTAAACTTTGTCAGTCTAGGACAATTTACTACAAAGTTAAATCAGAGAAAATACATACAGTGAAGTCTCTTCTACCTTACCCCAGTTAGATGTGGCTGCTTAACAGATGTTGGTGTTAGTGTTTCCTGAAACATTTAATTGTCTGTTTTGATTTTTAGGATATTGGAAAAAAATATTGAAAACCGTAGTTGTTAAAAAAAAGGCAATTTTTAATTAGTAGATCAAGGCTGGGGTTGCTTCAATCTAATTTTTTTCTAAATTTGTTGTTTTAAAAAAAAAAGTCTTGAGGAGAAAACTGTGGGTTTGGACTGAATTAGCTTTTCCTGAAAGTGAGTTCAGCAGAGCATTGCATCTCTTTACATCTTTTTATAGAAATATTCTTTTCCTTTAATGACACGAATGATTGAACTATGTCTTTTTCCTACTAGACTCTGATCTACGTAAACCTGAGCTTTCCAAAGTGGAAATGGTAGTAATTAGTGGTACACGTAGGCTTCCTTTTCCTACACCAAGCAGAACAAAACTGAACTCTGCCTTACAGCAGAGTGGTAACTTCCATTTCATGTTAAAAAATTGCAATGCAATAGCATAGTCATAAGTTACTTCAATACTTATTTGCAATCTTTTCAGCTCATTCTAAATTACTTTCAGTGTCTGCAAGTTGAGCCTTACTCAAGTTTCAGTTTCTTTAATGTTCATTTCCATGTGCTAGGTTCTGTATGACTGGTTGCAAGGTCAGATTGCTCTACCTTCTCAGACTGTCTAAGTGTCTGTACACAGTGATCAGCTCCCGTTCAACCTTCCTGATAAACTGAATAAGTTAAAGTCCTTATTAGGAATAGATGAGGATATTAGATAGCTGTGGCAGAAGACAAGAGCTAGGATAAAATCCACTGTGAGCTAAGGAGAGAGGAAAAAAATCAAAATAGCATGGCAGGGAGAGGAATATGATTGTTGCAGTTTTCAAAAAGGGTTGGTGACTTACAACACACTTACATAATGCATCAGTGACACTGAAATGCTGTTCTGGAAAACTGTCTTGTTCATGATCCCCCTTAATGTGTGTTAATTCTCAGCAGTGCTTGTTTTCAAATTATCTGTAAACTTTCTTCTGTTTCTTATTGTCTTAGAGGCAGTGTCAGATGTGAATGATATTTGCTGTTAATGGTTGGAGTGTGGATAAGTTGACCAAATCCTTAGTGACTTGTTTGGCTCACCTTGCTGCTCATACCACAATGGTAGTGTGGTTCCACAAAGAAACAGCCATTGTATGAAACTAATTTGTGAGCTATGCATAGTTACAAACTCACTTAGCTAACAGTATTTACTTGCTACTTTCTTTCTGGCCGTTCTCCTATCTAAGTGGTTTGTTAAAGTGAGCATTTCCTTGTAAATGTGGAGAGGTTAAGCTTCTAAACCAACGAGGCTAGAAGTAATCTGAACCAGTGCTGTTAAAGTACATTATTTGATAAAACTATATTGTCCTATTGTACCCCTCAAGTACAGTGTAGTCTTGGGTAAATACTAAATCAGTGA
>VZTU01004479.1:17626-63865 GCA_013400835.1 Zapornia atra | reverse complement strand
TGTCTGCCCTTTTAAAAAGTTGAATCCCCTCCTGCTTATCAGCTCCCTTCAGGGACTGGCAGGCTGCAATGAGGTCCCCCCGCAGCCTTCTCTTCTCCAGGCTGAACCAGCACAGCTCCCTCAGCCTCTCTTTGTGATGGTCTGTAGGCATCAGCTGTCTCATGCCATACCAGTCAACACAAATTAAAAAGAAAAAAAATAGATTAAATACCTATGGAAATCACTGCAGAAGATAGAATATATAGTTTTAATAAAAGCTCTGTCCTATCCTGATTTAATTATTTCTGAGATAGACATATATATATAGCTTGCAATGCTAAAATAACTGAACAACTCATACTGTACCCAGAAGGTACTACTTCAGGCTTTAAAATTTAGCACCCTGAGCAAAAACAGTTGGGCTCAACAAGAAGATTTAGTGCTTAGAAGCTCCCAGAATCAGCAGGGAGAAAACAGGCTCAGCTTGCTAAGGACTACCTCCCTCCTGCTATTCCTTAGGACACCAAACACTCTGTTATAAGAGTAATTCAGGATCTTTCTGGAAAAACTAAGCTACGTCTTCCTTTTTTCACAACTTGTTCACTACTTGTTTTTCTTCAAATTTGTTCTGTGTGTAAGAAATGGAAATACACTGCACAAAAGGCAGGAAAGATTTCGTCCATTAAGGTCTGGATGGAATTCCCAGTCCAGGTTCTTTGTGTTTAGGTATCCTGACAAGTAGATTTGTTGATTGCAGTGACAAGAGTTTAGGTATGAATTGAAAAATATTTTTATGAGACTTGATAACTTGGCCAAAGTTATGGACCTCTTCAGCCTCAGACTATTTCAGTCCAAAAGGTGTAGAAATGAGCGATGGCTGTTAGTTTTTAGAACAGACACACATCTAGTAACAGGTCGTTCTAAACTCCTGTAGGGCCTTTTTCAAAGGTAGTTTATCTAAAAGCTCTTCCTTAAGACCAGGCCTGCAGGCCCTGATGGGACCCTTGAATAGACTTCCTTTTTTCTTTTGGGGGTTTTCCTTTGAGGGTAATTTATCCTCTGTTGTCATAGTCCTTAGCCCTTAATCTTGATTTAGGAAGTAAATTTGAATAGCTAAGTAGACCACGTGCTCTTCTGCTTGAGTTCAGTGGTTGTTGTGAAACCAATTGGGATTTTCTCAGCTGTTTAATTTTTCTGGTAGAGTGCCTGTAAAAATATTATCAATGTAGGCTTGTGTTGGTGCCCTTAGCCAAAGCCTTTTCAAAGAAAATCTAGCCTGTCTGCTAACTAAGGAGAGTAAGCCATGAGGTGGACTCTGAGCAGCAAATTTAAGTCCTGGCTACTGGCTCTTGTGCCCTGTTAGGTGTAGAGGTCGACCTGCATGGCATGCTATCAGCTCAGAGATCTAGTTTGCAGCTCCCTTCTCCCACCCACCCTTATCTTACAAAGCAGTTATGGGTAGCAGCTCAAGGGAGGCCATGTGTTTTATGCAAGTGGAGTTGTGTGGTCTAAGTTCTAGAAGCACTTGTGGAGATGCTGTAATGGTGGATAGGATAATCATCATGCATCTAATTGCTCATGGAGGGGGAAAAAGGGGTGCTTTGAAGGTTGTTAGGATGCTTCCCATGTGTATGTGGATAGAGTAATTGGAGCTGGACAGTTGTATTTAGGCTGAAAGAATAAGGCGCCATCAACATTAAAAAGGTGTCTTATTTATCATGACAGAGGATTTCCTTTGGGCTTTCCCCATGAACATAATTATATGAAAACGGAAATTGCTGTATGTTCAAGGGCTCTTGCCTGTCTAGCTGCATTAATTAGAGGTTTTGAGGCTGTTTCAGTTTGTTGGGTTCTTTTTTTTGCTTGTGGGGTTTTTTTTCTGTGTCCCTGGCACATTCAAGTCAAACCATTGCTTATGTGACGTGCTTGAAGTTGTAAAAGGAAATATGTAGTGGGGCAGGGCACTGAATGCCATTTGCTCCTGTCCAAAGAATTTGTCACAGCACTGCACAAGTGAAACATGCTGACAGCAACAGTTACATTGGAAAGATCTGTATCCCTTTTGCCCCCAGATATGTTACTGCTAAGCATGATGTTATATGGTGTTGGTCAGTTGGGGTCAGCTGTCTTGGCTGTATCCCCTCCCAATCTCTTGCCCACCCCTAGCCTGTTCAGGGGGCAGAGTGAGAAACAGAAATTCTCAATGTCTCGTAAGCACTGTTCAGCAATAACTAGTTGACCTGTTGACATGGTTCTGGTCATGAAACTAAACCACATCACCAGAGGAGCTGTTATGAAGAAAATTAACTCAATCCTAACCAGATCCAGACAGCAAAAATGCCTGTGCTGTGCATAAACGTGGTAGTGGTTTTCTGGATTGACACTTTATCAGTAAACCTGGATTGTTAAGACCGCAGGCATCTGTAGTTCTTGTTCAACAAAGTTGCATTCTAAGGGACTGAGTAGTGAGGGGTAGGCTTTTTATTGCTGCTTTTAGAGGAGGAAGAGGGCCTATTTTCTCTTAGTTGCTCACAATTAACGTTGCCTCTTGACTGCCAGATTTGTGCTGGTTTAGCTGCAAACTCTGGTGTTTCCTGTCTTGGCCTGAAGACTGTAACACTCCGACCTCCGCCACAGTCGCAGCTCTCATGCATTAGCCATTGCAGGACTGTTTTCAGGTGCATCTGCCCCAAAGGCCTTTGTGTATGTTGATTAAACATTTCTAATGAGTTTTACTGGAATATAGCTACTTTCCTGCAGCCTCACAACAACAATTATAAACCCAAGTGAAACCCAATTGAAATTTCCAGGGCAAATGGAGATAACGAAGGTGTGGCTTCTCACGCTGCAATTTAGCAAGAAGCCAGAGACACCAATGTTCAGTGGCCATGATCATAACACCTTCAGCTTCTTAAAAAAAAAGCTGCACCCTTCTGTTGAGCACTGTTATCCACATTAGGGGCCAGCTGCAAACCAAACATTGAAATATATCTTTAAATATTACAACAGTTGAAATTGATGGAAGTGATTTTTTTTTTCCCCTCAGTGGAGCTGCAGTCAAATTATTCCAAGACGGAATATGGAATGAGTTAGTCTGGGGAAAATCTAGAAATATCACTGACAGTTTGTAATTATGGAGCTTGGCACTTCTGATGCTGAAATACATTTCTCACTGCTACAAACAAACAGCTTTCTGCCTTTGGCATTGTTCATCTTGTTTGGGCACTTCATAACGCTGTAAGGCACAGGTGTGCTATAAACTGTACCTAGTAGGAAAAATCTGGTTTGCACACTACTGAAACTTGAGTGACGAGGGGAAAATATCTGTTTAATCAAGTATTCTGCATCCTGAATAGTCCCCGTTCAAAGCACTGTGTAGGTTGGCCACTGACCTATTGAGAAGGTAAGACAAAGTATTTTCTCTTTGGTGTGACATTATGATGAGCAGTTTTCTTTTACCTGACTGCTCAAAGAAAATGGAATAAATTGAACCTATGACTTCAGCATGTCACAGAGAAATGTTTACATGTCTGGGTAATCTTAATTTTGCTACCAAGTCTTGCAAATCACTTCCAGGTGACAATGAATGTTTTCCCCCCCACTTGTTTCTTCCACCCAGCATGCATTTTCAATCAATCTTGGTGGATTTATAAATTTATCACAATGTAATTTTGTCAGAGGCGCCTTTCATATGTTCCACTGTGGAGACACTGCTTACTTCCCAAAGTTTGTGGTTCACTTCTGGGGACACAAATAGATTCTGTCTCAGGATGTGGCAGAAGCCAGGCTCAGAGCTGCCAGGCGGATGTAGACAAAATATGGCCAGTCTTCTGGCAACAGGAGAGAGGCAGCAGATGGCACAGATACAGAAGACTTGCCAGGCTTTTGTGACACAGCCTTGCTAGAAGAGATGCTTTTGTCCTGCCACTTACTTTTGGGCTTGTAGCAAGAGTATTTGTCATGTCCACAAGTTATCACTGCAAAGGAAGGCTGTCAGTTAGTACACGCTTCATTAAGCTCTGAGGAAGGCTAACATAAATATTAAACTGGACTGTTTCATCAGGCCTGAGGCTGAAGGTGTGTTACTACTTCATTAGCACTTTTAGACTGATGAAAAAAAAAATTGCTTTCTGGAATTTTTCTTTGATTTTAAAACTGACTTTGAGTCACCACGCAGAGTATGATTGTTTCTGTTGTGATATCAGCTAAGGACATCACCACTTAGTCTTTGTTGTGCTGTACTAGATGCTGTAGTACTAAAGGCTCTTGCTTGCAGCTAAAGGAATTAGGCCAACATGTCATACTGAATTAACCTTTCAGAAATCTTTGGTATCTTTAAGATGGATCATCTTCTTTAGTAAATGGAAAAATGATCGGTGACTAAGATTCATCATCAGAAAAGCTACAGCACCTGTTGTTTCCGAGTAGTAAACATCAGCTTATTTATTGTGGCTTATTTCTCTCTTGTCAAGACCAGTTCTTACAAAACAAGACATTAAGTGATTTAACATTGACCTTCAACAACATACCATTCCCTTTAAAACCTAAATGAGCGTTTAAAATAGTCTAAATGGATTAAATATTTTTATATGAATTATAACTAAGGATCTGAAAAGAAAAATAACTGTCACAATATGGTAAAAATGTCATTGTACTGACAGAGATTACAAAAGTGCATTTATGTGCCCATTGTAAAAGAACCATCATCTTGGTGTACTTCTAAAACCTTTTGAAACCTTTAGGTGTGATATCTGGAGAAGGATGATTATGCTATGTTGTTGTTGAAGTGTTCTGGTGTGCATCTATTAATGCCATATCAGTCCTTTGTGAGCTTTTTTAAACTTTTCTCCTCAGTTTTGTTTTTGTTTTTAGTGTCCATCCATCCCTCCCCTCATCTCCTGTCCCGAATTCCTTCTGGCTACTGTAGTATACAAATCAGGAAAAGATACCCAAAGGATTTGGATTAAATCCTTTTGGTTCTTACTTGTGGCAACAATAGCATTCTGTTGCAAATGACAAGTCTGTTTAATCAGAGATTTCACTATGGTTATCTGAAAACTGCCTCATTAGGCATCCCAGTGCCTAATTAACCCGGAGTGCTGGGCCACTTCAATGGATGCACGAGATCTGGAATAGTCACCCAGCCTTGCAAGGAAGCCAGTGTTTGGTTACTGCTGGGAATCCCTTACGTTTTGAAGCCTGCCTTATATATATGTAATAACTGTTTTTGAAAAGTATCCTGTTTTAAATTTTAGTATAAACAGAATGAGTGTACTGTTTGAGTAGGAGTTTGTTTTATGAAACTTGATTGCTTACCACACATGAACTCACGTGTGCTGATGTCTGCCATGGTTAGCATTGACTGATAGAGCTGTGAAATGAGGACTTGTCCCTTTGTCAAAACAAACTGTTTTGAGGCACAACAATGAAATGCCATGGCCACAAGATGGCCTTCAAAACTGCCAGAAAAAAAATTCCATTTAGGAAGTTAACATTTGCCTGCAAGTATTGGGTTTTTTTTTGGGGGGGGATCGGGGGGGGTCATATGTGGTGTCCTATTATAAAGATCGATATGCTTATGTTTCTTGGAAAGCCAGAGATTTTCCATGAGGTCATCTTTGTTTCTTCTTTCTCTTAACTCTTTTTTTTGTTTGTTTTGTTTTAAAGGACTGCCCTATTTAAGATAAGTGGTACTGAGTCCTTACAAATATTTTTTAGGAAGGACTTTTTGGACCCTAAAATGATATTTCTCCTCAATAAATCCATCTGTGCTGGGCCCATAGAGAAGAACAACTACAATGAGCTGATAAAGTTCTGATGCATTTATTTTTTTTTTGCATTTGAAAAATCTCTCTTCAGTAACTCCAGAAAATAAGTGAGATAGAATGTCTTGTTACATTGCCAGGTGCTAATCTCCTGTCATAATAAAAGCCTTTTTTGTTCCACTTTTTGTAGTTGCATTCAGCTCTGATTTCTGCTCTCCCATTACTGAGGTGCCTTTCCCTCTTCTGCAGGTCAGATAGCAAAGGAAGAGAGACATCAGCCACATCACTTCAAAAGTCAGCTTTTTTGAGTTTTAATAGTGTTCTGTTATGAATTATTTATAACATGCTAATATTAAATACGTCCAAAGGCTTTATCAACGTAACTAACTAACACTTTTTCAGCACAGTTTTATTGGGTTTTTCTATCTGGCTTTAAAGCCTGTATGCCTCATAGCTGACAAAATCTGAATTGCAAAGTTCATCTTTGACCTCAGAATTCGTGGAGAAAAACCTTTTTTCCAGTACCAAGTTTCATAGTACATTCACACTGGCAAATAAGCTACCTGTTCGCTATTTTTCTCTCAAGCAAAGTGAATCTGACTAAATTTAAGCTGTGAAATAGTTTACATTTTAAAATTTTCTGGTATTTCAGTTCTATGAAATGTATCACTCCTTTTCAGATAGGATTTATGTGGAACAGGTAGTCTAGGGACAGCGGGCAGACAAAATAAGCAATACTATAAATTTCAGGGCGTTACATCATCACATTAACCTAGAAACTCACAAAATGAAGTAACTCCCATAGCTCCTTTCTAGGCACACACTATAAGCTGAGAGCATAAATAGCATTAATCCATCTTATTCAGCATTTATGAACGTTGACATGAATACATGAGCAGGTATCGGTATGTGTGACCGTTGATACGATGTAGGCTCCCTTTATAAGAGCATCTCTCTGGAGCCAGTCATATGAGCTACTCTTGGAAATGCAGTTAATCATGACATATAATATGTATGTTTTAACTGTTAACTGAGTCATCCAGAAATATTTTGGTGTATCTTTTATATATTTCTTGGACTTCTGTGCTTTAGCTGGCTAGATTCAGAGAAGTGGTTCTTTTGTGGATATCAATGCTAGGTTGATACATGCTTTCAGAGGAATCAGATGCATCGGTATGGCTTCAGATCATAGAATCATAGAATGGTCTGGGTTGGAAGGTACCCCAAGGATCATAGAGCTCCAACCCCCCCTGACACAGGCAGGGCCACCAACCTCCAGGTCTGGAGCTACACAAGGTTGCCCAGGGCCCCATCCAACCTGGCCTTGAACACTTCCAGGGACGGGGCACCCACCCCCTCTCTGGGCAGCCTGTTCCAGCCCCTCATCACTCTCTCCGTAAAAAACTTCCCCCTAAGATCTAATCTAACCCTTCCTTCCTTTAGTTTTAATCCATTCCCCCTTGTCCTACCATTTTCTATCCTTCTAAAAAGCTTATAAGCTCCCTTCAGGCACTGGCAGGCTGCAGTGAGGTCCCCCCACAGCCTTCTCTTCTNTGGGGGCCCCAGCTCTGGACACAGGACTCCAGCTGGGGCCTCAGGAGGGCAGAGCAGAGAGGGACAATCCCCTCCCTGTCCCTGCTGCCACCCCTCTGCTGATGGAGCCCAGGATCCCATTGGCCTTGCGAGCTGCCAGAGCCACTGCTGGCTCATGGGAAGTTTCTCATCCACCACAATCCCCAAGTCCTTCTCAGCAGGGCTGCTCTCCAGAAGCTCTTCTCCCAGGCTGTATCTATGGCTGGGATTCTTCCGGCCCAAGTGCAACACCTGACACTTTTTGTTTCTTCTTTCTGGCAGGGGGACTCATAGAAACTAGTAATATTAATGAGAACAACAAACACATATTTCCTTTAAAAAAAAAAAAAGCCCTTGTAAAAAAAAAAAAAAAACCAACCAAAACAAAAAACCCAACAAAACCCAAAAAACCCCCTCCAGATGTTATACGAAAAATGCATCATTCTGTTTTATCCAAATTTTTAGTAAGATCTTGGATGGCGATAGTAAACATGAAGCTGCTGTTATGTAACCAACTAAATCCCTAAATTTTATATAGATTATATATAATTTCATATTAAATCCTAATTTTTATGCATATACATACACTTGAATAATTGGTATGTGTATTGCTTTGCTTCGCTTCAATTGTCCTTTTTTTAATGTCCTGATCATTATTCAAGCTGAGGCGAAGTACTTTCCTTTGTCTTCAATACAAAATAACTGTGTTAACACAATAATACCATGTTAGTTCACCTCCTTCTCCTCTGCATTTTAATATTTTTTTTCCTCCCCATATAATCTCAAATATTACCTTATACAGTTTCTTATCCCAGAGCTTTTCCTTATAGTTTCCAAGATTAACAGCTGCTGGAGTAAAAAATAGATATGTATAACATAATGACAAGTTAGTTACACTTGGTTAAAAAAAATCTTAAATAGAAAATGATGTAATCTTGCACTAGTGACAGTTCACAAGATGTTAACCTTCACGCTTTGTCTCCGACTCCACTGAAAGAATACAAGATCTGTATTAGGTTGCATCAATGGAGAGGTAGACTGGGAGGCCAACAGTTGCTTACTGTTGTGGTTTCACCCAAACCTGAAGCTTACTAAAGATACACCAATAAAACTCATCTGTTTTGAAACTTTTTTTAATGCTAACAGAAACCTTGTATGAGTGTATCTGCAGATCAAGACCACTTATAGAAACAAGATTCCCCAGCAACTTTATAGTTGAACAAGCAGAGAATCACGGCAGCTTTTTTAGTCCTACACATTAAAAATAGAAGGAAAACCTAGTTACATAACACCTAATTTTATGGTATTTTTTACTCTCCCATTTTTATTTATGTATAGGTCAATTATTTTGGTTCTTAATAACAGCTTATTCATTCTTTGCTACTCATTCTGTTCAGTAGTTCAAAACTTTAAACTATTTTAATGTATTATCAAGCTCCTTGTCTCATCAGTAAGTTTCCCTCTGTGCATTACTTTTCTTGTCCTTGAGGAAATATGTCCTTAATTAAACTGGATTATTCAAACTGACGGTGTCTCAGTAGTGTTAGTTTTTGCAAGTAATTTTGGATGCATGATGTACTAACGAATCCTAGGCTGTATATTCACATAGTGTGAAGAAAAGTGGTGAGGAGGCAACCTATTCATCACTGAACACTCTAATGCAGGGCATAAATCTACACACCAAGGGAAAAAAAGACCAAAGTTTTAACATGCTCTTTTGTGCCCCTCTCTCTTGAAACATAGTCTGTGGTGTTCCAGGTGTCACCTCTTTGGACATGGGGTATGTATAGTTATTTCTGAAGCTTTGACTAGTGAAAGCCCTAAAAAGAAGGAAAATACCTTCAGAAATTGCACACTACTAGATGTCCAACACTACCAGCTCCAGGGTTACTTTGCTGTACTTTGTAACAGCTGACTCTGCTCCAGTAGGCTCTCTGTCCACCCCAAGCTTAATTCAAGACTAGGCCATGGATATGTCAGCTTGGTAGCTGCATTGCTCAATCACTGAAGCTGTGTAACCCTAAAGCTGCTTTCCCTCAGTGGTTAGTCTTTCCTACTGAGATAGTGTGTCTTCAGTGCATGCCACTTGGTTGTCATGCCGCTGTGGGAGCGGAGCGTCACCCTCAGTGGATTTGCAAGACAATTTTGAAATCAGAGGGGTACATAAACCATGAGGATAGAGTGAAATACAGTTCATCATACATTGCAAGTACATTCTGCATGGATAGCAAGTGTTGTGTAAATTTAACACTGTTAAAAACCAAGGTGAATAAATTTGAGATGCTGAGGTTTGCGGTCTATGAAGAATATGATGGGATATACCACCATATGTTCAACATGTTTAGGCTGGGTGCTTATGGAGAAAGGATTTTGTGTATGTGAGTTCTTCCTTCTCTGCATAAGGCAGAAGTTGACCCATATAATCTTGTGCAAGAGTAACCCCATTTTTGTGGGGTTTTTGTTTGTTGTTCTTAAAAAGACGAGGAGAAAAATAGTTAAGAAACACTTTTTATTTCATAGAAGATAAATCTGCAATAGCAAAAGAAGTACGTTGGCAAATTGGAAAGCAAAAGAATCCATTTCATTCCATGGGATATGGTGAATTCTAACATAAATAATGTAAATCACATATTTATGCAGACATAAAAGATGTCAGAGTTAGATATAAAGCAAAATATTCTACACAAGTAATTACATGCTGTTTGGCATATTTTATTTAAAGAGAAATTGCTCTATAAAGATACAGAGGGATGTAAGAGGCTTAAAGCAAGTAAAATACAGGGAGATATGATGTTTCTGGAAAACACCATTTGTTAACTCTAGAAGAAATTTCCTGCCTGTTTCATTTCAGGTTTTTGTATACTGTTTGGAATCCACTAGAAAAAGCTATGCAGAGATAACTTTTTAAAAATGATGACAGCCCACTGACAGTTAAATGTCATTTATAACTCTTAAGCTCGGTGGTCAGAAAGCATTGTAGTGCTGTTGGTAATCTTCAGGGATGTGAGGATTTCACACTGGTATACTGTCATGCTTTGCAAGCTTTTGCAGGAAGTATTTTCTTTTTCTTTGGAATGGTTACCAGCAAATTATTCTTTGACCCTTGTAGGTAATGGAGAATTACTTTTACCATGACTAAAAAATAGGTGTTGAAAAGAGGTCTTTGAGGAGGACTGAGTTACTTATGTAATTTCATGGCAGAATTTTAATTTGAGGAGATAATCAAGTAGGAAACTTGTTTCTGAAGTAGGCAACATAATTCTTGTATCTGTAAGGACTCAACACCTTGATTAATGGAATTCCATGATCACATGAGTAGTATTATCAAAAATACAACATGTATAAACTCTAAGAATCCTGTTTAGGCTTCAGTTTATCCATGTTAATACTCTAGTGTACCATTTTGTTCTGAATTGCATAATAATATCTTAGTCTGCCCTGTCTGCAATGTTCAAGAAACACTTAATAGTAAACGTACAGGAACCCCAAATGTTTAGGGAATGTGGGCAATAGCCTATATGAGGACGAAATCTGCTGTTGTAATCAAGGCATTGTATGAAAGTGAGTACCTGGATCAGTAGTCAAATTTTTTCTTTGCTTAGAGAATTATCTGTAAGCTTATATGTCGCTATTTAAGCAACTCAGAAGTATACAGCTGTCTTCTAACCTACCAGTGATGAGTTCTTAAGCCTCACTCCTCCCCCTGCATTAAGGCAAACATATTCTAATGCTTTGAGTCTTCAGTTGCAGTCTTGTTGATGTGGCATTTTCTTGTACATCACCCAACAGCTGCAGGATAGTATTAATGTAGTCGTTTCCATTAATGGCTCAGTAATACATTAATGATAAATGAATGCTGTCCTCACATGAAGTACTGTCTTGGATAATGACTGACTGTTTATAGAATTAACTATTTGCACATTATTTTTTCAGAGAGGGCAGCAGTAAGTGAGCTTCAGAGTAAGGAATGGTGCCATCACTTTGAATTTACTGCACTCCACCACGTTAAACATTTGGTTTGTTTCCTGTCCTGTAACCTTAATTTTGAAACAAACTATACACTAGACTCCAGCTGTCTTAAATCTCTGTACTTGCTTTCTCTAATATGTTTCACACCTTAGTACAGTTATCCTGCATGCCCTAGAACTTGGGCTCTGTGGTACCGTGATTCTAAGGAACCAAAACTATTGCTGTTGACTGAAGCAAAGCATGCATGCTGGTGTATCAAAAATTCCTTCATGTATACTCTGTGAGACTGTCAGCATGCAAAGGTATCCATTTTTGGCTTTAATTCTGTTGGGTTTCTTCTCCTTAAATTGACCATCATGGCAAATGCTTGTCTTCCATTCCAGATGAGGTTTTCCATCCCCAAATGTAATTTTGAGGCACTTGCTCTAATGTACATGAAGTTCCCAAGTCAGGAGAGTTAAGGCATGAGACAAGTCGACTACCCTGAAGAGCAGCATAGGGGAAATCTTTCCTAGGTTGGACAAGCACTATTGCCTCTTTGATAGCTGCAGAAAACTCCTCTGGCTGCGCTGTCCTCAGGTTCAGTACTAAGACACACTGCTCACTCTCATTACAAACAAGGTAGAGATGCTGCTTTCATGAGTATTAAATTGTAGTACCCTTCTTTAATTGCCTCAGGACTTTTGCTTTTCAGCACTTCTGATCCTTACCAAGTTTCATTTGTTTGTTGTAATTAGAAGATTGGACTGAGAAGAAAGAACACTTTGAAGTGTATGTCTTGAGGTGTAGTGGAATAGTTGCTGTTTAGTAAAAAATTTAACTGTAAAAGATCAGTTAAGGAGAAAACAATGGGCTGATGCCACAGGATAAACACAGAAATAGTAGACACCTCTGTTATCATTCAGTATAAAGTCTTAGAACAGAAACACTTGCTTTGGGCTTAGTTTGGTTTTGGGGAAGTCACTGTCCTCCAGTGATTTCTGATGGGAAAAGAATTGACTTAACATTACGAGCTTGGGGAACTACTGTCTTGTTAGTGGATATGTTTAGCTCTTTTGATTTCCATGTATGGCTTTGTGGGATTCTGCCTCATGATGAAAATTGTTTGGTTTTCACCATTAACCAAGATGGAAAATCTTCAGATTTTCCATGTAAACATAGATGCAAATAATAAAAGGCTAAAAATAAAGAGGATAAGCAATTAACACTAAGAAAGTGGGAAGAGATTTTAGTCAGGAAAAGAGAACAAATTTGAATGGTTTACTCTGAAAAAGCAGTTTGATGTTCTGTAACTATTCATATTAAACGTTTTTCTTCTGATGATTAGACCTTTGATTAGTGTAAAGTAAGAGTAGTTTATTGGCTTCATCATGACAAGGGTGATACACAACAAAGAATTTGGCAAATAATACTCAGCATAATGACTTAAATTTTTTCCTCTGCCTCCTAAAAAAAAAAAAAAGCTTGCTTTCCTATATGCCTTGCCCTTCTGAGTTAATTAACCAAATCCATCATGGTCACTTTATGAATTAGCATTAGTATCTTCTTGTTTTAATTAGTCAAATGTGTGCAACTTTTTTCACCTGAAAGCAGTAACAATGAGGATTCTCTAAACTAACGAATTTGCTACTTGTAACCACAGAGTGATCAATATAATAACCTCAATTTTGTTGTCTCACTGATCCACCCATAGAGCAGATATTTTGTGTGGAAGTTGTTCAACTGTTCCTAAGATGTTTCATTCTGACCATCATCACAAGTTCTGATGTGTGTTCAGCCTTTTTATTTAGAAGTTTGATGAGCAAAGCTAGCCAAAATATCTTTAGTATACTTTAATATTAGTAAAATATTCTCCTTCTGTCAAAAGTGGGTATTGTGCAAAGAGAGCTGTTTTAATAATTTGGTTTAGAAGTTACATATTCTGGGAAGCACAAAATAACTTCTGGAGGTTGATGATTTAGGGTGTGGAAAGGGATCTGGAACACCAGAGTCAGATTTAAGCATCTCCCAACACTTGAATAAGAATGGAAGGATCAAACTAACCATGAAACTTAGCTGCAACTTCCCTGTTCCTATACACATAACCTCTACCCAATTTGAAAGCTCACATTTTTGCTTTGAAATTGTTCGCTCCTACTGCTGCTTACATGTAACCCTGGGCTGGAAGGGCCCTCAGGAGCCAGTGAGTGTAGTCCTGATGTTTTCATTCAACAACTATCAATAAAAAGGAAAGGATGGTTCCTAAATGGATTATATCTCCCCTTCACTCATCCCTAAATGATTATAGATCCTAATTGAAAGGATAAATTTTTGCATGGCAATTTGCACCTATTTCCTCTTGTTATAGCTCTAACCTGTATGTTAAACAGCCCTCTTTTTTCTTTTTTTTTTTTTTCTCCCCAGCCACTTAATCCCTCTACAAACTTCTAGATGGCAATTGCAGCCTTTCTAGTCTTTATTTCATCAGGCTGAACAATCTACATTTTCTTTAGCTTTGTAAGATAGTGGACTGTTTTCCTGTAATTCTAAAAATCTTTCACTCTATCCTTATTTGAATTCGTCTTCCATAAAGAAGAACAATCCATGCTTTCCTTGTTCAGTATTACAGGGAAGTTTCCAATGCTGCATCAACTGATGCTGGCAGTTAATATTCCTACTGTGATTGTCTATTGCATCTGGGTTTCAATTCTCCTCTGCTTTTAACAAACAAATTGTTGTTATTTGTCCTGAAGTGCACGTTTTCTTGGTCCCATTCCTGTGATACCTATTGTCGAGACATTGAATTTGATAGGTCACTTGGCATGCTTGGTGACAATGTTCCCAGCTCTAACTCATCAAGGTGTACACATTTACTTAGTGCTAACATTGTAAAAATGTCTCATAACTAAACAATTAGGGAGTCCTGTTGCCTCCTTCAACAGACCAGCAAGCTACCGCCCACTTTGCCAAACTTCCATCCTCTGAAATCCTTTTGATTATGAAATCCAGGACAGCTAGCAGTTTACTATGTGATGTAATACTTAGTAGAATCTAGAAAGACTAGATCTATCTATTTCCTGTTTTCAATATAATTTGTCTTAAGAAAGACCCCCACTTAATCTGGTGCATTGTCTTTCAGGTCTATGTTTCGTTCTAACTCGTTTTCCAGTCATGTCATTGTTTTAAAATAGTCTCTTAAAATGTGGCCTAAATCTCACATACTGCTGAAGGCAGTCTCAGTAAGAGGGTAGGTGTCTGTTGGAGCAATCAGTCATTTTTCCATTCCACCATGAAAGAGTTATAGTCTAGATTGGGGAATTTATTCTTGTTGTATGTCTGGTGCAAAACTCCAGAAAGTTCAGTCATGCTGTTTTAAAAAAAACAAAAAAAATTTAAAAATTGTGGCATTACCACAAGCAGCAGCCCTGGGAAAAAAAAGTGGAGGTTTTCATCAACTTTGTAATTTTTCATGTCAAATATTTTATTCTCTAGTCAGACTGCTGCTACTCCCTGTATCATCATATATGGACATGCAACTGTGCCCCATTGATGCTTTAACTCTTTCTACATGTTGTTATTCAAACCACCATTGCTAACATAACGTGCATTTCTCTTGCTGGGAAGGATAAGCATGTATTTCCAAGATCCCATTCATTTTAGAGAGGTAGGCCTCAGTGGCTTATTTATCCTTCTCTTTCTCAAACTTTATTATAGTTATATGAAGCATGGACTCCGACTCAAGGGTTCATAAAAATAGCACAACCAAGAGATACATTAAATGCAGAAGTGAAAGTTACATAAATTATCTGCAAATATAACAAAATATTTGTAAGCAAACTGAAATCTGAAGTTGAAGTACCATATAATTATTTTTTGTGGACAGAGTCCTTGAAGCCAACACACTTTTTTCCTGAACCCAAAAGTATCTCCTCTAAGAGGTATTTTATTTATTACAACTGAAATTTATTGTTAGGTAATCAGATACGATGTTTTTTCATTGCTGTATGACAGTGATACTGCCTTTTGATTTCCTTTCTGCCCTGGAAAACACAGGACTTGTCTCTTCCCACCCCCCCCACCCCCCCCGAATTAAGTAACTAAATTCATACTGTATTTCAGTGGAGTCTGTTGAGCCCAGTTTGTTGGGGTTGCTGTGCTGAGAAAAACATGAAAAGAAAAATGTTCTTAAAGCAATAAAAACGTAGGCCAGCAAGTTTGGTGTTTGAGAGGGTTTGGATACATATTTTTCTTTTGTTAAACAGTTGTTTTATACAAGTAAACACAGTTCTATCCCCTGTTTTGGAAGGTTAGCTTTGCTGGAGAAAATGCAAAATGGTTTTGATGTGGTTCACAGCCACATATATTAGTGCAACAATAAACAATGTCTTGTTAGTTGCTTTCTCATAGTGTTATACAGCCTTCTGGTGAGTCATCTTTCATTTGCAAAAGAGCAAAGAGTAAGTCTTTCCAGTGTAAAAAGTGAAATTCTGTGGTTTGAATGCTGCAATTGATGAGATTTTAGCTCTTGTTTTATGGAAATCTGTAGAACCCAGAGGGGGAGACTACTGGATTCTTTCTTCTTAATGTAGCTAGCTCTGTGTGGAAATATTTAGGACAGCTATGGATGAGTCAGTGATTGGTAGAGGATTAGTGGTCATGAGCTCCAGCATCTTAAATCCCCTCGCAGATGATCTTATTTGGATTTTGAATATGCTTTAACTAATGCTCATTAGTTTCACATAGCTAATTGAGTCTTTCCTGAACATCTCTGCATAAGCAAGCCCAGATGTTCTTTCAAAAGATCATGAGAAAATACTTTTAAAAGAGCATGAGAACTTCTTTGTAGTCCTTGACGTGTCTGACGCTTATGCAGCAGTCTGTCCTGACCACAGTCTTAATATCCAGGGCAAAATGAGCTATTGCAAACACCTCTGCCAATAACAGAAAAAAAAGAGCTTCTGTCACTCTGTACATATTTGTAAAAGCCATTGCTTTTATTATCTAATTTTACCCAATTTTCACTGTTGCTCTGCAGTGCTAATTGAGTATTGAGTATTCTGACTTGTATGTAAGCTTTGGTGTGTAGTTGCTGGATTGATTTTTTGTGGTAGTGTGGACAGGAAAATAAATCACAAATATGCTGCCCAGTCAATCTAAACGTGGGTCATACATCAGAGGTGGGACAAAGGTAGAGATAAAAAGAAGAAAATAAAAGAAAGGAGGTTCAGTATGGACATATCTTGAAATGAGCATTGACATGCCTGTTTCCAGCAGGCTTCGGGGCTCTTACTGAGAAACAACCTGCCATGGTTTTAGGTACCCTGTCAAAAAATATTTTGCATAGTCTGAGCTTTCTCTGTAAATTCTGCCCAGAGGAATGTTGATAGAAGTATTCCACAGATTAAAAAATCATTAGCCAGGCACGGGGATGTTAACACTAGCAAATACAGACATTGGGTCCTCTGCTCTTACTCAAACTGGCTGTCAGAGCTTTGCTTTGCCAGAAGCTGTCTCGTGGGATGTGATGCTCCTGTCAGGTGGTTTTACCTCAGCTATGGTGATATGCTAATGCAGCTATAGAGCTTCTGTATTGGAGTTTGTTGCACCAAATCAGAGAGCTTGCTGTGTGGATTGACATATAGGACAAAAAAAACCCAATCTGGTGCCAGATACTGTCTTTCCTGGCAGTGCTTTACTGAAGGCAGCGTAGCTGCTCCATGATACTACAGTACCATACCAGTAGCTTCCTGCAAACGGTCTCGGCACGGTGGGAAGGGAGTACAGCAGTATGGCCATTTAAACAGATTTCTGGTATGGAATTACTCCAGCATGAGGTAGATGTGAGACCAATGTAAAGATAGCTGGCCCTGCTGAGAAGGACTTGGGGATCCTGGTGGATGAGAGACTTAACATGAGCCAGCAGTGGCTCTGGCAGCTCGCAAGGCCAATGGGATCCTGGGCTCCATCAGCAGAGGGGTGGCAGCAGGGACAGGGAGGGGATTGTCCCTCTCTGCTCTGCCCTCATGAGGCCCCATCTGGAGTCCTGTGGCCAGAGCTGGGGCCCCCAAT
Source organism: Zapornia atra (assembly GCA_013400835.1). Taxonomy (NCBI): domain Eukaryota; kingdom Metazoa; phylum Chordata; class Aves; order Gruiformes; family Rallidae; genus Zapornia; species Zapornia atra. Next base: position 46,532 of record VZTU01004479.1, on the reverse strand, counting down.
ACAAGAGAGATGTGGGACTGTTGGAGAGGGTTCAGAGGAGCCACGAGGATGATGAGAGGGCTGGAGCAGCTGCCCTACAAAGAGAGGCTGAGGGAGCTGGGCTGGTTCAGCCTGGAGAAGAGAAGGCTGTGGGGGGACCTCATTGCAGCCTGCCAGTCCCTGAAGGGAGCTGATAAGCAGGAGGGGATTCAACTTTTTAAAAGGGCAGATAATGGCAGGACAAGGGGGAATGGATTAAAACTAAAGGAAGGAAGGGTTAGATTAGATCTTAGGGGGAAGTTTTTTACAGAAAGAGTGGTGAGGGGCTGTAATAGGCTGCCCAGAGAAGTAGTGGATGCCCCGTCCCTGGCAGTGTTCAAGGCCAGGTTGGATGGGGCCCTGGGCAACCTTGTGTAGCTCCAGGCCTGAGGTTGGTGGCCCTGCCTGTGGCAGGGGGGTTGGAGCTCTATGATCCTCGGGATCCCTTCCAACCCAGGCCATTCTATGATTCTATGATTCTATGATAGTATCAAGGCTGTTGCATAGATCATGTTGTAGCACAACTTCTCTAATACCTGTTGATTCAGGGGATCAGGTTCTCTTTATCTCTTTTGCCAATGACTTAGCAGACATATTCTTTTTATTATTAATGTAGAATTCAAGGGCTTTTATGAATTCCATCACTGATATTTTGCACCTAATGTTTGCTTGGAATGGGTGAGTAGCATAGATTGGCTCGTTAGTCAGCTCCATGCTGAAAGTACCAAGTGTGTGTGGTTCTTCATACATCTCTTAGGAAGGTAAATTGTCAGCTGCTTACCTGAGAGCTTTGCTGATAATACTTAATTTCTGTAGCAGCATTTTCTTTAACATGAAGGAAAACTTTGGTAAAGGAAGCAAGCAGCTATGATCTATGAAAGAGTTGAAACATTGGGGAAAGTGCAACCTCACCTTTAGGGCTTTTAAAACATGTAAATTTCAGTCACCCATTCTGATAATAGCTGTTCATAAGGAATGGTTGCCAACACTGTAAACCTTTTAGACTTTCTTTCAATAAGCCTGAGATGATGTTCTGCAGCACTAAATAAGACCTAAGTTCAAGACTTCAGTGTTCAGGATTTTGCTGGGAAAATATGCCAGCTATTCCTGTGGGCTTCCTGCAGAGCTGAAAAAACAATGTGCTAAACGGATATAGGACCTAACACTGAACTTCTAGGGGATTTATAGATTTAATTGACATTTTCTAAATAACAAATAGAACTGTCCTTTGTCCCCAAGAGATGACAACTTAAATAGAATGAAAAGCCAGTCAACCCCATGGGACTGAACATGGGAATTAATGCTGAGAAATCTCAATGTGAAGGAAAGAAACAAAACCAGAGGACTTGCATGTTACCTTTTTCTGTGTACTTTTAGTATTTGTCACAGAGGTAATCTTCAGTAGTCAAAAACTAAGACTAAGGGAAGCAAAGTTAAGCTTTGTCAAAAGACTGGAATGTTGCTTGGGAAGGTGAAGAATGTTTGAGATGTAGCTGATCATCAGTGCTGCAGTAATTCCTACATATGTATCCAAGTGGATGTTGAACTGTAGAGACACAGTCAAAACCAAGCAAAATCTCACAGTGCTAGTATGATGAACTGCCAAAATAAAGAACAGATAAACTTAAACACTCCTAAAATATATATAAAAAGAGATGGCTAGGGTGGAATGTGAACAACTTGAAATTGAGTGCTTGATTGTTAGTGTTTCAGAAATGCAGCAGTGAATGCTGTAATGAGAAGGCAGCGTGTTCCACATGCTTTATATACAAGTGTAAGGACCTTAACTCTGGAGTTGGGATACACAAGGCAAGAAAAAGACAAATGTTAGCAATGTTGAGACAGAAAAGTGAATTTTACTGGTTTTATCTTGGTCGTTTTGCAACGGCTCAGTTGCACTGAATCTGAGAGAAGCTATCTGTAGTCTGAGGGAAAGGTGCTACCAACTGGCTGAGATGTGGAGCGTGAGGACAGTGAGAAATGCATGAAGATGGAAGAATATGTACAGTTTATGGGGAAAGGGAGAAGACCACTCTATTCCATCAAAGTTATGATCCTGAGAACAAAGCAGTGAAGGTGGGGGGTACAGGTGTTGTAGTGGCTGGGTGCTGGGTTTGTGTTTCCTTGAGTCTGATTTGGTTTTTTTGGGGGGGGGCAGGGGGTAGGGAATGCTTGCTTTATTAAATATTTATCTTTTAAAAACATGGGTATGGACTTACTGAAATTTTGGAAGTTAATTTTAAAGAGAATTAGGGAAAGCAATGCTAGATAGCTATTATTGCCCTTCTTACAGTTCTATCAGAAACACTAGTAATAAAAGGTGTTGCTGAAATCATTAAGGCTTATAAGGGGAGAAAGACCAGGTGATTACTAAATTCAGTGGCAAAACTCTCACTAAAACCACGAGGGCCAGGTCAGACTTTGGGGGCAGAAGAGGAAAGAAACAGCAAGCATATGTCAAGGATGCCAACAAAAGGGATACCTAGATGCAACAGGACTAGTGTCAAGTGTATAAAACATTAAATTGGTATAACCACCTCATGCCCTCTGCCTCTGAAGGCAGCACTTTCTTTCAGTTCTGCTCAAACCATGCCACAGATTTATTTTTTTTTGCCCAGTCAAGATTACTTCTAACGTCATCTTGTGAGCTTTCAGGCTCTGAAATACAGTTTTAAAAAAAAATAATTCAAGTACTATTGATGCTCTTCTGTGTGGCTGCTACATAATTGCTCAAGTAACATCTGTGGCATGAAATGAAAGATCTGTACAGAATTATTTTGCTGCTCCCATGAAAAAAATGTGTAATCCCAATAGCAAGCTGGTATTACCATTATCAGTTGGACATTTTAAAACCACAGGAGTCTTTCATAGTCAGGAAAATATTATAGTGACTAACTGTGGTTGCCTTCACTAAGGAACACCTCATTCATTCTGCTAGATAGTCCCTCTCTGGCAATGGAAAGGATTGTGAGCTATTTCATATCCCAAATGAATATATGGCAAGCTCTTGTGTTTTCCAGTAACAATTTGGGGAATTCAGCTTCTTGCTTCAGGCTTTCCTATTTGATGTAGTGGGTTCTGCAATTTGGTAACAACATTGTATAGTTGTTATTTAAAAAAAAAACCAATAAAAATTAACACAATTTTCTAACAGTTCTTGCAAGCACCTTCTGCAGCACTGTTATGTGGTTACTACAGGGGTTGTGTTCTGCAAGCAAAAGATCAAAAAGAATAACCATAGAGGGGAAAAATATGCTTAAGCATTTGGGGAGGTTTGAGTTGTTTCTCACTCTCTCTGATTTGTGTAAAATAAACACTGCCACATTTTGTCTAACAATGAAATTGTTCTCTTACATTGTAATTCTTAGTTATGTGACTCCATGCCATGAGTTTTTCAGGAAGGTATTGTAGGGTTTTTGTAGTGCTTGGCATAAGACATTAAGCTTGGCCATGTTGTGTTTAGCAGAATCTAAAAGGATTTGTAAGTGAAATAGTGCTGCCTTATACTGCTATTCCCCTCTCACGTTCTGTTTGTGCCAGCAGCAACCTTTGCTCATGTTAAGGGTTCTGTGCATAAAATTTCCCTTTTATTCTTTTTTTTTTATTATTTTTTAAAAAGGGGCTTAAAATAGCTTACAGTATTATCCAGTCTGCTATGTCATCACACTCTTACTTTATTCCAAGACCTGTACCTGTCCATTTGGTAAATTGCTATTGCAAAATGGTCATAACTAATTTAATTGTGTAGTCCTAAATATGGACAAAATTAGAGAAGAAAGTGTATATTTAGTGTATATTCAAAAATTTCCTTTCTAAATTAATGTATGATCTTTTGTTTTTCTTAATTTTTAACATTCAGTTTTGGACCTAAATGGTAGGCTTTCTGTATTTCTGAATTTCTAAAATCTTGAGGCACAAATTTAAGTTCTCTTGATGCCTCGGGAAGCCGGAATCCAAACTCCCCAGCCTTGGTGCCTGTGAAGCAGGGATCCTTCACTGCAGCGCTGGGCACACAGGGGGTCGATGGCTCCTCCAGATGTGTGCCCCATTAAAGCCAGATTTCTCATATTGATACAGATTAACTCTACATATTCATTATAATTTCTAAGAAAAGTCAGAGTTATGCAAATTATTTCCAGGAAGTCATTTCCATTAACTCCTCCCAGATGGAGCATGCTCAGTGACACTCAGGGGGTCTTCTGGTGGTCTTCAGGGATGAAGGCTGGACGTCTTCCCCTCTCTCAGCTCATGCTCTTTACGGGTTTCTCCATGCTGATCTGGGCTCCCAACACCTGCACTGACTAGTTAGTTTTTCACTGAAAACAAGATACCCTCTGTCTTTTAACTGGTCGTTAGTCTCATTATTTAGGACTCCTCTATCTCCTGCTTCCTCTGGTTTCAAGGCTGTTGCACTATTATGGTTCAGTTTTGTAGCTGCTTTCATGAAACAGCTGATGTGATGACAGCCAAATTCTGCTAAAATTCAAAACTAACCTTTTCCTAAAAACACACCAATTCTTACTTCTTTATCTTCAAGGCTGTTACTGTTGCATTGTTATGGTTAAGTTTTGCTCTGCTCTCACAAGCAGCTTACACAGTTACAGCTTTCTCTTAAACTAGTCTAGTCTTAAAACTATGAAAATTCTTATATTAAAGTTGTATTAATTGTCTCTTAAGCTCCACCTATACCAATCCACTCAGCATGATCACTTCTCACTGAATCACTCTTTATCCCACAAAATAAACTTTGTCCTTCCTAAGCCACAAAACTGCACATCCCTACATGAAATGCATAAATAGAAGTTATGCCTCTCACTCCACTGGGGTAGGTACTGAATGACAGGAGAAGGCATTTTTGGCTCACCAGAATGAACCTGACACTCCAGAATAACAACACTGAGAAGGTCATTGTGCCCAGATATACGATAACAATCTGATGATGGTGATTTTTTCCTCAAATGGGTATAGATGAAGAAATTGAAAATATCTGAAATTTCATCACTCTGAAAATAATAAGCACAAATAACAAATCCATAGACTAGGTGATTTCTTATCTTCAGTGAAAATGGTTTAGGGAATGCTGATAATCATTATATATTAAAAGCATGAGGATTTAGATTTTTTTTCTCTCTGCTATTACATGAAATGGAAATATTATTTGAAGGCAATGCAATTTCACAGCCTTTGTGAATTGATTTACTTAAGGCACCAAGTAATGGTAGTCATGTGATTGCTGAGAAGGCAGTGGGGAAGCAGTGCTAGACATGGACTGACTTGTCTATAAGAACACCCTGTCCAGCCAGGACGCGCACCAAGTAATTGTCTGGTCTAATTGTGAAGCAGATTCTGAATCTCAGAAGACTATTTTGTGACCCTCTTGTTTCAAACCATTGCAAACTTGTTGAATCATGCAAATACTTGCCTGAGACCTCAGGATTTATGCCTGTGGGATTAAGTGTGGGCTCTGTAGCAGAGCACTTCATAAGATAGTGCCACAAAATGCTGCAGAGGATCTGTTGGAAAGATGCTTGCAGCTAGTAAAACTCACTGTCTTCCCTTTAATGCGAGAGAGTACATGGAGTACAGCAATTCCACTCTGACAGTGATCTTTCATGATTACACTGGTAATTCCTGATTTCACTGTACGATAGCTCTTCCTCTTGGGAGCTATTCAAGGATGAATTATTGCCAGGAGTGAAAGCAGCTGTAGTTTGCATTTCAGAATCAAGAGACTTTGCAGTGGTTTTCATCAGGAATATACAGAGAGAGGCACCTAAATTATCATTATTTATTGTGACTTCAATTACTTAGTACAGTTTTGTGGAAAAGTTTATGTTAGTACTTAATAAAATTATAGCTTCCTTTATGCTGGCTGGTTAGTCAGATGGAAAGGTGTTTGTTTAATGAGTCAATAAGTGAACAAAGAATCACTGAAGTCCTTTAATGTAACTCTTGCTCAGAAGCCAGAGTAAATTTTCCTTCTTTGTGGAACCAGTCTGTGTCAAAAACGTTGTATGTCCATATAAAATACTTTGTCTACCCATGCCACACATAGCAGTAAAGTGAGCTTTTTTTTTTGTTTCCCTACCTTTAATATCAGTAAAATCAGAGAATCATAGAATTGACTTGATTGGGAGGGACCCTTTAGATCATCAATCAATAACATAGCTGTAGAAAACTCATCTGTAAAATAATTTCAAAACCTGTCTGAAAACAACATTTTCTGAAAGGAAAAAATTACCTCACTGTAACACTTCATGTCAAAAATTCCTGACAAATCTTCCTTACAAAGCAGCCAAAGACAGGGAAAACAAATTAAAACAAAGTTTACCTATAACTTATACAATTTTGAAAAGAATGAGTCATTTAAAATTATGCTTAAATTTAGGAGTTTATAAGCATGACCAATCTAACCAAGATCTTTCTACAGAACAATAGTACTTGTAATAATGAAGCTCTCCAAAATGGGGGGAGGAGGGGAGCTCAATTTGGAGAGAGAAGGCAGAAGTATAGGAAAGATTAGTTATGGAAACTGAGAGGAAACAAAATAATTCACTCCTCCCTGTGTGTTCTCCACTTTGCCACCATGGTGACTAAACAGTACTGTCTGTTCATACTTTTTCACTACACAGGTAGCTGGAGCTGTTATCTTCTGAGAGTGCCTGTGATGAATTCTGCCTGCTTAGAAATGCATGTGCAGCATGCCTGTGCCTGTGTAACATCTGTGTCCCGAGACAGGGAGGCCTCCATTGGCTGCAGTGTACAACTGGAGCTGCACGACACTGTGTTCTTGCATGAAAATCTTTGTACATTTCTAAACAAATTTTGTAAAAGCCAAACAGAAATTTTTATCCAAGCAAGAGAAGTTATCTGGAACTGATGTTTTACAGGCATCAGCCAAACTGAGGACTATTTTCTTTCTATGTGATTGCAGTAGAAGAAGAAGCGTTCTCAAGCCAGCTGTGGTGTACAAGCCCAGAGTTTTTAGATTAAAAAAATGTGTGCTGTGACCTGGGCAGAGTCATCACACAGCTGATAAAGAATAACAAGCCATTCCTAGCAAGAGCTGCTATGCCAAGTAAGGACTCTTAACACTTTCCAGTGTAAGCGAGTGCTGTGAGGTCCTGTTGATTTAAAGAGACCATACCATGACAAAAGCTGCCACTTCTCCCTCCACAGCAGTTTACTGTCCAGACTGCTTTGCAGTTCCCAGGGTTTTGATCACCAGGAAAGCAATTGTCTCCAGAACTGTCCTCTTAAGACCTACTCTGTTGGGTCAGTTAAGGACACACACGTATAGACACATGCACCCCCTCCCCCACCCCAAGATGGTGCATTGTGTGTATAAATGGCAGATTTAAAAGGAATGCTCCAGATTTCTGCAGTAGTGTTAGCATATGGTTTGTAGAGATGAACAGTCAGTTCTCTGGGGGTTTCCAATACATGTTGCTAAGATGTGCTAGTATAATCCAAGTAAATGAGGCCCTGGCAGCGCATGAAGTAACAGGCAGTATGGGGAGGCAGGCGAGCCTGGTCAGTGCCAGGCAGAGGTCTTCCCAAACACAGGAATCAGTCACGTAAGATACTTTGTTGACTGTAGATACAGCCAGTTCCTTTTTTCCTGCCAAGTCATCTGCCTGTTGTTAAATTATTGCCATCTGTTAGTTGGAGACTCCCTTTAGAAACATAAGAAGGCCAAGCACAGGGGCATCTGGCTTAAGGGAATTTTACTTTACCTTGCATAGTGATTTGCTCTTGTAACACATCAGTCTTGCATGTATCCCAATGTAAATGGCATGGTAACAGCAGTGGGAAAATACTGAACTGTCTAGGTTTTGTTTGCTCAGTGGGATGGGTTTTAACTTTCCTCGTGAAATGTTTTTGGAGATTTCCATCCTTCTTTCTAATAATCCCTAAAAATAGCCTATATGTTTGCATCGCTGAGGTGAACAACCGAAGGAGAAAGGAATGCCTGTGGCTGTCTAGGACCCTAGGTCATGGGAAGACAGAGGGCCCAACTGAAGCTAGGTGCAGGTCGTTCTGAGGAATGAGCAGCTCATAGCTTGGCTTTTACCCAAGGCCAGCACAAGTCTAATGCTGTGTAGATTACCACTTCCATTATCTGTGTATGCTTGCACAGAATTTATGGCTAAGCACTTCCAGACAAACGCACACTAGTGTGTACCTTTATGATGATAACAGGTCTCTAGTCCAACATTCTATTCAAAGTAGGGTCAGGCTTTGAGGTCAGCCCAAATCGTTCAGGACTTTATCCAGATAGGTCTTGCAAACTTCTACTGAAGGAGACTATGTTAGTCTGGACACCCTGTTCCTATGGTTCCACCCTCATGATGAAAAGCTTTTTCTTTTACTCTATCTGTTCTTTTTCTTAACTAATACCCATAGCTCCTCATCCTCCCACCATATACCACTGCATAGTCTGACTTCCATCTTCCAAATGAGGTGAAGTTGCTCCTTCTCCAGGCTAAACAAGCCCAAATCCTTCAACCATTCCTGGCTCAGATTCCTGACCGTAGTCATGGACCCCTGGCTGTACTCACTCAAGTTTACCAATGTTTTTCCTGAATTGGGCATAAAACTGGATGTAGTACTCTCTGTGGTCTAATAAATGCTGAATAAAGGGAAATATTCCCTTGACCTAGTGGTGATGCTTCTGTTGATACAGCCCAGTATGCCAATTCCTTCTGACTGTCTAGGTCTGTTATATTGTAATTCAGACCAACAACTTTGCCCTTGAGCCTGTCCACAGGTTCCCTCAGTTAGCTCTGGAATAGGCTGGACTACACAGATACAAGTTAGAGTTGATCAAGGCTCTTATTTTTAACTCTAGCAGTTAGTGGGAGCTACTGTGTTCTCCCACATCCTGCAGAGTGGGAAATCCTAGCTTTTTTTAGAGTATGTAAGCAAACACCAAGTAGTTTGTGAGTAAGGGCTGCATAATTTAACAATTTTTAGCAAGCTCTTCTTACCAAAGTTATCACTACACAACCCACTTTAAAAATTCACATCTTTATGCTTTTCATAATCTTTCTGACCTGAATTGCTTGGTTTAGTTCCAATTTTCTTCAAAATATTGCCATGACTGCTCTGAAGTATGTAGGGGGTTTTGTGCCTGTGTGTGCATGTGAAATTACATCTCTGTGGGGAAAAATCAAGACAACTCAAAAAGATGAGATTAGGCTGGAATGGAAATTTTAGTGTCAATGCTGTGAATTCTTTTTTTTTGTACTGAAGGGTTAAGGTAGAAATAGGGTCTCTAGCATGCTTCAAGCCTCTTTGCTCTGGTCTTAATGGCTAGAAGTTCTGCACTGTCCCTGAAAGTCAGCTGTGATCAGGTATTTGGGCTGTAGATGTTCTAACTACAACAGAAAACATGACAAAAGCGTGTTTCACTTAGATGTTAGGTGGGTATTTGAGATGTAAGGAGCACCGATGTTGCTGATACTCTGTATAGATGTCATTCTTGCTAAGCAGCATGCCTGTTTAAAGTTATGTGTTGCAGTCAAGAGAATTTTACTCTGGAAAAGATTAAAAATTAAATATTTAGCAGAAATTCAAGCTGGAGGGTGAGAGGAATAAGCTGTAAAAAGGTGAGGAGTCACTGGGAGTATTTAGGATTGTAGAGTTCATCCACTGTTTGGAAGGCAAGTAATATACGCTGCTATTATAAATCAAGGTTTACCCTTTACAAACATGTCATGTATTGTATGGAAATGTTTTCTCATTGATTCAAGTATGTCAGACATGTCTGGGCTACACCATCTACCCTTGTCTTGAATAGAAGTCTGCCTGACTCCCCTCAGGAAAGTGTTAAGATATTGGTATTTGTGTATTGATTCCCATAAAGATCACTGGTTGCAAACAGAACCTATCAAAGTCCAGACGGTTGTTAATAGTTTAGGCTGCTATAAGGATAAAATTTAGAAAAAAGAAAATTAAGTTCTTATTTAATTTGACCTTCAAAAGGCTATTGGGCAGTCTCTCCTGTGAATAAGGTCTTTCACTTATGCCAGCTTTGGCACCTAAAGTGATCAGTTAGTTTGGAATATTTTGGCTGCGCAGTGTCGACTTGCGTCTTTGCTCTCAAGCTTGACAAGCCAAATCTCCTGTCTATTCAATGTCCTTCTATTTGCATTTTTAAAAATTATTAACAAATACATGTGGAGAATAACCATTTGAGCTTTACAGAATTACTCACCGAGCTTCCACTGTAGTGTTGCTGCTATATTCAAACATTTCATCCATACACATCTGTAACAGTCACTGTACAATGTCAGTGGACCTGTAGAGACTTACCCCACATAACCTTCTGTTGAGAATAGTACATCCTGTCTCTGCACATGAATGACCCCGATTCCAAGACAAACCAATGTCTGTAGCTATGTGCCACTATAGTATAGAAATCAGTTGATTTCTTTAGCTGTCACCAAGCAAATTCTTAAGTGCTTCAAAGTTTCCTTTATTTGCAGTGTTCTGCAGAGTGGTGGTTTGACATATTTATAGTTTTTAGTAAGCATTTGTGTCACAAATTTAACTACCTGTCATCTTAGCCTTTTGCTTTCTAGCATGTTATGTAGGTGATATAGTATAAATTGCCTTACTCTTTTTAATCTTCTGTTTATTTACTGTGATTGTTGCACAGACCACTTTAACTGGGGAGATGCATAAGCATTTAAAAGCGAGTGAAGTCTAACAGCCATAGATACAGCCTGGGAGAAGAGCTTCTGGAGAGCAGCCCTGCTGAGAAGGACTTGGGGATTGTGGTGGATGAGACACTTCCCATGAGCCAGCAGTGGCTCTGGCAGCTCGCAAGGCCAATGGGATCCTGGGCTCCATCAGCAGAGGGGTGGCAGCAGGGACAGGGAGGGGATTGTCCCTCTCTGCTCTGCCCTCCTGAGGCCCCAGCTGGAGTCCTGTGTCCAGAGCTGGGGCCCCAATACAAGAAAGATGTGGAACTGTTGGAGAGGGTTCAGAGGAGCCACGAGGATGATGAGAGGGCTGGAGCACCTGCCCTACAATGAGAGACTGAGGGAGCTGGGCTGCGGGGGGACCTCATTGCAGCCTGCCAGTGCCTGAAGGGAGCTTATAAGCTTTTTAGAAGGATAGAAAATGGTAGGACAAGGGGGAATGGATTAAAACTAAAGGAAGGAAGGGTTAGATTAGATCTTAGGGGGAAGTTTTTTACAGAGAGAGTGGTGAGGTGCTGGAACAGGCTGCCCAGAGAGGGGGTGGGTGCCCCATCCCTGGAAGTGTTCAAGGCCAGGTTGGATGGGGCCCTGGGCAACCTTGTGTAGCTCCAGGCCTGAGGTTGGTGGCCCTGCCTGTGTCAGGGGAGTTGGAGCTCTATGATCCTTGGGGTCCCTTCCAACCCAGGCCATTCTATGATTCTATGATTCTTATGATCCATCAGACTGCAAGCCTTTTTTACTCTTCCTGTGTATTAGTATAGGAAAGCTCTTGCATTAGTTTGGTATTTATTATTTTCCCCTGAGGACACATCTTTTAACTTTAACTTGGTCACTTTCTAGTTAGTGTTTTATTCCTTTCTCCTTCTTGTCCATTTTTAACCAAAACCTTTCTTCCCATGATTCTCATCAACTGTGTCACCTCATTGAGGTGATGAAATTTCAGATTTTGTCTATTCTTTTTTCAAATTAATTTTCCCCTTTTCTCCACAAAAAAAAAAAATTAAATTAAAGGTGTGTGTGTGTTGTAATAAGGCACAATCTTTTTTACTTTAATCACTTTCCTTGACCCATTTCTGTCCTTTTCTGGCTTTTGAAAACTGGCTAAATATTATTTAGAAGAACTGAAAACAGTGAGGTTTCTTGCACGAAACATATAAAGCTGGAGATGCAATTAAACTTTAATTTTTCCTTTTCCTTTTTGCCTTTTTTCCCCCCATTGGTGTACTGCTCAATGGAAACTCATTCTGGCAAAGACAGAAAGCTGTGGCTAAACACTAGGAGATGAGTCACTTTAAGACAACTGGAAAGAAAGGAGGGGGGGGAAATCCACTCTGCAGCTTGATAAGACCCAAACTAAGTCCAGATGGTCTCTGTAAATCTTCTCATACTTGCCTGAAGAACAGCAGACACAGTTATGCTTATTTTTTCAGTAGTACTTGTTTTCTTGGTACAACAGGAACTTTCAAGCTCATGAACCTTCTTCATCAGGTTTTTCCATGGTGTGAGATTAATCAGGCCAAACTGAACACCACATCACTGGCAGAGGTGTTGATAACAGCTTAATAAGGATAATAACTGTAATTATTAGGAATAACAGTTCACTGACTAAACCCTTCACTAATATGAATAACTGAAAAGACAAGAGAGGCCTACCTTCATTCCAGTGCTCTGACTTTGCAGAGATCAGTGAAACCCAGACCTCTAGTTCCAGAGTATCCCTGCTGAATCCTTGGCCAGATTCCAGGACAGATGGAGTCTCTGGACTCATGACAATGAGGCAAATCCCAGTAAGCATGCGCAGGCTTAGGGATTCAGATGTTTATGTGCTTGGCGTGTTTTGTGGGATTTGACAAGAAAAGTGAAATATGTTAGGCCCTATCCATTCAAGTTTCAACATCTTGCTCCCTAGCTTGGAGTTATGAAAGGCTTTCAAACAAGAAGCATTCTTTTGTGCATAATTTTTAAAAGTGGCAGAACAGTTTTGCCTAAGATTCTTCCTTCTCCTTCCACTGCTTCCATGTGAGAGAGTCTGAACTTGTATAATTCAGTGTAAGGAACGACAGCTGTACAAAGCTCCAAAAGTGGAACTATGTGATAACACACTTGGGGCAAATATGATAGAGATGATGCTGCCAGTATGGTCTCCAAAGAGTGAAAGAGAGCGTTCAGAGCAGTATGTATATTTCTGCATCAGAACTATGAAGGCACTGTGCTTTCCACTGCTTTTTTTTCCCCTGCTATTACATTGCCAAGAAAATACTATTGAAACAACGAGTTAAGGGTACAGTGCTACACATATAATTCTAGTTTGTGTAGATTAGAGCTTCAGAGAGCTGTTGGCTGGTGATTAAAACTGTCAAACAAAGCCCTTCAAGTTTAACTTGCAGCTCTGCGTAGCCACTGGCTGCTACGTTGGCCAGGCATCAGTCACCACTTACTAATCAGTCCATTGAATGCAGTGCAAAGGTGATGCAGGCTGGGAAGACATATTCAAAGAATAGTAGTGTTAGGAAGCATGACTCTTTTGCAGAAGCTATTGTGTAAACACAAGTGTAAATCACCTTTGAAGCAGCTCCCATCAACAGGTTTGGGCCTGAAGTTCTTGATTGAAATTTTTCTTGCAGATTGGTATGAAAAAGTGATTAGGTGTGGGCCAGAATGAAGTAAAACTGCTGGCAGCTGCTCTCTGAATTCAGCCTGCTGAGGCTGCAAGCTGAAAACTGATACAGTAAAACCCTGCTTTAGCTCATCAGCTAAAAACAAAAGAAGCCCTACTAACTGGGGAAGGTGTGAATGTGAGCACAGCTGCCTAATCTTTGCCAAGCAAACCACATAAAACCTCTTTGAATCCACTTCACCTCTGGTGAGCTCTGGATTCTAACCCTTGTCCACCTGCTTTCTCACCACACCAACTAGTGTCTGTCCCATGTTCACCTTTGCAGGGGGAGAGCAGGGACCTGGTTGACACCATATGAGTTTTTGCAGCAAGCAGCTATTTCTTTCCTGCATTTTGTTGTGACTGAAGTCAGGGTGAGAGTACTGAAGTCGGGGTGAGAGTACTACAGTTCAACTCTCTTCCCCATAGTAGAGATTCACCTGTAAACGTTCAGCAGTCAACACAGCCAGTTTCAGTTTTGCAAAGGGCAGGAGAGCAATGGTGTGCCTTGCTGGAACAGTTATTCTGAGAGATTATTTCTTTGGATTCAGCCAGGTCTTTTGATTTCAAAATGCAAAGCATATTCCACATAAGCATAGACTGAAATAGGAGAAAAATAGCTCCAGACAGCCCTTAGAAGCTGAAGCATCAGTGTTTCCTTCAACTCTATGTGAGAAGCATCATAAAGGGGAAGAGGGTTCTAATTTGTATTTAAACCTGACTAGATATGGACATCTGGTTTTGTTGTTGTTTGGGGTTTTAACCTGATAAAGGGAAAAAAAAAAGATGCAAAAGAAGCTTTTGCTGAGAAAAATCTTTCTTGTTCTAAGAGGAAAAAAAATTGTAGAAGAATAAATTCAGAAGACTGTCAACAGAACTAGATGTACCTGTCTGACATCAATCAAGTTCATTTCATGTGTTTATGGTGTTTAAGTTTATAGATTGGAGAAGTTTGACAAAGCTGGTATTTATGAGGAAATGTTTTTTTTCCAACAATAGAGAAACACATGAATTAAAAGTACCCTTCTACCCCAGCTGCATGAAAGAAAAGTTTCTTTGCTAATAGTTATATTTCCAGGTCAGTTGGGGTTTTTTTGCATGTTTTGAAAAATTCTAATATGCTTTCTTGATTGCTTACTTAGCTGTCAACAGCATTGCTATGCTTCTTGGAAAGCAGTTTGTCAAAAGGAAGGTGAGAGGAGAAATGGGCTAATCTTTTAAACTGCAAAAGGTCAGCCAACACGTATCATCTGTAAGTTCTTTTCTGGTTGGATAAAGGATAAAGCGTGTGCTATGGAAGTGTTGTGAGCATTCATGCTCAATCAATAATTTGATCTCAGGATCAAATAAAAACCTTACAAATTACATACTGAAGTTTATAGCCCTTAAAAGCGTAGTTTGGGGTTGGTTTTGTAATGGGGGAATGGTCATCAGGAACTGATGCAAGGGTTATAATTTGAGGTATTTAAAGAATGAAAAAAAAAAAAAAAGAAAGAGCTTTTTAAAGTACTGCTGAGAATTAATCCAGCCCCAGATCTGGCTACTTACAGTATTCCATCAATAATATCAGTTCCCTGGTTGAGAGCAGGTGTTTTTTGCACCCACTGCCTGCTTGTAATATATTCCAACAAGGAAGCATGAGATGCAGAAACACACCTTACATAACTCAAAAGCTGCTAAGAAACAACACAGTGACATTAAAGTTAGTGTAGACTACAAATACCACAAGCAACAAGTTCTTCTCTTGCTTAACATTCTTTCTGAAGAGTAGTTTTGCTGCAACACATTGACAGTGGTAGGAGCAATATTTATGGCATAGAGGCACATTAAGTTAAGAAATAGAAATTTTAAAAGTGAGTGATTTAAAATAAGTTACTCAGAATTTACACAGAAATAGACATGGAGCACCCACAAGAGCTGTTCACATTGTGGAGAGATGATGGTTTACTTGTAGCTGACAGTCAGCATACATCTGAACTCGCATAGCCTTTCCACATGTAAAATCCAAGTTTTTTAAGGCTAGGTCAGTCTGACTGCTGGCTGCTGTGCTGCTGCTCTCATCCCTATTTCTAAGAAGTCCCTCCTGTGAGATTTCTCACAAACTAGTTGGATCTTGTACTAAGGCAAGAAAGACTTGCACCTTGTCAGCAAGGATCCAGAGAGTTGAGAGGCAGCGTGACCGTGCAGTGACAAGCAGAATAGCAGTCAAAAAATAGATGAATACAGTCTGTGCCTGTGGACTTCTGTCACCTGTATGTGCCTGACTCACTTAGAGAAGTTATTTGCTTCTGTCTTGGAATTCATCAGATGTGATTGATAAAACAAAGTTTAACTTTCTCAACTTTAAAACGAACTATCCTTGTCCTGTCTTTAAGACTTTGCATTATACAGCAGATTGCCAGGCATCAATATCTCTCTACAAGCGTAACTACAGACAGTGCTGAGAGAAATACAAAGGGAAGGAGGAGTGGATGTAAAAACAAATAAATAATGGAGTGGAGGAAATTTGCCACTACTTAAATTTGTTTGTAAAAATGGTCAGAAAATGTAAAGCCACTTGAATTTTCAAAAGGATAATCAAACTGATAGAGTTTCTACAAACGCAGATGCTATGTTATGCTGACCTGATGCAATGTCTAATGAGAGTTTAGGAGAAGATCATGATTTCAAAGCAAATGTACACAGATCTTCTGAAAAAGAGTCATGAAAGACAGCTGGGGAAGGTATTGTGCAAAAATGAGTCAGAAATTCCATTTCTTTGGCACCCAAGGAAGGACAAATAATGCAAATGTGATGGGAATATGACATGTGCACAGAACCAGAGCCTAATTGGAAACAGCTTAGAAAAAAGTTCATCTTGCACCTAGCAGTGGCTGGAAGGGAGGTAACAACTCATTTAATCCAATAAAGAATAAAACGTTAGTGCTGATGATGATTGCAGTCATTTTTTTCAGAACTATCTTTAACTAAGCCACGTATTAGTCAGTGCTCTGCCTTATTTCTGGCTAAGCCAAAAGCAGATGAAGTGGTTTTGTGGTGAGGTCATTTCAGATAATGGATCATTAGGATTTTTTAATATTTCCAAAGGACTGGACTTACACTCGCATATCCGTTAGCAAGGTTCTCCTTACCGTTACACGTAAGTGCTGTGCAAGCACCAACCAAGAAAACCTAAATGTTTAAAACCTTGGTCTTTTATTTCTTGTCCTACGTGTTTTTTGGAATTCAGGGCTTTATTCCCTTGGATAATTGTGTCTTTCTATCTGTCAGCACTTGGATACACAGCACTTTTCTCATGCTCTCGGTTGAAAGTTGCTGCTTAAAAACTAACATAACTAGTACAAGAAAATTATAGTAACAGTGACAGAGAATTACACTTTTTTTTAAATCTGGAAACTACAGTATAGCAAAGTAGAATCTAGAAAAGCCTTGAATGGAAAGAGTGGGCCAAACCAGCCATACATATGCAAATGAAGCAAGCAGAGTACTGCAGGGAAACTGGAGGCTGATCCGAGTCTCGTTAATCATAAAAGCTTATGAGAATGCAGCCAGTGATGCTTAGAAATTGAAGGAAAAGGAAAACTAAATCTCAGCTGTCTACTAGGTAGCATGAGTCACATAAATATCTACAAGTACAAGAATCAACTGTCACTCTATATAAGTACGAATCCAGAGTGTGAAAGGTCTGATAGGCAGTCGTTTATTTTTATCCCACCTGCTGTGATTTGCATTTCTCTGAGTAATCGTGTATAAGATGGTACATTGATATTCTTCTCCAGCACACAAATTGGAATTTGGAAAAGAAAAATCAACTGTGCATGTGTTAGTATGTTAGCATTAGGCATTTATGTCCAAACTGTCATTATTTTTAAAGATTTTTTTTTTTTTTTAATTCTGAGTGTGTTTCTTTAAATATTTAAGATTTTTTTATTCTGAGTTACTTTATCTCTATTATAGGGAAAAAAAAGTAACTATTTTTATAACATTAAAAAAATAAACAAGCCCTAAAATAAGCAGAGGAAAACAAGGCTAAATGGGAATTCTTCCTTAGTGCAGTCGTGCATTATTTTGCGTGAGGTGTTGTTCCACAACTGGTTTTAGGCAGCATAAGTATTCCCATTAATTCATGTTAATCATAATCTCCTTCACTTGAAAGGATCCTTTGTAAAACATTAGAACCGTAAAAAATGGTTTTATTTTTCAAGTGTAAAATTTAAAATATTTGGAATTATTTTGAGGGCATAGCTATATAGAATAGTTATGTGTCAGTCCTGTCAGCTTTGGATGTCATGTTGTGGTCTTAAAATGTGAAACGTACCTGTAGGTTCTAAAAGACAAAGCCAGGAAGGAGGGCATATGGGAGGAAATAAAAATTCCAGATGATAACAAGGCATCTATTTGGCAATGTCTTATCCTGAGAAAGAAGTGCTACTGTACCAAACATGCAATTGTCCTGCAATGTAAACATTTATCTTTCCCTGGAGACTGTTTTTCTTTCTTTCACATCAAAACTAATGCTTCTGTGGGGCCCTAATTTATTAATAGCAATTGATTCAAACTTTTTCACCAAGAAACAATTGTGTAAAGGAGAATATCTACCTTTTGTAGAAGAGGAAAGGGTCACTATCAGTTTGTTTTCCAAAATCTAATTTTCTCATAGACTAAATCCTTATTTCCTAAAGGCCAGTTTTCTAGAGCATGTCGTGCTCCCTTGAGGTCAATGGAATCAACCTGTTGGCCAGTGTGGGTGGTTCCTTTTATACGTTTCAGTTCAATTTTGTGAGTGATATTATGTAACTATTAGATAAAATTAGCCTTCAAAAACAGTTGTCAGTGTCTCCATTATTTATTACTTAAATTTGGAGACTGCTAGAAAGGTTTAAATAAAACTAATCAAACCTGAACATTTTTCTTGTTTAATTAAAATAATTTCCTAGAATTGTTAAGAAATACTATTTCTGTTTCCTATGGCAAAGCAGAAACACTATTTGGAATTTGTCTGTTTTCCTTTTAGAGCTGAAAGTTCTCATGATCTCCTAGGTGATTTAAGAAAGGGCTATAATTGTACCAGCAATCATAGTTCACGGCAAATATGTGGATAAACAGGTATTATCTGCATGCTAAGCAGAACGAGTCTACTAAAGAAAAAAGGAAGCAATAGTCACCAAAATATCATGAGTGGGGTTTTTTTTCCTTTTTATTAGTGGATCCAAAAGCACTTAGAAGCTTTCTGGCAAGCCAGCTAAGTGGTGTTCACACTTCCGTAGTACATGCCATGAGATGCTGTACTATGAAGTTTAGGGAGACAAAGGCAAAACCACAAGATGCAACTGAGAGTTTTTTGCATATATTTTTAGCAAGAACAGAAGAGTTTTCTATGAAGGGGGAGTGTACAGAGAGAGATTCAAGAGACTATGAATGTTAAACAATGGGAAATAAAAGAAGCGGCATCTTGGATTTAGTATCTGTAAGGATCACTAGGAGAGGAAGAGGAATGAAGCCTGTTTCTCTCCAGTCACTACGTGATGAATGCTAATTGCCACTTAGGATACCATATTAAAAGCACAGACTGGACAAGCTGTCACTGGGACTCTCTGATGGGCTTCTAGATGTACTCTCCACTTCTTCAGGCTCTTTCCTTACAATTTCATTGTAGCCTAAGCACAGTGTGGCAAAAGCTGAAGCCTTGGAAAAAGTGCAGCCCACATTAGAGCATCAGGAGAGAGGACCTTTTCATATTTATGAGAAAAAAGCTGAATTTCATGGAAAAAAAATACGAACAAACTAAAAATGATCCGATCAACAAAAAGAAAGGTCGCAGCATGTGAACAGAAAGAAACATAAGACACTATAGAAAATTATATTTAAATGGAGAATCTGTGATTTCACAAGAGTAAAACCTAGCATGTTATATTTTGTCCCACCTGATTATCTTGCAAGACAAACTGAGTAGCACTCAGATTCCTATGGCTAAGAGCTTCTGACTGTCAAAATGACTGCGGGTAGCCAATCTGCAGTGAGTGACCCTCTTCATACCTCTTTCTAACTACTTCAGGTTATTCACATTTCTTTTTAAATGAAGGAAACCCCATCAGAATTTTAATTATTATTTTTACTTTAAAGTAGTAATTGTTTTGCAAAAATATGAATTTCTCAGTGTACTGTGCAGCTTTCAGAATATATGTCTGTCTACAAATTTCTCTAGCTTTCAAAGGTCTTAAGCAGTGGGGTACCCGTGGGTCGAATTCAGATCAAACATTGCAGGTGCAAAGTTCTGATAGCCCCAATTCCTTTGGATCATTAGCTCCAAATGTAAATTAGTTCAGTCACTGTGTGGGGCAGTGTTGCATATAGAAATAGATAGGCACTGATGTACTCTGCTGCCAAATCATCTTAATTTTTTATCCTTTCCTTTAGTATGTACATTTTATCTAAAAGAGTATTGCTGTGGCATCTTTCTCTATTGTGGAATAAGAAGGCTGGGTTCTTACATGAAACTGGGGAAAAAATGACACCACACAGCCTAACGTGTTTAATGCAGGTGTCAGGAGAGAGCCCTCTGCGATGGGCTGTGGGATTATAACTGGGGTGGATAGATTGGAGTTTAAAACAGCTTATTGTAATAGAAGGAGTTGAAAGGAGGCAGCCTGGGAATTTTAGGGGGTTGCTTAATATGACATTATTGAGAATTGTCTGATATATTTACAAAAATATGAATTTTTTTCTAGTGTTAAATACCTGGTCTTAAATGTCCTAGTAACACAAATAAATTATAATTACTTATAAAGTACTCTTATTAGAGAATTAATTGCTTTGATTAATGTAGTAATATGTATGGCTTGAAATGGAAGTTAAGAGCACCCACATCCATGCTGTTCAGCTATATAGGAATAGCACGTAGGAGGAGTCGCTATGGCATTTTGCCATAGACAATTTCCAAGATGCTGGATTTAAATGTTTCTTTGCTTCTCAAAATAGTCTACTTCAAATTTCAATACAAATATGTGCTGAAGAATCATAAACTTCTCACTGATTTTTAACTAACAGTCTGAGAAGTAAATTACAGATATAAAAATATTTACAGAACAGCACAAAAAGAAACAAGGTTTGGAAGGAATTATATAGTTGTATATAAACAAACCTTTGGCCATGACAGATCAGGAGGAAAGATTCATTTTATGGTTTATTATTCTGTAGCTGCTCTGCAAGAATGTTTGAAGCTTTTCTTGGAAGCAAGTGATACCAGCTACTATAGGAGATTGAAGGCAAAGTTGTTGGGATTTTGATCCAGTACAGCAGTTTCATTGTATGATTGAAACCTGTTCTTACCCATTTTTTTCCTATCCTGGATAGACTATTTAGCTGTGACCCATTGGCCAAACATACAATTTCTGCAAGAGTAGGGCAATACATCTTCATGAATGAAATGTAAAGGTTGCATTGCACAAAAAGGCAGATGGTTTACCAATTAACCCAAATTATTTTGGTGAATGAAAATTGAGAAATCTTAAGCTTGTTTAATTTTTATAATTAAAATCCTCCAGAGGGCTTCCTGAACATGCAGATTTCTGGAGTGATAGAAGATCCCCTACAGTTTGTGACTAACCCATAGACTGATTAGTTGCACAACGAAAAGTAAACACCATTTAAGTTTGGAACTTTTCCTGCCATCACCATTTCATGTTTGCAGAAGCTGTTTGAGAAAAGATAAACAGTCCTGAGATGTAGAGGAGGAAAAAAATCCTGTCTACTGGGTCATGCAAGTTTACATCCTAAAAGGTAATGACATGTCTAACATCTGCCTGGTAATCCATAAGGCTGGTTTCAGGGTTACATTCCAAAGTATGTGCCAGGAAAGACGAAAGAGTAGCATCGCATCACAACCCCAAATGTTTACAGGCCCCAACTTTGTGAAAATATATCTCTTAAATACCCTTTCTAATGATTTCAAAGGATAGCACATTTTTTATCAAGACTTTGGGTGTGATTTAGGCTGATCTTCCCAGTTACAGTCCTTCTTTGTACTAAAAATGAGTTGTCTTTTAAGACTTTAGCTTTCTTTGCTTATTTAAGACAAAATGTATGGACCATGAGTTTTATTAGCTTATGAGTAACTGCATCTGTTAAGATAACTATAACTACTGATATTAATGCTGTAAAATATGCAAAACTATAGGAGTGAAATAAAATAGGGCAGACTGCCTCTGAAACTGGAAATTTATAGATCATATCATTAAAGATTTTTTTTTTCCCTCAGAAGTAATAATACATTCATTAAATTATTTTATTGTAGAGCTTGGGGAATTTTAGTTTTGGGTTAGATTAGATATTAGGGGTAAGATTTACAGAAAGAGTGGTGAGGTGCTGGAACAGGCTGCCCAGAGAGGGGGTGGGTGCCCCGTCCCTGGAAGTGTTCAAGGCCAGGTTGGATGGGGCCCTGGGCAACCTTGTGTAGCTCCAGGCCTGAGGTTGGTGGCCCTGCCTGTGTCAGGGGGGTTGGAGCTCTATGATTCTTGGGGTCCCTTGCAACCCAGACCCTTCTATGATTCTATGATTCCATTCTCATGCATTTATGAGTTGGCCTTCAGTCAGAAGTTAAGCATATTGTTCACTGATCCTGTAGTTCAGATGCCTTATGTATTTTTAACCTGGGTGCTTCACCATGCCTGAGCTGCTGTCTCTCCTAAATACTGTGTGGTATTACCACTATTGTCACTTTCACATCCTTGCTGTCAGTATCAGCCACCTGAGTCCCTTCCAAGAATAATATTGAGCCTTCGCATTTGTGGTAAGTTCTATACTTGAGACGATCAATGGCATCTTTAGCCTCCAGGTGTAAGGAATCCTTGGTTAAATCCTGTCTTTCCCTCACCTGGAACAGCTGGGGGAACCTCTGTTACACTGCATGCATTGCTCACACTTGTATGCAGTTGTAGGTGATAACCAAAACAATTGGGAAGCACCACTCAAATCTCTGAGCCTGCAGCCACTGCCCTTGGCATTAAACAAAATTAAAGTATCTTTAGGCACCTTGGTTTAATTGAAGGCTGTTTGATGCTTAGGTGGAACTGCTTTGATCTCAGGGTTGCATTTCCTAATAGGTGTCTGTCAGACCGGGATAGAGGTTCTTACAGCCTGAGCATAGCTGCTATACTATAGCTAAGATGCCTGATGTCCTCTGGAAAAGTTGACGCTGCCTGGCCCTTGCCAGGCCAAGGTTCCCGTTTTCATGCCTCATGCAGGAGACAGTAATGTGTGTGTCCAGAGGTCACTTTGCAGCTGGTTCTGGTCCTCTGTCCCCTTCTGCAGTCGTGTCAATATGTGTTGCGTGGAATAGAATAAAGATTGCATTTCATCTTGAATCAGAGGGAGGCTTGCTGTGGTGCTGTGCCAGATAGGCACAGCTTTGTGCAGTCTGGGAGTCCTTTTTGTGCTGGCAGGCTGCTTTGGAGCCAGTTTGGGGCCAGGCCTGCCATCTTCAGTAGTGGTGGGACGTGGAGAGCGAGCAAATGCAGTGCACCTTTTGAAGCTGCAGCAAGGTGAGCCTGCCTGGTCTCCACCTCCACGTTCCCTGCTGAAAGTAGTGTCTTTCATACTGGAAGGACTTTGAGATAGTCTTGGCCATCTGTGGTGGTTGCTGTGTCACAGATGATATGCAGTATCTTGAGCCTCTAGGAAGTTTAAGTAATTCCATAGAAACTGTGGCTCTTCCTGCATCTTCTGGAAAAGCTGTCGTTCACACAGATATGTGCTCCCTGTTGTACAAATTTTAAGGTCGATGGGTTCTGTAGTCAACCTCCTCAGAACCATTTCTGGACCATCATTTTCTTTTTATGTCTGTCATTATTATACTATTGGTCCTTAGATACTTGCAAGTAGAAGCACAGAAACCTTATAAAATCACCTAAAGTTAAGATAAATCTGTTTTATTTAGTGTTACATACTGATCTCATGTTAGGCACAAATAAAATAGGGCAAATAGTTCATTCAGATTTTTCAACTCTAATTTGCCTTTTACTTCAAGGAGGCTTTGGTTAAATACAGACTGAATCAAAATCAGACAACAGCAGGCAGGGTATAGGTGTTGATTACTCTGACTTTAATAGCACCAATGCCCCACTTTTATTGAAAGCCATAGCTTAGAAGAATCTTAAACCTGCTACATGATAACAACACATTAGGCTGTTGAAGTAACACGAATTACTAAAAACATTAGCAAACATGTCCCTAGTGTTCTGCTGGGGACAGGGAATTTTACCTAACAGGCTAAGATCGATTTAGTTCTTATATTTATTTCACTACTGATTCTACTGTTGTTTTCATTTTATCTGCTATTATTATAAGCCTTTGGCAAAAGAAGCAAAACCAAAATAGTTCCCCACCCAGTATATTCCATGTTCGTGCAGCAAGAGAAAGGAAATAGCCTTGGCTGTTTGCACAGTAATAGTAAAGGTTGTGCAGGGTAACACACTTGAAAACTTACCTTTATAATTACTATGCCATGATAGCGTTAGACATATATATAAAAACATAATTTTAAGTATCTGCAAATGGAGTGCAGTTAGGTTAGGCATGCTGAGAACATCATCTCTGTAACCCTTTGAACCCCCTAGAAAACATGAGTAATTTTCTGTTGTTTTCCACAAAACATGCACATGGTATTCTGTTCATCTAAATGTGCAGCTTGACTCATTGAAAGAAAGTAATGTAAACGAAATCTGAATTACAGCTGTGCTGTGTTATAATGAATAATGTCTGCTTACTAAGACACTGAGTCAAGGAGCTAGTTCTCTGTGGAAGGAAAATATTTGTGTGTTGCACTGGAAAAGCTGACAGGCATACATCTGTGTGCTCTGCTTCACATGCTGAACGCTAGAAATAATGCAAATTGTTGATTTGGCTAGCAGCAGTAAAAACATGGTTTGAGAATCATACCACTTTCTGCATGACTGATTTTGAGAAGCAACTGCAAAGTCTTGAGCACTTTTTTTAAAGTCTGGTTTGCCTTTTTTTTTTATTAGCTGTGGTATTAGCTTCAGTCTGGAATGTCTTAAGCAAAGTTCAACAAGTAAATAAACAATTATTTTTATCCAAGATAGATAAATGATTAGCAAAGCAGGAAATAATATAGGGTATCTATCCTCTTATGGTCTGAATTTTCCGTGTATGTGCATGTGGCTTTAAACACTTTAGCTTCCTAAACAAGCCACTCTTGTTACAGTTGGAGAGGTTTGTATAATTTGTAGGAGGGCTGTTCCAAGAGAAAGTTGACTGAGTTCAATATCACTGTAAGGTCAGCTCTGGGTATGAGCAAACCTTAAGTATGACACTGAACTTTCCTCTGGTGAGTTGCAGAAGTTTATCCAGAATATGCACCCAAGTTGTTTCAGAGCCATCAGAATAGCACAGCAAAACTTCTCAAAAGCCATTTGTTAAATGTAGACTGTTTTGCCTCTTTAATTTATGTGTTATCTATGCTTCATGCATTTAATACTAGTTTTAAAAATGTAGGCAGACATTTGGAAAAGCGTATAAACTGTAGAAAACCTGCACGACTGCAGCATAGGGTGATGCAAACAGTTTTCCAGTGTTCAGATTGTAAAAGCTGAGCTTTATATGAAAAAGGAAGAAAATACTTGTTCATTAGGAACAGTTGTGTGGTACCTAGCCTGCTGCTGCCAGGGGAATGAGAGAAATTTTGGGTACTAAATCCTGCTTGCTGGCAGGAGTAGAGGAGGCCAAACTTTCACCAAATCAGCAAAATAGAAACAGTGCCAGCAATTAAAATTGAAGCTCCTTCTCCTGGTGCTCTACCCTTCTCAAGCATTGACTGATTCCTACAGGTTGCTTAGGGTCATATCCATCAGAATGTCTCCCCTTAAGTAATGCCTGGCACCCCCAGAAGGACCTAGGTAAACTTTGCCTTCCAAGAACAAAACTCTACCCAAAAAAAAAAAAAATCCAAGAAAAATTAAAAGCCACTGTCAGCTGTCACTTAGGTACCACCTTTTTTGACATTACAATTCCTTATGCACCCAGGATATTGCTCCCATGCGTGTCCAGAGCTGCCTTTATCTGGATAACGCAGAGCTTGTTTTCTACCCAGACATGATTTTGATCCAAGAATAGACAGCTGAACAGCTAAACAGGAGGCAGCCCCAGTGCAGTACGTGCTCTAGGAGCAGATATAACACATTCTTTGGAAGTTGATAACTTTCCAGTTTTAATAGTTGTTGTAATTGAAACAAGGCCAGAAGAGCTACCTGTTGCTACATGGGACATGTGTGCAGTAGTGCACATGCATACTGCCAGGGACAACTTTTGACATGTTCATACAGATTTATTTTAAAATCTCTAAGGAAAGTTCTGCTGTAAATGTTAGGCTATTGCAGGTGTGACTTCCATTCCCTTATCAGCCTGAATGGACTTAAGTTTTCATTTCATTTCCCCAGGGAGAGACTTTCACCTTGAGTTGTCCTTACAGTTGTATAGTGGTTTCATCTGCACCACTATATACCACTGGTTCTTCTTTTATTCCTACTTCAGTGTCAACAACTTGGCTATTTGTGCAAGCAGGAGGACATCTTTGCTGAGAGACTAATGTCTAGTAGCATAAAATGGTATTTTTTAGAGGTAATCAGTTCAGAAAGGGTAGTGTGATATGTATAACAGATAAAGAACATTAAGTCACTGCAATGACATCTGAAGTTATGTAAGTTTGGGGGTTTTTTAAAGAAAAGTCCTAAAAAATCTATTGTAGTCCACCTCTCAGGCATTTAAAAAAACAATACACAAAATCAGTCTTAACATTGAGAGAGAACTTTGTGAGGGAGTTTGGTTTTCAGAAAATGTCTTTGCTTTAAAAGAAATACTGATGCAGTCCATATATATGGGCAAGTAATGATGATATTGCAATCCAAACTCAATTATCATACTTTGTTTGCTTCCACTCTCAAGCTCTTAGATTAATTTTGTTTGCACAGAATGTCTTTAGTCCCATTTTTGGCCTCAGTGGTGTCAATGGAAACTATAATTAAATGCAGTGAAGTCTTTTCTGAGTGACTGAAGTAAAATTTACATAAAAACACGATTCAAAGTGCCTAGAACCTGGTTTCCCTCTGCAAAACACAAACAATTTTCCAAAAAATACTGAATTAACTGTCTAGGCCCTTTGGAGCTTTCTATTCTACCCAGAGTAACAGAATCAACTCATTTCCCTCAAGTGATACGTCATCTTGTTCTGCTTTTTTAAGATTCTTGGGGTTTTCCCTGAGTATTTTTTTTCTATGAACTCTCAAATAGGAATATAATGAGGAAAAAGCAGTTTTATACTTGGTAAAGATCTATTCAGGGACACAAAAGAAAATTTCTTTACATATTCCTGGAAATAATACTTTATTTACGTGGTTTTGTTATTTACTCGCTTTGAGGTTGGTCTGGTGTACATACATATTTCAGAGCTTCTGCCTAGGAGACAAAGGTTCATTCTGCAAACTTTTAATAAATTAAAATAATTTTCTATTTGTTTAAATGTTTCATCGATTTATACCTGGAACAAAAGTTAATTTAACTGAATTAATTTAAGGGTATTTCAATGTTACAGAAGAGCTTGCACCATTCTATAGGTGTACTTGGTTTCTCTCCATCCTCTTTGTACTAAATTTCTTCTTTTTCTCGTGTCTCATTGTTAAATTGTCTCAGTATTTGATTTCTGTTTTTATTTTTGGCATCTATAAAAGTGTTTTTGGATGCTCTGATCAAGTTTCTCTCTCACTTTTTGCTTCCCAAACGTGCCATACAAGCCATTCCTTCTAGCACTGGAACATGTGCATGCATCTGGTCTGTTTTACCTTATCTTTTCTTGATAAGTAGTTGAGAAAGGAACTTGAGAGAGGATTTTGATTCACATCCTTTTGGTACTTCAGTCTTGGGTGGCTAGAGTTGACTTGAAACCAGTAGGAATTTTTCCTAAATACTCAGAGCTTATATCCATTAAAATGCTTTAACATTTTATCTGAAAATGTCTTGGGGTTTTTTTAGTACACATTAGCAACTGTGCTTCCTTGCAGTAGCCAGTCTCTCTTGGTGTGATGCTAACACTTTGAAACGTGATTTGATTTACATTTGCTCTAGGCAGGCCCTATGAAATTCCTCTGAAGCAATATGGAAGCAACAGTTTTAAAATATTGGAGTGAAAGAAGGCACCTAGGAAGAAAAAGGAATAGTCTAAGATTCCATCTCTTTCAAAACATTATTTTCTCTGAGAACATTCCAAGCAAGTATCAGACTTTTAAGATTTCATATTACTCTCATTTCAGTCATGGCCACCACCCTTCAGTTACATCAGAAGTAAAGATAAGGGGAAACCAGGCTGAAGCTACAACTGCTGTTTTGTCATGCTGCATCATGACAGCATAGTTCTGTCAGATCTGATGTTCTGAGGCAGTTTTACACTTCTCTGTCATTGGAAATGGAGGGGGTACAGACTGATGTGAACACACTGCCTACACAATGTCTTCATACTTAACCTGACTTTGATTCCCATTAAGCCTTTTTTACTGCAAAGGAAAAGAGATCAAACCCTAGTTTTCATCTTCCTATGGATTATTGTGTTGTAAACTGAAAGTTGTTGCTCTCCTCCAATTCATCATCATCTGAATCACAGAGCTTAAACATTCTCAAATTTGTATGGGAAGAGATGGAAATGTAACTGTGGCTTAAGTCCACCTCTGCATGTGATTTCTCAGTCGCTGGATCTTTTATTGCTTTTTTGCTATTAAAGGTGACTATTGCAGAGGCACAGGAAATCTCTTACATCAGCCAAGTATAAAGATTACCTCTGTTTTTTCACCCTTTAACAGTATTTGAGATTGGAGAATGACACATTTGACCAAGCAACCTCAATGTAAAAAACACACTTTTACAGCACATAGTTGTAATCTGGCAGGCTGTCTCTAACTCAAAGGCCAAATGGGAGTGAGACAGAAGCAGCAGCACGTGCAGAAGAGCAGCCTGTGGTCTGTGCCAGGAGAGCACTACCAGGCCAAGGGTGCGTTACTTTGGCAGCTTTCCAATGTGGTCATGGGGACCATGAACCTCAGGCAAAATCCAGAGCAAGAAGACAAATGCTGTTCGCACTATCTCCAGGAGCTGAACTTCAGCTCTGGTGTGGCAGCCCTTCCTGCTTCAAAATGGTCTATACAGCATAATACTTGTGAGATTGTAAAGAGTCAGTCAGATATCCATGAACGTTAAAAGTGTCATAGCTTCCAGGCAAGTATTTGGATTGAAAAAGGTATTTATTCAAGGAACATGCAAGCACCTGTGTAACAACAGAATCACACTCAGTACCAGGGTCTGGTTATCTCCCAGTGACTTTTGTTTCTCTAAAAGCATGACCACAATGGAAATGCATCATTCGTTTCCTACTTAAAATTGTCAGGGTTATAATGAGAAATCAGAAACACTTTGTGGTGATACTCCATTTGAGTAGAAATTAACCACTCCCCCTACTTCTCCCCCC
>VZTU01004479.1:0-17620 GCA_013400835.1 Zapornia atra | reverse complement strand
CCAAAAAAAAAAAACATACCAAAACAAAACCCCAAAAAACCAAACCCCTAAACACACTACTTGGGAAGCATCCTACCCTCCAAATTCATAAATCGAGGATCAGATGACAAATGCCCAGGAATGTCAAACTGATTAAATCTTCAAAGGGAAACATTTCTATTCTCTTTTCTCTTATTAGGATACTCTGTCTGCAAGTAATATAAGCAGTAAGCATTCCTCAAGAGTGGCTTTTAATGGGATTTTTTGGCTGTGTGCAGTTTTTAAGCATAACTAAAATACAAGGTTTCTTGATGCATTATTTTGTTATTTAGGAGACTATTTTCCAAATTTATGAAAATCATAATGAATTCTTGTTTTTAAATAACTTTTTCTTTTAATACTGCTTATAATTATCATGTATCACAGCATGAATCTCTATTTAAGTACTTAAATACAGTATGTAATTTAAGTATGAGCCAAATGTCTGTAAATGCAATCAAATAACCTGGGCTGTTGTAATGAACTTTCCAAGTAGCACATTCTGATTTACTGCTTTGCTGGAAACACAGGAATGAACAATAGGCCTAGGATTTCTTTTAGGGCTGCCTTTTAACAGAGATGAAGCTTAGGTATTGAAACAGTCTCTTTGATTTTTATTTTTTTTAAGTCTAAATCTGAATTTAATTCTTTGTGTTTGTGTATCTGTCTTCCTTTGCATATGTATCAAGACTTCAGTGAGCATAGGATAAGGACATAGTCTTGCTTCACAAAGCACGACTTTCAGAAAGTCTTGTTCTCTCTGGCATTTTCCATCCCAATAATTCAGTAGTTGATTGGAGAGAGGAGTGAGGAGGGAAAATTTCTGGGGCCTGAGCAGAAAAGTTTTTTACCCAAAACTGAAAAGACTCCCAGATGAATACAGCAAACCAGACAATCCAGCAGACATGAACTCTGGCCCATAACCTGCAGATGAATCTGTTTGCATGGACAATTACCTATACAGTCCAATGATGTCAGTGGAAATCTGTGCAGAGGTAAGGATTTGTGGGCAGAATCTTGGCTCTGCTCAGGTTAGGGAAGCTGTTCAGGTATTCCATTTCTTTGTGAAGTGAGACAGACCTGAGATGCTTGCTGCCATTACGTACTTTTACAGTAGACCATGGGTCAGTTCAAGACACTCAAAATTGCTGTCTGTCAGGCTCAGCTGGGTACTGTGTTCATCCTTCATTATTGGGAAGTTAGCTCTAGAACTTAGGCAAGAGCTTGTGTGGAAATAAGATGGGGTTTTTTTAAAATCCTATTACGATCTCCTTTTTTCTTGCCTCACAACAAAGCTTTATTCAGTTTTGCCCAGGAAGAGACTGACTAAGAAAAGGTGAAATGGGATTTCTAGCAGAGTTTTGTGGGAAGGCTGACTATTATGTAACTAACTCAAAAGACTGATGCTATAACTTTTGCACTTTTGTGAGAAAATTCTATTCTTGACTAAATTCTTTGTCAATTTATAAATGGTAAAGGCATTTTATATGCATATTTCATTGTAATCCACTCATCACTTATGAAACACAAAATAAATGTGTTAATTTATTCCACAATGATGTTGTTCCAAATTTAGACATGTATTTTGTAACTATTTTAGTTCAGATTGCTCTTATTGTGTCTATTGCTCTTTGTCCTAATCATTTATACTTATAGCCAAAAAGTAGCAGATGTCCCATTGATTACTAATGTAGAAGACTGAATTTACTCTCAGCAGTCTTTAGAGAAAGAAAGTCCTCTGAATAATTCAGACTTCCTTGTCTCTTTTCCTTCATCTTTCCCTCAGTGTTTTCTTTAGATCCCTGTGCTCTTTAAAATCATCTTTTTCTGTCTATGTTCAAAATGCTCTTCTGGAAGTGTTTCTCTAAAGAAACTAAACTAATTTAGACTATTTTTTGATGGACCAAACCTAAAAGCTACTGAACACATACATTTCTCTAAAATGTATGATGTATCTGTCAGGTTCAGACCCTAGTTATTAACTTCAGAAGCTAATTTTCTTGGTAAACATCATCCTAAATGAGTTTTGACACAGTCCTAGCTGAGAAAAGTGACAGAGTAGAAAGAATTGGCTGGTTTTTCTGAAATAAATTTATTTTTTATTTATAAATCTCCTTCTGGTATCCTGTAAAAATTCCAAGTTTAACTTGTTCAGGAGGTACATAAACTCTGCCCTTCAAATGCCTTAAGAATCCATATATGCCTATAGTTTATACCAACATTGCAAAGACTAAATTCAACATTGCAAATTGCAGAGCAAGGTTGCTGACTTGAATTTCAGGTAGGCAGAAACACAAAAAAACCCCAAGTCGTATTGTTAACAGCAGTTACCTCAAAGTTTTTTCTGAAGTCTCCTTGTGATTAGTTAAGAAACAAGAATGTTTTTAATCTCCTTATGTTGTTTTAGTTTGTCTTGACTTTGTACTAGCAGAATTTCCCACTGCCTTTGTTTCAGAAATAGCTAACGGCCACCTGTCATTTGGATTATTACTATAGCTGGGTCATTATCAGCCTGAATTAATATCTGTATGTGAAACAACTGATTGGCCTAAATGTAATCTGTTATGTTCCTATATTCATTTAATTGAATTCCACAGACATCTTAAGTGTCTTCATTTTGTAATATAGAATTGGCTAGGAACAAAGCATGTGACTGAGGAAGGGGCTCTGCTATCTATGCCTGTTCTACCTGATATTATGTGTTAACACAGGTATGCTGTTTACAACCTGGTTCTTCCATTAGCACACCATTAGTACGGATGTTTGGAATAATTATTTGCATATAATGTGTGTACATTATATGTATTTTGAGTGTACATACACTGAGATACTACAGTAAAGGCACGTTGAAAGACAATGCAAGATCACTATGGCAATTCTAGCCTTTCCCTTTTAGCCTCTAATAACACACAAAGGCTAATGATGCCACAAAGGTTTTGGTTCATAATTAAAGTTTATTGTAGTTGATTAATTTTATCTGTTATCTGCACTGCATAAAAATCGTGCAAGAAGCATTGCTATAGGGAATATGGATATTAGCTTGATATTGTTTGGAGCACCACTGTTGTGACTTCCCATATCAGTCTTACAGCTCTGTGTAAATGAGGCTACAAAGGGCTCAGCCTCTGTAGTAGGTATTTTACTACTTTGTTCACTTAAAAAGAAAAAAAAAAAACCAACCCAGGCTTCTCTAATTTTGGCTATTACTTTTTCTCTGGCACAGCTGAATTAAGTTATAGGACTCAAACCTTCCCACACTTCAGCTCACAGCTCTGGCAAGACAAACACCTGCTGCTCCTATGGAGCCAAAATGTATGGAAGGCAGCCATGCAGCTGACATAGCTTGATTTAAAAGACTGGGCTTAGAGAGAGCAAAGTAATGACTCCTCCAAAACGGGAGGCTCTCGGAAGAAACTATTGCTTCTGCACATGACTGACCTTTCCATTCATTCCTTTTGGTCTATACTAATAGTATCTTGGCCTTTGCAAAATATTTCCAAATGACTTGGACTAAATGAAGAGGTGAAACATTTTGTCTGCTGTATACAAGCTTTTTACTTCAGGTGTTCATTTGCCATCCAGAAATCCATAGGGTTTAACTTCTTTGCAACAAATTATTTTTCTCTTTCAGGTATTAAACAGGAACACCAGGGAAATCCTCAAGACCCTTAGACCATGCTACTTAGTGTGCCTTTATGTATTACCATACTGATAATTATCACAATCCTTTATCCTAGCCCCCTTTTTAGTCTCTTGTCAGGATACACAATAAGTAGTAATAATGTGAAATGACATGTATTTCTGTTAGGATTACATGCTTGTATTTTACTGCTAATTGTGTTATAGATCATGAACAATGTCCACATGAGCTCCAAGAGAGAACTTTCTTGATAATCTGTGTTGTAGTCCAGTGACATTGCTATCTGCATACCAAAAATTACCAGCGTTCCTATAGGCCACTGTATTTCTTTTTGCTGGTTTTGTTATTGATACATCTAACAAAATATTTAGTGAACCCATATCAAGAAGCTTATTTTAACCTCATTCCTTCAGTACATGTTTTGCCTTGTGTGGTGGTTTTGGCCCTGAATAGAGGCCAAATACCCACCAAGCCGCTCGCTCATTCCCCCCTTCAGCTGAAAAGAGGAGAAAATAGATATTGGGAGGCTTAGGCCTTGAGATAAGGACAGAGGGATCACTCTGCAATGAGTGCAATGGGCAAAACAGACTCAGCACAGAATAAAGGAAAGAAAAGGGATTTATTACTACTACAACTAATACACCCAGTGACCCAGAATGGGATAAGAAGCGGCCAGGTCTTCAAGCACCTTCCCCCCACCCCTTCCTTCTTAGCAAACTTAAAACTCATCACGATTTCACTCCCTTCTTTCCCCCCCAACATGGCGTGGGGAGGGGCAGGGAATGGGCAGTGGGGTTCCGGTGATTCCCAACAAGCTGCTTTTCTTCCCCAGATCTTCTCACTTCTCCTTCCCCCCCGCCCTTGCCTCTTCGCANGTCCACGAGCTTCTGCAGCGTGAGTCCTCTCCATCGGGGAGTCATCCCCTCCCCACAGGCCTCTCAGCAGGACTGTCCCCTCCATACGGTGCTGACACCCGGGCCCAGACCCCCCGGCCTGGTCCCCTGCAAAGTCACAAGTCCCCCAGCAAACCTGCTGAGGCGTGGATCAATCTTCACAGGGCAGAGGTGTCTCTGCTCCCCGTCCTCATCCATGGGCTTCGGGGGGACACCCGTTTCACCATGGGCTCCACCCCGAGCTGCAGGGGAAACTCTCTTTCCGCATTCTTCACCCCCCTCCTGCGGGCTTGGCCTTGGCCTCTGTGCAGCCTGTTCCATCTCCTCACTCCCGCTCCAGTGGCAAAGTGCCCCTGCCAGCAGGTTTTTTCTCCTCTCTGTGATTCCCAGAGGCGCTGTGACCAGCTCTGATAGGCTTGGTCTCAAATTTGGCCTTGAATGGACCAATGTTTTCAAAATCTGGGGCTTGCAGAGAGCTGTAACTGGGGCTTACAAAAGCCACCCAAGCAGCACAGCTACACCAAACTGCAATACCTTGCATAGAAATATTCAGATCTTAATAAAGATTCAGAGTATTTAAGTGTAAAAGCTTTGCTGAACTAGGACCTTTTTTAACCATAATACCTGTCTTGCTTTTACAGAATTATGGGGAAATACAGGAAAGCTGAACAAGACAATGTCAAACAAGATCTGTGCAACTTCCCTGGTATATTAATCTCTACACAAAGAGAAAATCAAAAGCAACTTCTGAGAAACCAAATTCAAGGTGAATGTGAGTACAAGGCTTCTCTTGAATGATAACAGAGAAAACCAGGATGTTTAAGCCAGAGACAATTTTTGGTGCTTTTTACTAACATTAAGCCCCAATACCCCACTAAAGAATAGAGAGATGTTTTGGGGTTTTTTCCTAATCTTTGACATTATTTTTCAGTTTTGAGAACAATAATCATAGTTTCTTATTGCATTTATTCTAGGCAATCTCAGTAACAATATGCAGGCACACTGGCTCATTTATACCACTTTGAATTTTGACAATCTTGGAAGAACAAGCAATTCTACACACTTCTTAGTGTTTCAGGTTATAGTTAAACCACGTAGCAACAGATATCTGAGCCTGGATCTGAAATGTCTATATTCTTTTATGAACAGAGCACTTTGAATGAAAGGGTGAAGTATAGCTGAGGCAGTGCACAGATGGAAGAGGTGATACCCCAGCAGTGTTACATAGTATGAATGAAGGTCCCAGTAGCTCTAGCTTATGACTAGCCTGAAGTTAAAATGTTGAGCAACAAATGTAAAGTTAGGAAGTAATTTGAAAGAAGAGAGGATTGGTTATATAATACCAATATACACAGCAGGCAACAATGAAACACATCTTGTTAGGCTGTATTTTCAGAAAATTGTTTCTTGTTTTGATATCTTCTGATCAGTATGTCAGATGATTCCTTTTCAGGCCAATTATTTCGAACAACAATAACCAAAGCAGCTACCTTTTACAGAAGAAAATATTCCAGACTTTCTACTGGTTATTGTCCACAGGATCACACTGCTCACTCTGGTCTTTCAATGGTCTTTATCCTTTATGTAACATAAAGGTTTTAAATAGTCATGTGACCCTTATGTTTCTGCAAGCTTGCTTCATCATTTTAAAGTCACAAGAAACAACTGGAAATATTCTGAAAAGAACAAGGTTAAGTACAGTTTACATTAAATGTTCTGGCACTTCTGTACCTATTTCTGACCTAGGTCTCACGGTTTCCTTGGGCAAATTCAAGATTTATCTCAAAAGTCAAAGGGTAATTTCTCATTCGTGGCATGATCAGTATGCTGCCCTCTAAATAGTGTCTGTAGAAACGACAAGCTGAATTAATTTTTGGGGAAAAAAGGGAAGTGAATTTTTCTGCTTCTCTCCATGTCTCTGGTGCTTGAGCACAGAGCAATTTCATACCTTTGTCTTCCAGTTGCCAGGGAGAGGCTTTGACATTATACATTGTCTAGAGAATGATTCGACCAACACTCCTCAGCCTGAAAGGCAAAGGGGGAAACCTCTTATAGTAGTTTGTAAAATAAGAAGAATGAAAGAGATAAAGAAGGAATGGTTCTGTGCTGCCCTGAGCTAGAGGGCATCAGATGAAACTAGCAACTGGCAGTGTCAAACTGCACAAAAGGGTTATATCTTCACATAAGGTGGTTTAAATTGCCAAGGCCATGGGCCTTACCATGGGATGCTCTGAATGCTGTTTGTATAGGTTCAGAATGCTCTTGGAGGACTCACAGGGGGGTTAAAGAAAAGGAAATAGCAGTCGGAAGCTATTAAACACAAAACACCACTTGTGGCTTAGAAAATCCCTTAGCTGTAAATTGCTAGAAGCAATTTTACTCTGGGTGAGTATCAGTTTGTAATTGCCCTGCTCTAACGCTCTTCCCAAGGGATCTGCTGTTGCTCACCACTCAAACTAGGAAACAAGGTTAAAAGGACCTTTAGTCTGATACAGTATAGAGAAATATAATGTGCTTGTTCTAAGTATTATGGGGTTTTTAGCCACCTTGTCAATGTCCCCTTCCCTAGACAGGGATCCTAGCTGCTCGGCTTCCCTACCCTCTAATTCCAGGCCACTGGCCCCATTATTCTAGCATCAGAGCAGCCAGGTGCTAATGTGCTCAACTGAACTACATGTATCTCACAGCTCACTCAAGGACAGGGATTGTATGATTACCTCTGGTTCTGTATATTCCTCCTGCTCTTGTGATGCCCCTGGTTCACTGTCATCTGTTACAAAGTGAACTGGTTTTTTTTGTGTATTTCTTCTGTAGAGGGGTGACTGAGACCAGCATGGGTTTGTCTTTTTTGGTTCAGGTGCAGTGCCTGCCACTAGGCTTGGAGTGTTAGTCTTAAATGGCTAGAAATATTTAAGAATAAGATGATTTCTCTTGTAAATCTCCAGGTATCTAGCATGTACAGCTCATTTAAACTTACAAGTGTTAATACCCTCGTTGGGCAGCTATAGGACTACATAGAAATATAGATAAATAATGAATAGTTGTTATAACAAAAAGCATTCAAGATTTTGGAAGTCTGAAGCACAGTGAAGCAGTGCCTCTCACCACTGAGTTCTTAATATTGAAATGAAAGACTCAGATTACTTCAGGGAATACTGGGAGGGAAATGGGAAGGGAATAAAAGAAATTATTTCTATGCTATAAAGTATACATAAGTATATAATATAGTAACCTTTTATCTATGATTGCAGAAATAAAACTGAATTTGTAGGTTTTGTAGAGCTTCGTGTATGTCACAGGTAATAGTGACAAGAAGAACACCAGAGCATTTACAAGGTTGCTGTTATCAGTGTGTTTACATAGGAATAACACAGAATTGCTTTTTCACAATTGCAGGAATTATCAGAAAGCAGGATATTTAAAAATAGAATAAAATTGAAGCTCTTAGAAAAAAGGAGACTCATTTTTAATAATGACTTTGTGTCATGAGCTTAGGACATGAAGTAGTTTGCCTGCATAGAAGCCAACAGCAGATTAAATTTGCTGTAGAAACCGAGAGCACAAGACACAGACCACAAAAATATGCACATTATGTTATTTTAATTCATTCTAAAGGCTGTAATTCAGAAAAGACTCTCAGGCTGTTCTTTTAATTTACTGAACAGACCCATTTCATACCCTTCTTCATTCCGTACAAGAGTAAAGTGCTAATGATGATTTTCTTTGGTAAAAACCAAAGAAAATAAACAGGGCTCTGGTTAAATGATGTGCAGTTGAGTCTATGGAAGCACTAAACCCCCACAATTTTGCAGTAGGGAATCCTGCCCAAAGAGCAGTTCAGCTAGCAGTCAACCACTCAGATCTCATACCCTTAGTTTTCTTAGTTAAGGATCCTGTTCTGTCTCCTTACCGATTGATCAATTCATTTTGCATTAAAACCTTTACCTAATCTGCCTGAGGAGAGACACTGAATTGGCTATTTTTGTCCTTTGTGTCATATCTGTATACTAAAATTAGGTCTTTTTTTTGATAGACTGCCATAAGCCTTATGACTAGTTAATACAGAGTTGTGAAAACAGATATGTTTTTAAGGGAATGGATTTTGCAATGTGACATTCCCTGATGGTTACATATTCTCTTCTTCCATTGTCAAGATGTCATTTTACCATCACCTCTGATTTAGTCTTGCTTAAATCTACTCACAACCTACCCACACTTACTGTAATGCTGCATGGTGGTAAGAATCAGAAGTCAAACAAGGTATCTCCTTTCATTTTCCATGACACTTACACTCAGTTTATTGCTCTGCAGTATCATTCATTGGATTAGTTGGTGTCTTTTTACCCCATGATGGAGATTTAGATATGTAAGCACCCATGTAATAGTGGGTAACACTTTCTATTTACTTTTAACTCCTGAATCCCAGGCTATGAAGTGTAAATATGAAGATACTAACACAGTGAATCTTTATAAACAACTCGTGCATCCCAAGTGATTAGAAATAAGTGCCTCTGATGTAAAACGTGCACTTACTAAAATCTTATTCTTTGACCATTGTGGAGAATTATTCTCTAATAAGGAAGGCAGCACCAATTCAAAGGAGCAGTACTATCTAGCAGAGCTAAGAGTTTTTTACTGGCTTCTACCACACAGAGCTTTACAAAAGGATCAGTATAAAATCTAATGCTACCCACGCTGTCAGGAAATTTATTTTCCCTTAGGTAGCATCTCACATCCCCTTAGAAAACATGTGGTTTAAGAACTACAATCCTTTACAACCACATCACGTTGCTTTAAATTCATCAAGAGCAGTCTTAACTTTGTATTTATAGGATAGGACTATGTTACAAACTCATATATAACTTTGAAATTTTGAGTCTTGACTTCTGAATCAACATCTTTTAGAAGTGTTCTAAGTTACTACAAGTGTTTCTTGCCAAACCAAGCAGCAGCAGCAGCTGCTTCCTTCGTAGGGACTCAGTATTGAAAGCCCACCTCTCGGTCTGTATAGAGGACATTTCTGCACTGTCCATTACCTTCATCTGCAGCTGCTCATAGCTGCAGAATGGTCCCATCTGAGAAGACAGGGTTTATGTAGTTATGTTCCAATACAGAATGTGTTCCACAGGGCCTGGTGACTGCACACAAATTTAAAAAAAAAAAAAAAAGCAAACCCAACAGTCATTTATGTATTAGCATCTGGAGGAAAAAAAAACCCAACAACTAAACAAGGAAACCATTTATTCTCTGTATTGAAGATTATTGTTCTTGCCAGCAGCACATGGTGTTGTAAACAGAATGTCACAAAGCTTGCACGTGGAAAATCACAGAATCACAGAATCGGAGGGGTTGGAAGGGCCCTGGAGAGCTCCTGGGGTCCAACCCCCCTGCCAAAGCAGCTCCCAGCTGATATTGCACAGGGCGGCGTCCAGACGGGGCTGGAATCTCTCCAGAGAAGGAGACTCCACACCCCCTGGGCAGCCTGTCCCAGGGCTCCCTCACCCTCACTGGGGAAAAGTTCTCCCCCATGTTGGTGTGGAACTTTCTGTGCTCCAATTTGCAGCCATTGCCCCTTGTCCTGTCCCCACAGACACTGAAAAGGGGCTGGCCAATTCCCCCTGCATCCCCTGCCTGAGATATTGATAAACACTCATTAGGTCCCCCCTGAGTCTTCTTTTCTCCAGGCAGAACAGTCCCAGCTCACTCAGCCTGTCCTCATAGGGGAGATGCTCCAGGCCCTTCATCATCTTCGTAGCCCTTCTCTGGACTCTCTCCAGGAGATCCCTGTCTTTTTTATCCCAGGGAGCCCAGAACTGGACACAACACTCCAGGTGGGGCCTGACCAGGGCAGAGTCTGCTACCAGACTTTTAGTTTATGGTATTGTTACGAAGCAAGTAACAAGTAGGATCAGGAAATGGGAATGCCTAATCATTTGTTCACTCTTTTTGAGCCAAACTGGGCACAGAATGAATTCTAGCATATCCTAATACTAGTAGCTCTTTTCTTCCAAGTCTTTGAGGAAAGATCAGTCTTCTAACTATTGTACCTTGAAGTGCCAATACATTCAGTTGTTCAGATTTGAATACATTCAGTTCAAATTTGAAGTATTAGTAAAAAGTGGAAAGATTATCAGTGGAACATACATGACGCAAGCAGTTTTAAAGTACCTCATTTTAGTAATATTCTAGACATTCAGAATAAAAACTGTTGTACTATTTCCTTGATAGTCATACTGTCCAGGTAGGAAGCAGGTAGGAAGTTTTCAGAGAAGCTAAACACCTGTGTGTCAAAGTCTGACTGACTTAGAGCCTATTTGCCAAAAAAAATTATTACCATTCTTAGAGTATGGTAACACTGTTCACATCTTCATGTGGCCTGCTCACGTACATCAGATTTTTGTTGCTTTCATTCAAGAGCTCTGTCTCCTCTTCTGGGTACAGCCTTCCTTCCGTGTTAGCCAGCTAACATCCACACATGGTAGTGGTTGGGACTACTCAGAATCAAGGGGGAGACACAAAGACCAGAGGAATTTTATCTAAGAACATTTCAAAATCATTTAACAAATATTTCCACATCACTTATTTGCAAAATAATCCAAAGTAAACAGTAGTGAGTTTCCCAGGAAGACACATGTCTTTTGAGGAGCAATATATGTACCATGCAAGAAACTGACTTGCATCTGCAGTGTAATTGATCCTGAAATGATTAAATTGACATATTCTAAACGAGGCCATGAGAGTAGCACCAACAGCCATCCTGAGTGGAGATGGCAGTTGGAATGGTACAGTTGATTGAGAGCTCCAGTAAAAAAAAAGAAGATGGTTTCATTTCATTTTATACTTCACATCTAAAGAGTTCACAAATCCCTGTGAGGTCTTCTGTCACTCCTTCATCTTGTTAATAGGCTGGAGAAAAGAGGTGCAGAAAGAAACATTTTCATGGAATTTGTCAAGCAGTTTAGCAAAGGATTATTTTGACTGCTCTTCACATGTAACGGTGTACTACAGGTCTGAATTTTTTATCTAAGTAGGAAAGTAGAGGAAGGCATTACTTTGCATTGTATAGGAAGTGAACAATTACAACAATTTCTGGGAAGAAAGGCCTTTCATTTGCAGACTCTGCATGTCTGATTCACCTTTGTAAAAAGACCAGGAGATATTGCATGTTCTTTCAGACTAAGACCCCAACCTGTATCTTTGTCTTAAAATTATGTTGAAATGGGGGGGAGCGGGCAGTGGGGGTAGGGAAATGGAAGCTTATTCTTCAGTTATTCATCTAATTCATTTGCACTAGAACTTCCATAGTTCACTCTCTAGGTCATACAACAAGGTATAGAGTAAAATTAGTAATTTAAACTCTTCAGAAAAATAATTTTCTCTCTTCTATTTTTAGCAGAGTTTTACCTTTATTGACATAGAGCTCAGACCAGAGCTTTTCTTGTCTTCAAGAAGTCATAACAAAGTGGTGATGAGGCTCTATGGGCCACCTTCCACGCTCTCTCAATATCGATTCAGTGCTCTTTTCCTGCAAGAGTGCTGGGAAGACTGCTTTTTGGACTGTGACTGTTTTACAAGTACTGTTTTCCTGTCAGTGGAATAGAAATGATACTCAGTCCTGGAAACCAGTCTCCAATAAAACTTTCACCAATGTAGCAAGGTACAAGGCAGTTAAGGATCCTCAGAAGATCTATCTGTGCTATCATAAAAATGGCAGCTTGCTCTGCTACTGTCCTTTGGAGCATAAGGTAATCAAAGATTAATGTCTTTTCCCAGGATACATAGTAGGTCAAAAGTTTCTGCTGCTAAGCTCACAAAGCTGTAGAGGAAACACGAATGCTTCAGTACATTAATATCAGAACAGATATCCAGGGTCTGCTCTTTCATCTTTACTGCATCTTTTAAGACATTTGCAAAGAAACTGCAACTGATCTGTTCCAAGATAGAGAAAACACTGTTAGTTCTCTAAGATGTCAGTGTCTTTGGAGATTTTGAGTTACTTTTTCTTATTTCAAGACTCAGTTTGGATACAAGACCTCAGAAATTGCTCTCCTCTGGGTTTCGCTCTTTATCCACTGAATCAGTTGCTTAATGTGCACACATATTGTTTACTGTTAATACCTTGCATTTTATATTTCAGTTCTCTTTAACTATTATGAAGCCTTGGAGAAAATACAAGACCCAGCATAAATGCATAATTATATAAAGCACAGTTTTGGATTTGAACACAGTTTCTGCATATGGTTAGAAAACACATTAAGTCTCAGGAGATGTTTATGCTGACATATACTTTATATATATAGAATTGTTTGAGACATACATAAACTGTAGCTCTACAAACAGTTAACTTTTTAATTCAGTTGCTCACCACCTTTCCCAACACTACTTTCACTAACAATACTAGGTTGCTTTGATTGCTTGGTCTCCATGAAAGCAAGAGAAATAGATGTGACAACAGAAACCCAGAGGTACTCCAAAGTACCTTGTTCACCTTGAATGACATTTACCCAGAAAGCAGGAGACCCTGGTTCTAATTGTTTCACTAAATTAAGAAAGAAATTTTGGACTTGGAACTTCTAATATATCAGTTATAATAGTGGAAATGTCTTATTTTTGTCTTTAAGATAGGGCAAAGATCTAGGACATCAAGCTGCAAATTCTAGTCCTTTTTTTTTTTCAGGCTCTGAGAGATGGGAACTCCCCTCCCCAGGGAGTGGTGGGTGTTTTAAAACAAATACCCTATAGCTGAAAAAAAACCCCACAACCACAAAACAACAGAGATTCATTCTGAATTAATTTATTTTGGTTGGCAGCTGAAACTTGTTTGCCTCCCCTTATTTATAACATACAGTTAGCAATCGTTGGAGTATCAGAAGTTACTGACAGTTTTGAGTCTTTTCTAGAAATAAGAAGTCAACTCTTCATTTTTTTCCCAGGCTTTTACAGATCATGTTGCTATCTAATCTAATGTCCACAAACCCACTGTAAATACAGACTGATGTAAACTAAACACTGAAGCCTCAGGATCAGACAAACAGAACACTGAAGATTCAATTGTTTTTTTCTAAGCACGTCTTCCCCATGTAATTCACAGCGAACTTTCCATATGTATCCATTTTCATGGGACTTTATAAACTTTGCATTGTTTTCTCTGATGAAGTATACAGTTAAGCTAACTGTTTGGATGGTTGCAAAGTAACCATTTGATGGTACTTTGGGTAGATGTGAATTCAGAAAGGAGGTGCTGTATGTAACAACAAAATGTATTATTTAATACAGAAGTCAGGGTGAAAATATATTTCTTTTTTTCCAGAAAAAAAGGAAGGAAAAAGACCCCAAAAACTTTAAGATAAATGCCTTAACTTTCATGAGAGCACTTCTATTATTTTTGTAAAAAATGTGTGCTTCCCTGATATTAAGACTTCCACAAATGCACAGGGTGTTAGTGGGAATTTTTGTAGACATGCTTAAAAAGTTGTGTGTAAGCATTGCCCTTTTGTTTAATTTCACAGAAGTTAAGAAAAAAGCCTGAAAAGGGTTTTTTAATGAGTTGGATAAGGGTACTAAAAGGGCATTTGATAATGAGCACTGTAGAGGAAGACAGTGAAATGTTTTGTAGAAAAAAAGTTACTTATCCGATTGAAGATTATGGTATTAAGAAAGATCAAAGTGATGAAATATGTATGAAACCAAAAACTGAGGAGGCATGGCTAAGTCTAGTTACTACTATGGCTGCTTTAGGAAAAAAGTATTTCTTTAAACATAGT
Source organism: Zapornia atra (assembly GCA_013400835.1). Classification (NCBI taxonomy): domain Eukaryota; kingdom Metazoa; phylum Chordata; class Aves; order Gruiformes; family Rallidae; genus Zapornia; species Zapornia atra. The sequence continues at coordinate 3,305 of VZTU01004479.1, read as the reverse complement.
AAACAAAATCATAATTTTATATATGTCATCACAAGTGGAAGCTAATTTTGCAGATGCGATGTAGATGTTTAGCTAAATAATTTTAAGTACCTCCCTGGAGGTATTTAAAAGAGATGTAGATGTGGTGCCTAGGGTCATGGTTTGGTGGTGGACTGGCAGTGCTAGGTTAGTGGCTGGAGTAGATGAGTTTTAAAGGTCTCTTCCAACCAAAGTGTTTGTGTAGTGCTGTCATTCAACTGTAAACCTTTGCCTGCATAACTTCCTGGTGTGGTTCCTACAAAAAACTTAAGCATCTCAAAGTCCAAGCATCCATTTTCCTGGTCACTCCAGCAAGACCCTTGTTACACACTTTGCTAACTCACTCCTTCAGGAGCAGAGCTGAGCTGTCTGGTTTGATAGATGACAGTTTTGATAGTTATCATTAGTTGTGTTTGAAGGGAGAACAAAAAGGCAGAACTGCCCAGTTAACTAAGGGGCAGTTATCTTAGACAGCTCTATTCATGGAAATAGAGCTAAGATAACTAGTGAAAATACTCAAAATACTTGTGTTAATGTGTGAATCTGTAACATGGAGAGGATTGTTTACAATAGTTATTTTACAATCTCACACATGTGAAGGCCATTTTATAACACCTAGGGCTTAAAAATTGCAAGGTGTCCTTGAAAACAGGTATGTCTTGTATCTAAAGTTAATGCTAAAAATATGACAGGACAAGAGGCAATGGGCATAAACTTGAATATAGGAAGTTCCACCTAAACATGAGGAGGAATTTCTTTACTGAGAAGGTGACAGCACTGGAACAGGTTGGTCAGAGAGGTTGTGGTGTCTCCACCTTTGGAGATATTCAAAACCCACCTGGACACTGCCCTGTGCAGCCTGCTCTAGGTGATCCTGTTCTGGCCAAGGGAGTTGGCCTAGATGGTCTCTAGAGGTCCCTTCGGACCCCTATCGTTCTGTGACTCTGAAACTTGATCTAATTGTCAGAGCAAAAGGCAAAGAAGAAATACTGTAAACTTATTGGGGAAAACTTTTCTGTTCATGCCACAAATATACATGCAGCTCAGAAGAAAGCACTGATTTACTTGTCCTTTATTTCTTATTGTGTTAAGCAGTTAAAAAAAATCAGTAGTGTGATAACTGTGAAACTCTAAAGTGGTAAAAGAAATAGCAGCTTCTAGCTCTTGATTCTCTCAAGATAGCTGAGACTGCAGGGTCAGCCAAGTAGTGACTTGTTGATGCGAAGTGTCTGGATTGTGCCTTGCTGGCTGACTGGGATTGCTTTATAGCTCTCCGGGGACAGGGGGTGAGGACTTTGGAGAGCAGGCTCTTTCTTTATCTCTGGTCTGAATAGCTCATCTTAAACCTCATGGTTGGGGCTTTTCCTTTTGTCCAACTTGACTCCAGATGTTAGTGGTTCTCTTTGCTAATCAAATAATGCGTAATTAGACTTAGAACCAGATCAGAATCTCCAAAAAAGAAAATTCAGTAAGTGAAAATGGCAGGTATATACACCGTCCAAAAGCTGTTGGGGCCTTATCTTGCAGAGGTGGCCACCTATCCCTGCTGTTGGAAATATGACAGTAGGTTTAGGTATCCTATTTCTACCTGCTCGTAGCTACTCTCTTGAAAGAAACTGATAGGAATTTTTAAAACAAAACTTTTTTTGTGCCTGGCAAGGTACAACTTGCATGGATTTCAACCTGGATTCCCAAGGAGATCAAGCCAGACTAGATATCTAAGTGTAACTTTTGGAAAGTCAGAATTGCTGTGAGAGTAAGGAGCATGGTCTCATTGCATTAAGATGATGGGGATGTGATATTTATACTGTTTGACATATTTATGTGCTCTTCAGCTCACTGAAAAGTATATACTGCATTTTAAAATTTCATGAACAGAATCTCTTCTCATTTTCTTCTACGTTCAACATAGTTTTCCACAAGCCATTCCTGAAGAGGCAGGAATAACTCTGCAGCAAGAGTTCTTCCATGTGCCTTTTTTGCCCAACTCTTCTGCAGAAAAGGAGAATAGAGCAAGATTCTTATTTGTTTATGCTTGCTTTCTGCTATTCAGTTCATTAAAAAGACCTTGATGTGCCTATAAATGTAATTCATGTCTACATTAACACTTGCATACTGAGCATCTTTGTGGTTTTGACTTCTGATTTATTCCAAAAAGAATCTTCAAAATCTTTTAGCTATCCTAACCGATCAGAATATCAGACTTCAATATCAGTTCCAGAAAGCACCAGATGCAGAGTTTCTGGGAAGGACTAATAGCTATTTTTCCCTTTTGAGGGGTTATTAACTCTGCACAAATAGATTAAAACTGACTTGCTTATTGTGTTCGAAAATAGCCAATGCACTAGATCCAAACTCTAGAGCATGTTGCTAGATTGATAACATTAGAAGCTATTCAAGGTCAAACTCTTTGAATGCTTATGGTTTGAATTATTTTTTTACTCTTTGCCTAGCAGAAAGTTCAATCCACACTACTTGTGTACTTTTACTAGTACCCCATTAGAAACATCTCATGCATACTGATGGATTGCTGCTAAGAGTTCTGCAGCTTTCCAATGATACTGATGAGGTGAATTTTCCTAGGTGTCATTTGTTTGAAAGTCAATGTTTCAATATGGTTTTAAAGAAAAGCTCTGAAAAGACATCTCATGCTAACTTTGGAAAGGTTTAAAGAAAAAATGAAATAGAAAAGACCCTGTTCCCCCACCTCCCTCATTTGCCTATAGATGTTCGATTTAAATGTGTGTTTTCACCTATGTGACACCTCATCCATAGGTTAGCAAAAGATAATATGACCAAAATTAGTGCCAAAACTTTGAATGCTGTCCATCTCAATTAGAAAGCTGCTGCAAGCTCACATTTGAAAATCCTCTGATGAGTAAAACAATGGTGCCATAAGTTTACACTTAGTATGCATGTATCTTGCACTACAGGGCATAGCTAAGTAAACCTGTTCATGCTGTTCTTTCTAATGAGCCTATGGCAAGTGTGTTGAATAATGCCTGCATGCTCCAATTTTTGCAGAGTTGTGTTCAGATCGTAAGTCACTTTAGCTTGCTGTCTTATTGTATGTCAGATTCCCTTGTGTTTGGGTAGCTACCTCAGCACAAATAAAAATCATGTTGTAAGTAGTGTTTTATTTGTGTCATAACATCACCTGTTCTGAGGCTTTACTAAATATTGTGAGATTTTATTTTAAATGGGAGGTGCTGACATTCAAAAGTTTGTCAAAATCCCCAGGTGGCAGTTTTTAGACTTGTTATGAATGACTTGGTCCCGAACAGGAT
>VZTU01004477.1:10396-20608 GCA_013400835.1 Zapornia atra | reverse complement strand
ATTAATTCAGCAGGTATAGTCGTAAAGAAAAACATGCATAAAAGGTTTTAGAAACAGGCACTCTATGTGAAAACTAATAAATGGATTAACAATTTTGCTTTACTCTGCTGCTCAGTCTTGGTTAAGTATTTAAAGTATACACACATCCATATATGACTGTATAGTATTTCTCGAGCCAAAAAAATGTATCAGTTAAAAACCCAAGATTTTTGTGTGCTACAAAATGACAGTGGAGTACAGAATTCTCATAAAACCAGATTTTCCTCTCCTGTTACATATTTCCAGCCGAGCCACATCTTTTGTATGATTCCTTGAAAATGCCATGTATGAAACAAAATATTCAGGAAGCAGGACAGGACTGGAAACTTCTCATTTTTTTCTGAAAACTTTACTTTACAATTTATGTGACAATTTGCTTCATTCAGGAACATACAATGTGCGAAGCTAAAATAAAAGTTAGCTCTCATATGCAAATCCTTTGGGCTATTTCATGTATGCGTTTGCCCTAAAGAATTTGCTTGCATAGGCCTTTGTCTTACAGAACTCCCCTTTTTTTAAACACACCCAGGTTGTTGCTCATCATGCTTTTCTTTATTGAAAAGTAGAGCTGGCCTCAGCTACCTTCTAAGAGGTCAGGGAATGCTCTCACATGCATTCAGGGACATTTTCAAGGAGGTTTTTCTAGGAGTCTGCCTAATCGTTCAGAAGCCTGTAAGAAAAATGTTGGTTTATCTGTGTGTTCATTTTGCAAGAGCAGAGTGAAGAGGGATGTATGTATGTATGTAGGTATCACAGAATGATTACCTAATATCTGTATTAGAATGGAACCCAAATCATTTAACATGTATTTGTAGATAGCTTTCTGTTTTCTGCCTGGGATGTTAATAAGGTGTTCACTACGGTAATTTATTCTTGTTAGGCTTCCTGTTGGATTGTAAAGATACTGGAAAACAGAATAAGATGTTGTAGTGCATTTCAATTTCTGTATGTTTACCTGAACTTAAATTTCCAGTTACATGTTTTAATGTGTTATATGTTTGTAATGATATAATTGGACTATGAAAGTTGTGTTTCCTATTTTACGTGTTCTGTGAGGCAATGAAGTCTGTACCTGTTAAAATGGGTGAGGGTGATTGAAGGAGGTCACTGGGTGAAGTCTAGAAAAACATTTTAACCTTCTCCTGAGCTTATTTTTCCCTCTTCATAAAGCTATTCTTTTCCTTGTTTGAGAGTACCTCTAGGCCCTGGAAATGATTTCAACATTTAACATGTTTTCATTTTTGTTTGGCTTCATTCTGTAAGTGGTAAAATAAACTCTGTTGCTTATATTACATTTTATCATCAGTACTTTTACTTGTATTCAGTACTCTGCTTAGTTTGTGGTACCAGCCTTTGGAATACTAAATCAAGATACTGTTCATTGGCAGTTTTTTGTCTGTCAATTTGTTTTTGGTTTTTTTTTTATTTATTTAATGCACATAATATTTAGAAAACTTAAGGCTAGAAGAGGCTACCTATGGTCATACAATCTGACTTCCTGCCTTACTTGAATATAGAAGCTGACCTACCCCAAATCACAAACTTTCTTGATTAAAAACAGCCAACTCTTGGAGAGGCCTGAAAATTAAATTTTAAGGTAAGTTATAGCTGATACATTTTGTATAGGACACAACAATAATGGGGACATTAGAATTGCCAGCCTAGGTTCTAATCAGCTGTATATAAAACACATGATGGGGAAGGAGGGTCCTAAGGGTACTTTAGCTTTTTTTCCCCCTGTGTTGGTTTCCTGAGGGCTAGCTTTACTGAGCTTTCCCTGATCAGTTGAAGATTTTCTTTTGAGTCTGGCTGGTGTTCATTACTCCACTAGGTAAGAAAAGCTAGCTTTTGGCTTCTCAGTGTGCTTTGGTTATGGCTGCTTTCTTTCATCTCATTCCTTGCTCTTGTCTCCCTAATTATGCATACTGTCCATTCACCCCAGTTATAGCCCTGTATCACACTTAGTGCAAAAATTACATTTATTGTCTGATGCAGGACTCTGCCATAGGAACAACTTCTGTTGGAGTTAGATGACAACTGTATCTTTAACTTTCTTTAACTATTTCAGAGGTCTTTAATCAGAAGACTGAGGTTAAGCTTTTGTTAAAATGTGTTTGTGGCTGGCCATGAGAATTCTTTATGTTCAATTTCTTCTATCTGTGGCTATGGGAATTCTTGATGTTCAATTTCTTCTATCACATTACATACTTATTCCTATCACACTACATACTTATTCAAAAGTGGGGTTTTTTAGCCCCCCTTTTATGTGTTGTCTAATCACGCTTCATATATTTATAATTTCAGTAAATGTGTGTTTAATTATTATGTGTGTACTTTAACTGTTATTAAAAATCTCAGAAGAGTAAACTTTAGAGAGAGGAGTGGATGGTTCCATGAGTTTCCAGCCTTGCCTCAAAATGTCAGATGGTTTTCCATTTCAGAGAAAAAGAGCAATTTTTTTTTCTCCTGACAAAGTAGAAATTATGTACTTGATATTTTCTCTGAAAGGTGCAGCAGGTGAATAGTTCAGCAGTTATGTTAAAAGACCTCATTAGGCAAGCTAATTAAATGTGGCTGGAGCAGAGCGCTCTTTATTTCTGGTGCAGAAGTTGACTTCTAGTTGACTTATCTTGAAGATGTATCTGCATGCCTTTTTACATGCCAGAAACTTTAACCAGCCACCAAAAGAACTATAGCTTCATTATGGAAGCAAACCTATTTCAGGTGTATGTTGGTTTGTTTTTTAAATGTTAATTTTATTGTCTTTCATATTTGATTTAGTTTTTCTGTTGCAATCTTATTGGGTGCCATCTGCTCTTCAGCTTGATTTTTCATTATTTTGTTTGTGTCTTTAGGCTGTACTAGCAAGAACCTAAGTTTTTACATCTTTCTAAGGTACCAGGTCCACCTGCAATGATGCATATTGCAAATAAATGGTGTTTGGTTGATCTGCTATTATTATTACAAACAAAATCATTCTTAGAGACTCATAAAGCAATTAAGTATTTCTCTAGATGCTGCTACCTTTGGACAGTTCAGATACTTTAATCTAAATTTATACAGTACTATCATTTAATGGGCATAGTTTGAAGGAACTCTTCTGGATTTTATTAAGTCTCAGAAAATCAAAATGACATGTGATTATTATATTATTTGGAGTTATAGAATGGAAAATACATTTATCAAGTATTAAGGGCCATCTGAGCCATCCACCCACCCAAACGGAGGATATTCTTTGTTGCCANTGTTTTAAGTGCAAGCTTTTTTCCTCTTAGCTGTGATTTCTGATTGCCAAAGCTTATTTCAACAGCAGAGAGGCGTCGTCTTAACACTATACTGCTCTAGCTATTTAATTGTGTTTAAGTTTGTAAGGACAAACCAGATTGCAATTAACTTCCAGGAATAAAGGATGTTTTATGATTTCTAGTAGCTGAATAAAGGCAGGCCTTATCATGGTAAATCTTGCAAACAGGCAGCCTAAAGTCCTTGAGCCCAGAATTGCATCTCTGCTTTGTGATGGTAAGGTCATAAGTTAAGACTCTCTTTGCCTCCCCCAAAACCCATGTACCTCATGCATTTGGAAACACAACAATGAGGCATCCAAAGACTGTCAACAGCAGCCTACCTGTACACAGTGTCTACCGGGTAATGATTTTATCCATGTTTTGGAGGTTTGTAGAAGGAGGTAAACAGCAGATGTTACGTTTGTGGGGCTTTTTTACTGTGTGCAATACATTGTCTGAAATCAATTAATTACTCACCCAATTAATGCAATTGTTGCAGAAATAAATGTGTCTGTCTATTGCACAAGTTAATCATAGAATCATTTAGGTTGGAAAAGACCTTTAAAATTGTTAACTGGTCACTGCCAAGTCCACCGTTAAACTGTGTCCTTAAGCACTACATGTGTCTTTTAAATACCTCCAGGGTTGGTAACTGGAGGTCATTTCCCTTGGCAGCCTCTTCCAATGCTTGACAACCCTTTACTGAAGAAATTTTTGTTAATGTCTAAAGGCACCACCTGAGGCTGTTTCCTTTTGTCCTATCACTTGGGAAAAGACACTGACACCTGTGCCACTGCACCCTCTTTTCAGGTAGCTCTTGTATTTAACTGTACTTTTTGCCACAGAATAAATGTACTGTCTTTTCAGTGTTTAGGGCTTTCAGATTTTTAAAGCTTTGCATATTTTTTAATTTCTTTTTTAATTGCTCTTCTTCTTTGTCTTTCTATAGACTTGGTTAGGATTTCGCATTATCTGTGATATTGGCAGTGCAAAACCCAGTGCAATTCAAGTATTTCTTCAAATCTGGAACTAAAACAAAACCTGATTATTATTTTTAAACTGGAAAACATAGAAATTTATATTCTTTATAAAAGTGCTGCTTAAAAGATTTTTTTTTCTCCTCTAGAGTTCTGTACTTCCAAACTTGAAATCTGCTTTATGACATTTTAAACTGCAGGCCAATATGAAGTAAATTCACAATAAAGTAAAATATGTATATTTATTTGACAGGATGGACTGTTTCCACTTACTTACAAAGATGTTTGCATCCTGTAAATATGCTAACATGTTTTTGAAGACATTAAAAACCATAGAAGTACAACTCTTAATTTTTTTAGCTTATGTAATTAGTATATCATTCACTAGGATACTTTTGCACCTTTTTTAGCAGTGAGGTGATGTAAGGGAGGCAAGATTTTGCTCAGTACTTTACAGTTAACATTAACTCGTGAACATTAATATTCTGGATTTTGAAAGCATATGGGGGTCACTTATTGCCCTGGCTTTTTCTAGGATTTATCTGTCTGCCAGCATGGCGTGGGAGTTGTGCTGGAAGACTTTTTGAATGAGTCAAGCTTGGTTTTTATCACAAAAATTTGCCTTGTTCATGAAATTGATTGCAAACTATTTTACTGCCATAATTTTTAGGATAAGGGAGGACTTTTAAACTGTAATGTCTTTAATAGTAGGCAATTAATAAGTAGATAAATTGGGAAGAAAAAAATTAGTTCATTTTTTAACTGATTCATTTTTAGTTCTTCTCTATCGGTGTTCCAGAAAAAGCATTAAGAAGGTGAAATGATTTCCTGTAATGCATGTAGAAGAAGAGGGGAAGATTCTTCAGAAAAATGCTATTTTCCCCAGTCCCCTGCCCCCCTGTACTGCGAGCAGGGGGGAAGAAGGGAGCAAGATTCTGATTAAAGTCTGCTAAGAAGGGAGTGGTGGGGGGAACGTGTTTTTAAGACCTGGTTGCATTTGTTTTAAGATTTGATTGCACTCCTGACTCCGGTTCTTCACTGTTCTTTCTAGTGTAGTGTAATAAATTAGAATAGTTCTTTCCTGCACTGTGTTGAGTCTGTTTCGCCCATATCGTCGCTGATAAAATGATCTCTCCTTGTCCTTATCTTGACTCCTAAGCCTCTTAATATATCTTTTCTCCCCTGTCCACCTGGAAAGGGGAGTAAAAGACTGGTTTTGGTGGGCACCTGGCCTCCAGCCAGGGCTAAACCACCACACATGGTTTTGTGGGTTTGTTTTTTGTTCTCTTTTCAGGTTTTTTGTTCTTTTATGAAACTGTATCTATGAGAGTTATTCACAGAAGGGTGGTCTAATTTCTACCTCAGGCCTGGAATTTTTTCTTAATATTATATTTTTAATGTTTACTTACTCTCCACAATGAAAGTAAAAAAGATAGAACCAGAGGAAAACAATGGGCTTTGCTTTGCTTTTTTAATTTAGAAACTCTGTTTGAAAAGTAAACTGCTTGACTGTTCAGTTTTGGGCCCCTCACTACAGGAAGGATGTTGAGATGCTGGAGCATGTCCAGAGTGCGACGAAGCTGGTGAAGGGTCTGGAGCACAGGTCCTATGAGGTACGGCTCAGGAGCCTGTGGGGCTTTTTAGTCAAGAAAAGGAGGCTGAAGTGAGGCCTTATCGTTCTCTACAACTATCTGCAAGGCAGCTGCAGAGATGTCGGGGTTGGTCTCTGCTCTCAGGTGACAAGCAATAGGACAAGAGGGAATGGCTTGAAATTGCACTAGGGGAGATTTAGGTTAGATATCAGGAAGAATTTCTTTACTGAAAGGGTTGTCAGGTATTGGAACAGGCGGCCCAGGGAGGTGGTGGAGTCACCATCCCTGGGAGTATTTAAAAAGTGTGTGGATGAATTCCTTAAGGACATGATCTAGAGATGGACTAGGCAGGGTTAGGCTATGGTTGGACTCAATCTAAAGGGTCTCTTCCAACCTAGGCAATTCTATGATTCTATGACTTTATTAAAAACTGTTCAAGGGATATTTTAATTTTAGTTAAAGGAATTCAGGAAAAAAAACCAGTTGTTAAATTACTAATAAAAACAAAACAATGCAAACTGTTTATTATTGTTCCAGATTCACCGGCACTTAGCAGTTACATATATTCTGTCTTTAATTACATATCCCAGTAAGTTTGACATGCATACCTAAGGCAAGGATTTATTTTAACATGTTTTTGGGTGCTCACTGTTTTTAAAAAGCTTTCTGAAAAAAAGGTTTTATTGATGTTTCAGTCAATTCTAGAAAAAATCACTGCGGACTAATGAGAAGTAAATACATATATTTTTGTATTGTTTAGTCCTTTATATGGCTATCATCAGAAGTTACCCAGTAACAAACTTGTCCATCTTTAATAATTACCTTTTAACTTGAAACCAGAAGAAATTAAGAACTTGTATTTGAGGCATGCCTAATGGCATCAGTGGGGTTGCTGATTTTAGTTCTGTAAGCCTCAATAAAATGCTTCCACTGGTTCTGAGATTCAAATGAAAAAACAAATTCATTTGGTACTTGTAAAGATAACAGTAGATTATTGACAAGAGAGTACAAATAATCAAATGTGTGCACACTAGCCTAAGTATGGCAGGAATTTCACAGCCACAAAACACAAGAGTCTTTGTACCAAGAATTCTGTATGTGTTATTGTTTGGGACATACACTGTTATTTATCAATAATTCAATTGATTTAAAATCTTTGGCTTAAGGCTGTTGCCTTTTACAGTGCACAGTACAGTAGGGCATGACCAGAGCAAATCTGCATAATGATGAAAAAATAATTTTAGAATTATTTATAATTTAGAACAAAGCTTCTTCCCTGAGATTGCCACTGTGGGGAGGAAATGGGGAAAAGGGGATACATGACAAAATTTGCCTGCTTTTTGTTTATTTTTTTTACATTGCATGAGTTTCATGAAAATTTCAGGAGTGTTGTAAGTGGCGTCTCTTTTCCTAGTCATACATATATACATATGTGAAAGCTTGGCTATTATACCATATTAGCTTTGATTTTTATAAGCACCAGAAAAGCTATAGTATGTCTCTATGGTGGCGGCAATGACTATTAATGTTATCTTTTGTGATTTCATCTTCTCATAATGTCTGAGAGCTCTGCTTTAAACTAGCAGTCTGTGATTGTGACTGGTGAGATAAAAATTTCAGTGAGATAGAGAAACCTCACGCTACTATGTGTGACAAATTGCAATGACAAGGCTGTGTTGATAGCAGCTTATGATGTGAAATGAAATCACAACCACAATACCATAAAGATGTGTGCTTAGGGCATCTTTACAGAGCTCGAAGTGAAAGAAGATATGGTCAAAATGTCTAGTAGACACTGTGTTCCTTCCCTGCACTTCTTTTTATTGCTAGAGCTGGCCAGTAGTGTTCAATAAATATATTTCATGCATTTCCAGATTCTATTTTTTTTTTTGGCTTTGCTGTGTATCTTTATCCCAGCTCCCTGTATCAGCATCTGAAAATTAGCTAAATTCACTATAGGAATATAATATTTGTTGTAGTGTGCAAGTCAGTTGGATCACTCAGGCAACTGAATGAATCAAACCATTTGAAGAATAAACAGGAAAGGGTGAGTAACCGAGCAGTTACAGAATGCACTCCATGAAACTTCAGGGGTTTGCGTCAAGTTCTCTATTTATATTAGCTATTCACATGGCTGACAAAGTACAAGCAGACAGTAGAAGCAACTATGTGAATCTGTTCTGGATATTAAGTGTAAAATTCAGTTGCCTAAATATTAAAATCTGAAGCCTTATTTTTTTTATCTTATACGTGCTTAAGACAGCTTTGTGGGCTAGCAGGTATGAGGTGGGAGGGATGGGACATCGGTGCCCCTCTGGAGCAGCAGCTGGAAGCTACATGTAAGCGAGTAAAATGGCCCAATGAACCCATAGTTAAGCACTTGAATTTTTTGCTATTGACCTTTATGACAGCTGAAGTTGGGGGTTCAAGAAGGTGGGGTGAGGGTGGGGAACAGAAATTATAGGAAACAGCCATTGCAAAAGTGAAAAGTAGTAGAATTCAAAATTTATGTATTTTTTAACAATCTCAAGTATTATTAAGCACAAAGGGGAAAAAGTGTCTCTCAGGACAAAAATTAGGAGGTGGTATCATTTCAGTGCAAAGATTCAGAGCAGGGTTGCACAGATCCTTCCAGTCATTTTAGCTTGCTAAATCAACTGCCATCGAAAAGCTGAGTTTTCACCCTCCTGAATAAATATTTGGATACATAATCAAATGGTCCAGGCAGCAGGGGGAAGGAGAAACTAGGAATCTATTTCCAAATCAGTCTCATTCATAAATAATTGTCATAATAATTAATTTTATCTATTGTGTATTATTTTTTATTATATTCTTTTAGCTTTACTGTTCTTGTTAATTACCATTTAAAGGATAACTGTCAATTATGTCTTCTACAATTGCTGTAGAAGATGGTTTTCTTGTTAAGGTTCAGGCATGCTATGCCTCCATTCAAACCCCCTGGTTTTGCCTTTGATTTCTGTCCTGACATGCTGATTGAGCATACTCTGCAGACATTCTGAGTGAAGAATAAATCAGTTAAGAAAATTCCTACAACATTTCATTTAATAATAAAAAATAAGAAAAGAATTAGAACAAATTTCCCCCACAATTATTCTCAGTTCCAAATTACTGTAGGACAATTAAAACAATGGAAAATACTCTACTAATGAAGTGGGAAGGGGCAAAAGAATAATTACTATAAACAGCATTTCTGGTACTGATTAAAGAACAAGCAATTATTGATAATGGAGCATGCAAATACTATTTTCTACCAATAGGTGCCAGTATAAGCTAATTAAGCTAAAGTATTTAATGACAAGTTTAAAACAGACATTAGAAAAATGTGTCAAACTTCCCCTAACAGAACATGTAAGTTATTTTAGTGATTTTTCTTTTAATTTTTTTTTTATATCTATCTGCTTTTTTGACCTTTATCTTGGAAACAGAAAGGTAGTCTTGAAATATATTCTGGGTGCAGAAGAGAAGAATAATTTTCTCACAGTCATTTGCAGAGTGTTTTTTACCTCCTTCAAAGGGAATGCTGAAATCAAGCTATTATACAATATGGGCAATGTACTGCATCAGCCTCTACAAGCGATCTCTGCAGCTTAAAAATTCTCTAGCATCTACTGCAGTTTAGCCATGAACTAGCAAAAAGAGCTGATTTGCATTGGACCTATTCATGATTGAATTTCCACAGACATGAAGAGTGAACTGAGTTATCCAGATGTTAATTACATCTCTTCGTTATTTATCCTTTGGGCAGTGAAGTGTCTTTCTTGTGAGGATTTTGAGTAGTGGTGGCAAGGTTTCTGTTCTGTCATTTCCCTGCTTCTTGTCCCCTTTGTCCAGTATAGCTGAATATACCCCCTTCCTCTCCTGTTTCTCTGTCGAGCTTGTACAATTCGTAATCACTCTCTCTTTTTTGAAGCATGAATTCTTTAAAGCAGAAATTCTTTACTCTTTTTAACAAGAAAAATTTACCTGGAAGAAAAACAGTAAAAGGTGATCCACAATAGCCAAATCTTACCATTGCAGGTTTCAGCAGCTGGAATTAATTTATAGAGAAGGAGGAAATCAATGTTTATTGCATAAGAATAGAGTGAATTGTCATTACTGTATTTCTTTACTTAGGTATTTCCTTTTAAAACTCACACGTTCAATTCGTTTCAAACCCAGCCTCACCAAAACAGAGTTGGACTCGATGATCTCTTGAGGTGCCTTCCAACCCCTACAATTCTGTGAAAACATGGCTAACCAGCCTCTTACAGGTGGTTCAGGAGCAAGGCCACGGAGTATCACTCTGCATACCTTTTTTTT
>VZTU01004477.1:0-10079 GCA_013400835.1 Zapornia atra | reverse complement strand
TTAAACTGGTTGTGGTATTTGCATGGTACAGCCTTCCTGGCCACCTTCTCAGCCATGTTCTCTGTTCTGCAAAGCTTGGACAAAGTCACTTGTGCCATTTACTGTGTGAAATAACACACAGATCATTCCTTTTCTTATTTTTCCTCCTCTCCCCTCTCGTTGAATGCATATATGCTGAAAAAGTCTAGATCAACAAGAAAAAGCCCCTGGACTACATCAGCAGAGTTTTTCAACCCAAATTTTACTTTCTACTTAGTTCTTTCATGCTAAACCTAGTTATACCATGATTGCATTATCTGTATATAGACCCTTTTGCTACTCTAAAAATTTCAGACAGTATCGTCATTACTTTTTATGGTACTCACCGGATTGAGCCTTTCATCCAGTTTACAGGCTCTCTACCTTCTCTGTGGTGTTTGGGTGGCGGCTTTTGTTCGTTGGTTGATTAAGGGTTTTTTTAGGGCAGTTGACTTGAACGTGCAGAAAACAGCAGTAGGCTCTTTTCATAAGGAAGAAAAGTAATATACTTCTCAGGCTTACTGGAACATGGAATTATTTGCTGTACAGCTTTTCCAATGTTGATTGTAAATTTTGTATTTACCTGCAAGCATGTATACAAACATTTGTATAGAAAAGCAAAATTTAAGAAATATTAAGATTAAAATATTCCAAGGAACATCCTGTTGGTAGCAGCAATAACTTATATTTAACATGGTAGAAGTTGGGAAATACACAGCTACTGTGCAGTTAGTAATGACTGCATGTAATAGCAGGCTTGCTGTGCTTTTGAACACTCTACATTGATTTTTATCTCTTAATAGCTGTTTAATCCAAACTTAAAATCACACATTGGGTATAATGTACAGCTAATATTTTGCATAAGATTGTGAATTTGGGCTAAAGCATAGCGATATGCCAAAGAAGTATAAATTTCCAGACAAATGACCCTGGCTCTGATGGTTTTCTGGGTGTGTCTCTCTTATCTATTTGTTTATCTTCTTGTAAGAAGAAACATGATGTAGTGCTTATGTGTTCTTGAGGGTGCAATGGCAGAACTTTTGTGGTCATAGTATATTTTTGACACTGCTTATACAGTTCTTCTTCCAGGAAAAAAAAAATATTGGAATAATTAATCAAAAAAAGTGTTTTGTATGGTATGCATTGTATAATAACAAACATTGAAATACATGAGGACACATATTCTGACACATTTGGATTGTCAGCAGTAATTGATCATAGAGTCCAGTGTGGGCTGAATACAAAACAACTACTTTAATTTCAAACATGATGATTTTTCAGTGTTGAAACTTCCTTTAACTTCAGGTTTTGCATTAAGCTGTATATTTTTATAAAGAATAATCAGAATTTCTCCCCACAAAATAATTGAATGAAAAATCAAACAAAAGAAACATAAAGAGAAATTATGGTTCCTCAAATAGGCATAGTTGTTCTGTTTAAAAATTCTCTTTTTTTCAGCTGATAAAATGGTCCTCTTTTCATGAGGAAAAGAAACTTATTCTTCCAACCAAATGGCTTTTCCTGCATTTATAACACGAAAATATTTTTCCACACATTATACTCTGATAGCAAGCATTATGTCAACACTGAGGGCTATATCACCTGAAACACAACTGCCAACTTTCATAGCAAGTGCTACTAAATTTGTGTATGTGGAGCTGTTCTTATCTCTCCCTGTTTTCCCCGCCCTGTCTTTCTAACACAGTCCTTTGTGATTGTTTTGCTTGGATGGTAAATCTGGTGGTTTTCAGATGGCATACCATAATTTTTCACCTTAGGCCCATCCCTCTAAGATACCTGGAAAGCTGTTTCTCTCTACAGATTGTTCAAGTGTTTATTTGGGTTCTTTTTTTTAAGCTGTCCAAAAGCTGTCCAAAGCAAACAATGGTTGTCTGGTTCCATTATTTCAGTACAATATTTGAAGAAGGTCTCAGAAATTTATAGTGTTGTATTATATACATATATCTCTCATTATATATTCTACTATAGATCAGTCTTCTACTATAGTACAGTAAGAATTTCTGAAGTGTTTTTGTGTAAGTTATTTTATGGACATCTTTGGAAGACACATGGTTGTGTGTGGTTTTTAATGACTTTTTCAGTGCTGCAGCCCCTGTCTGAGCCAGGGAGTGCAGAGACTGACGCATAACTTAGCGATGCATTGGTACAGCAGTGACTCCCAGCAGCAACCAGTTGTGGAGCGTGTCTGTCAGGGTTATGTGAGGTATGGATCAGTACTTGGCAAAGGAGAAAATCAGTTCAGACAGAAAGGACAGGCAGAAAGCAGCTGTCCCAAAAATGTTAATGAACCGTCATAGCTATTTTAATTTCAACCATCTGTATTCAAAAGTAAGACAGTCTGTCCAGAAGAACTCTGTCTGTGAGAAGAAACCTAGATAAGACTGTAACACTTGAGTTCTCATTGAGTTCTGACAGTGGCTTTATCACAATTATTGCTTCCTTGATACTAATCCAAGTTGTTAACTTCTCTGTCATGTATTTGAGAAAACTGCAGCCACCCCTTTTGATGACAGTGCACTGTGTGCAATCATATGTGTAGGTAAAACTTTATCTCAGGACTCATGGTCCTTTCACTCCTAGAAGAAATTCTTCTATTTCTGGTCATTTGACTCCTGGGAGTATATCAGCCTCCCTATTTTGTGTTTTTCCCAGCACTGCCAAAGTTTGTACTAGGTTACCACAGAGATGAAGTTGTGCTTCACCAGAGAATGTGGTTTTGTTGGTCCGTTGTTTGCCTGGATGGGGTTTTTTGTTCATTTATTTGTTCCTCCTCTAGTACTTGCTGTCTTGGATTTAGGGATGAAGTTAGGAAAAACACGTCAAATCAGTTTGCAATGATGGTTTCCAGTGACAAAGAGGAAAAAAAGCGTTTCACTGAAGTATGCATTTACAATATCCCAAGGATTTTAAAAATGAAGCGATTTATTTTCAAAGAATTTCTATTTAAAAGAGTAATTGTAACATCAATGAATCAGAATTTTTTCCCCATTCCTTTAAACTGCAGAACATATATTGCATATACTTTATGCTATTTAAGGTTTGTACAGAATTTCTTGTATTACTTCATTGAGCAAAAGCCTAGTTTGCAAGAGATTTTTTGATGGTTGCAGAATATATGCCCATGATCATTAACTTTCATCAAGCATTTCCAACACACTGTATATTTTTTACTTCATAAATGCAAGCGACTTTGCAGCTAAGTATCCAGTACAATGTAATAACATAAATTTGTTGTGCTTTATCTGAAGTCAATCTTCCAATATTGTGAATGTTTTCTCATCTCAAAATAACATCTCAAGACGTGGATGCCTGTTATTTCCTTCTCCTTGTTTTCCTTTGCTAAATACTAATTTATTTCTTGTTGAGAAACTATTTCTTATTGTGTTATGTGATATTCTTAACTGAAGATAGGATACTTATGGAATTACTGTTTATTCAATTCACTGGTTTTGTGTTACTACACTTTGCAAAAGGTCTTTTATTGCAAAAGAAGTCTTTCAATACTTTGCAGCTGTAGAACTAGAGTTATTTTTTTAATCCTGAATGAATGATTAAAGGATCACCCCACCCAATCTTTAGTTAATATTTTTCCCTTGATGCTTATTTTTAGGCAGGAATATTTAACGTGTTTGGCTGCAATAGGCAAGACAAATACAAAGCATGTGCAGGTTGATTTTTTTTATTTTTTTTTTTCCTCCTGCATTGTCTATATTCCCAGCCAATTATGTTAATCAAGATCCATGCCTAAAATACATCCACAACAATAAAGATAACTGTATATACATATATATACACATTGAATTGTGACAAAATTGTTTACTTTGCTGTGAACATCAATTCATAGCTTCTCAACTCCTTGCAGCACACATGACAGAGCAGCGTAGGAAGGGACATTCTGAATGCTGGGTTAAAAGCATTTGCTATTTGAGCTACATTGGTTCTTATGTACAGTTGCTCTTTTCTGAGCACTGAGGTGGGTGACACAGGCTACGTGATTTAATCTGTCTTTCTGAACAGTCTTTAAGTAAAAAAAATTCCAGAAGGCAAAGACTTCTTGGTATGTGGCCAATAATTTTTCCAGGAAGAATTCTTGTCACTCAGTGTGCCAAGTTGAGGAGCTGCATGGTGTGCTGAGGCAATAGGCTCATATTCATTCACCCTCAGATCATGATAACATCTAGATTATTTAGCTTGTTTATTTTCCTGTCATGCCTGTTTAACTATATAAAGGTTAAGGGGAAAGTACTTGTTAGCAGGCTGGAGCAGCAAATTTTTTGACCTTCAAATAAGTTACAGATGCTCATTTTAATTTTATTTTTTTTATATTCTGCTTTGAATTGTGCCTCTATTATCCTCAACATTTGAGACTATGTTCTTCCTAGAATAGAGCTGGTTGTGTAGAGTTACATTCCATAGTTATGATCTGCATACCGACTGATGTGAGGTTGCATATATGAATGACAATCAAGGTTGTCGTTGGGATTCAGTCGAAATAAATTTTCTTAAGACATCAAAAACATAGCTGACTTGAGAGAAAGCAGAAACTTTGTGGGAAGTTGGAAGGGGCCTAGCAAGGTGGGAAAGAGATGTGAGTAGTTGTTTTGTGTCTTTAAGCTGGAGTTTGGCCTAATTTAAATTCTTAGAGTATGAAATGTGCCACAATATACTCTTAAATAATTCTTTAAGAATGTACTGACACTTAAGGTTAGAGAATTTAAGTTGGTAGCTCTTCAGTGTCCGACCTTTGAACTAATTTGGTTTTGTTCTTCAGCTTACAAAGCACTTTCTTAATTAGATTAGCCTGCCATAGGCTCTTGGCAATTTCAAATGTTAGTGGCAATAAGAACAAATATGATTACTTAATCCATACATTAAAAAAAGAAGGGATAAATGTGCCAGTTACCCTGTCAGGAAAGACTCCACTGTAACCTCAGAGTCTCACTGCAACTTGTGGCAGTTCATTTATGCAACCATGGGTTATGCAAATCAGTCTGTTGGAAGGCATGGAAAACTTACTATGACATACACTTTGAAAATTGTTCTCACTTATAAAATTGCAATCCAATTGCTTATTTTGCACTTACAAGGGGTACAGATTTTCCAATGCAGAAATGTGAAACTGACCTCAGGAGAACCTTGTGTCTTTATTACAAACATTTAAAGTTGGCATTAATATTTATTTCAGTAATGTTGCTTCAAAGTATGGTCTGATGTTTTAATTTTGCATGACATTTGAGAAGCAGCATAGTCTAAAGTGATTTTCTATAAATACGTTGACTTTATAATATTAAAGACTTTATTCTTTGGTGGAAGTTAATAGCACTGTTACCATGGAACACTTATTCCTTTAATTTCATGTAAATTTAAATTTTATGATGTTTGCTTCTCCAAGATTATATAATCCCTTTTTATTGAAAAGAATCACAATTATGCAAATGATGATATCCAAGGAGACAAGCAGCAATTAACTGCAAAAGACAGGCTGTTACCATAAGAGTTTACTCTCAATGAATATAACAGGACCTCCTTTAAAATAAACCTTTATTTAAAGAAATCAATTTGGCATAGTTTCTAAAAGAAAGCGATTCATTCTGACAGAAGTTTCTAGTCTTAAGAGTGTGTTCAATAGTATCTTTGGAGTTTTTTCTTTGTCTCCAAATGTATTATTTCTGTACATGGAAGAGGGAAAGAAAAAAACTTCAGCATCAGAATGGACCCTGCTGACTTTAAGGAAACTGGTGCAAGACTTTTCTTTCTACCAAAGGCTGTTAATGGAGCAACATCACCATCTACAAGCATGGAGTTATGTAGTGTAATAGTTATCAGTCACAGCTCTGGTAAGGTAAAATAATGCTCAAAAGAACTGTGTGGATTACGACTAACCTTACTGCAGAAAGAATTTATTGGATCCATCCATGTGCCACACATTTTGCTTACACTCCAAATGATGCCATAGTCTCCTGCGTGCTTTGGAGCACACTTTAAAATGTTCACAGATGGCTTGAGAACATACTTAAGAGCTATCTTTCCTTGGATATCTTCCCTGTGCTTGATGGGAGAGTTATGCTGCTTCAGATATGGGCAGATTTACAACTGTAGACACTGTATGTGCTGTTATATATTAGAATTAATTTTGCTTTCCTATCTTCCTGTGTAGTGAACTAAGAAGTGTTGGAGTAGGAGGAAATAGCAGCTGGCTTTTTCTTCAGTAACTTTGATATTGTATACCATTAAGGAGCCTCAAGGGATATGGTGAAAGGGAACACAAGAATTGAAGGTGGGATTTGAGCCAGTCAGAGAGCAAGTGAAGTGTGTCCCAAATCATAGTGTAGCACAGCTACATGAGCAGGCCTCATGCATGAGCTACCAAAATCTTTTCTGCCACTGCAAGCTAGGTAAAGCATGTTACGCCAAACATTTTCTCTTGCCTCTTTACAGGTAATAGGTAGATGTGAATAAAACCTGGGACTGGGGCTATGCCTTCCATGAAGAAAAACAGATGTACTTTCCCTCCTCTGCTATCTCTTCCAGTGAAACAGCCGAGGGAGCAGCCTGGGCAGGGATCCATCTGACTTTAAGGAGGGCTGTTGCTTCAAACACAGTTGTTACAGTTGTGCACAAGCTCAGGAAAGTCTGATGGCTGCCAAAAGTCTGAGGAGTGTCAATAGATTCTCTGTGCTTTAAATCACAAAAATTGTCAGAAAGCTTCGTAGCTATACATAACTGGGATTAGCGTATTTGGGAAAATATTTTTTTTCCATTTGAAGTTTTTCCTCATTGATAGTCAAGGATTAAATAAAAATCTCACCCCAAAAAAAAAGAAAATAGGTTTCAGAATTTTTCCAGTAACTGTGAAATAGGGAGACCTCATTTTATGAGTTTTATTTGCACTTCTCAAAGCATTTTGTAAATGTGCTAAATAATAGGTGTGGTAAGCATTTAGCTATCACATTTTATGGCTAGGTCAACACTAAAAATAGAGATATTCAATGAACTGTACATTGAATTCATTCTTATACAGAGCTTTTATCTGTAATAGTAGTCAGACAGATCTGAATTTGTGTACTGGACAATTACCTACCCTGAACAAAATTCACCTGGGAATAACAGAATTCTTTTTCTATATCTTTCAGTTTAAGAGATTTTTTTTTTTTTTTCATGCTTTGGGATAATATCACAGAATCGTAGGGGTTGGAAGAGACCTCAAGAGATCATTGGGTCCACCCCCCCTGCCAAAACAGGCTCCCTAGCTCATATTACACAGATAGGTGTCCAGACGGGTCTGGAATATCTCCAGAGAAGGAGACTCCATCACCTCCCTGGGCAGTCTATTCCACTGCTCTGTCACCTACACTGTGTAAAAGTTCTTCCGCATGTTGGTGAGGAACTTCCTGTGCTCCAGCTTACAGCCATTGCCCCTAGTCCTATCTCCACAGACCACTGAAAAGGGGCTGGCCAATTCCCCCTACATCCCATGCTTAAGATATTTATAAACATTAATTAGGTCCCCTCTTAGTCTTCTTTTCTCTAGACTGAACAGTCCAGCTCGCTCAGCCTATCCTCATATGAGAGATGTTCCAGGCCCTTAATCATCTTCGTAGCCCTTCTCTGGACTCTCTCAAGGAGGTCCCTGTCTTTTTTTGCAGGGGAGCAATGGCATTTCAGTGTAGCGTGAACATGAAATCATGGAAAGGTGTTGACCTCTCAACATTAATTATATTTACATTCCTTCTCTACACACCCAAATGCTTTGCCCCAAAACTGCTAATACCTCATGTCTGGTATTAAAACCATTACACCTCAGGCAAACTTTGTTAAACAGGATGACTATATTTTGTTCAATGACAGTGTATAAGGAGTGGGATTGACTGTGTCTTTAAAAAGCAATGCACTTTGGAGGTCACGTATGATAACTGTTGCACCTTGACCTTTCTATATGTTAACAGGACAGATGCTTCTTGCCTACCTAAGTGTAGTTTGGAGTTGGCTTACTCAAACCCCACGGGTTTTTTGTGTGTATGTGTACTAAGTAAACCTGTACAGCAAACTGCTTGAAAGGCCAAGTTTCAACAGGTTGGAACTTATTCTGTTTATGTTTTATTAATAAAATTCAAACCCCAGGCAGAGAGTGAGTATTGATGACGATGATCACTTTGTAATGCCTGTACAGCAAAATGAGAAAATCAGCTATCAAGATACAACATAGGCTGAAGGAGTAAAAGCATCTACTTTTGTTATTACACTGTCTGAAAGCATGCTTTAGCTTCTCACTAATTTAATTAAGATAGAATATGGAAGACTGAAACCATTTGTAATTAAATAATAAACTTCGGAGAAATTGAGATAATGTACAGAAAAGTGCTGAGCATTTTAAAAATAATTAGAGTTTTTAACTGATATATTCACTTGTGAGAAGCCCCTGTGTAAATTATCTACAGAGATATAAATCTTACAAATTTAATACAAATCATCACCATAATTTTGATCTCTACATTGATGTAAAGGTGCTAGGAAAAAGGGACCTTAAGATACAGTGAAGAGGAGAAGAAAAAAACACATTTGTGAAAAGGTTGTTTTGAATTGCACAAGAAATGCATGGTACTTAATGTATAGATGTGCATAGCTAAGTACTATATTGAGATCTTTTCCTAAGAAATATGTTGCATTCTTTCAATTTACAATGACATAAACCCTCATTTTATATTATAGGTAATAAAAAAAAAATCCTTAAACCATATTTTAAAACTTTTGAGGCAGTAGTCAATGAAGTATGTCCCATATTAAGTAGTCACTGCGATAATCAATTTATATTGCTATTAGCTAATCTGTGTTTGCTTTCTGAAATTTATTCTCCAACATGGTAATGTTTCCTCTCACAGCTAGTTTTATTTATATTTTTTCCCCACCTAGGTTCAAAGATTGGCTTGGTTTTAATTCTTCAGAAATAGGTAACAGAGCATATAGGCTAGCTATGTAATACAAGATCTTTCACATTTTACAACTGGCATCGCAAAACTGAGCTACATTAGTGTATTTAATTTCATTCTGGTATTTCTGAATCTGTAAGACAAAGTTATGATGAAATGATCAGTGGACTTTTGAGGGACTTTTCTCCACCCATATCTCATCTTTCATTTAGCTAAAAGTGTCATGAAAAAGGGCTGATTTCATTGAGCATCTGTACCAACAAAATGCTCCTCACCAGGAATCTTGTGTAAGAAATATGTTAATTTTCAAGGGTATTTCTCCATTATTTCTTTAGTATTCCTCAATGCAACAGGGATAAACAGAAGTTATTGATGGTATTACACCTCACCAGTTGACACCTGTCATATTTCTGGGAAAGCTTTATCTGGGTTAAAGTTCGTGCTACAAGTTATTGAGGTTTCTTCTAGATTAGACATTTCTCAAAGTTGTTTTTTTTTTCTTCCAGCATTTCAGTAGTGTGTGAAACATAATTAGGCTGATTGGTATGATAGAATTATCCAAATTGTTTCAAAGGAAACTTGTCAGGGAAAAAAAAGTCCAAAAACCAAACGTAAACCAAAACAAAATCTCAGTGTACATAAAAAGGCCACTTCAACAATCAACTGAAGCAGGCTGAAAAGGATTTTCAGAAGCGACATATTTTATAGAAAAATCAAAGCTGTCCCTTTGCATTGAATATCCTTAACTTATCCTTAACAGCATTGAATATCCTTTTTTTTTTTTTTCATGTTCAGTGCCTTGGCTCCTTGAAAATTTATGATTCTGAACTTCAAGGAGTTAATCTATACCAAATTCTTTGAAATTTGAAGTTCATTCAAAACTTTGTATTCTTTCTGGATATATTTTTTTTCTGACAAAATAAACTCTTTCTTTCAGACCAAGAATACTTTTTACATTTGTTTACTAAACCTTTAGGTCTTTGTAGCACTAAAATATTTCTGATGATCTTAGTTTAGAAATATTGAACTGCCTTGGGTGATATTCAGATGACACTGACTTTAATGAACAAAGCAGAAAACAGAGGAGATATCAAATGTGCCTATATCCCTTAG
>VZTU01004476.1:132701-173841 GCA_013400835.1 Zapornia atra | reverse complement strand
TTTTGTCTTCTGTTTGTGTGTTGTTTTTTGGGGGGGTTGTTTGGGGGTTTTTAAAATTAATTCACTTGTATTTAGATTGATATTGCAAATGGGTCACCCAAACACTTGTATTTAATGCCTTCGGAACAGAGCGGGGTTTAAAATTTATGTGCTGGTATCTCCTGGCACTAATACCTTCTGTATGCAGGCACTTGCTAGCAAGCCTGCAAAATTTGTCTTGCACGTATGCCTTGAGAATTCCCCTACCAGACTTCATTGAATTCTAGCTTTCAGATAACTCCCAAAATTACGGTTAGATACATGTTAATACAGTATTTCAATTTTTTTTTTTTTTTTACTCCTATTAGAAGTATACTTGTTTAGTCCTTTCAGAAGTAAGGAAATTCTGTGTAGCCTTTTTCCTGTAAGAGTAACACTCTCGAGTGATAAGGAATTTTGGTGCTTAATAATATGTGATCGTGTATGCACCGATACTGGATTAAATTGTATCCATCTGAAACTACAGAGCAGCATTATGTTGAAGACTGTGCTGTGGGGCTGTGTTTGGCTGTAATTGGTCCTTACCTATAGAGCCAAAAGCCATTTCTTCAAAAAAGTGCAGAGATACAGGGTGAGGACTTTCCCAAAAGAGATTGCCCTCTCTCTTGCCTGTAAAGTCCGATCCACTGACCTGACTAAGTTCAGAGCCGCCTTAACAGGGAAGAGCGTCACAGAATCTGCAGTGCAACTTGTAGATTGGTACATAACTCTTGACTAGCCCTTAGCATGTCACTGCTCACAGTATTTATAGCAAATGTACATTAAAAAGTTAACCCTTGCTTGGGGAAGTAGAGTTCAAGCAGTGTAGTTGCCTTGACTTCAACAGAAATGGAATCAAGCAGCCTGACGAATTTGATTTCTTTTGTTAAAAACTGCTTTTATGCATTTGTTACAATATCAGATTAATCTTACTTTGCAGTATTTATAATAATAGAAGGGGCGGCCTTTTCAGAAAGGTTAATAAATATTAGTGAATAAAGCCTGCTAAAGACTTCTTATGAATGTCATCCATGAAGCATTTTCCCTTGACTTACCACTTTACTTTTGCTCTCATGAAACGGGAAAGGTACAGTTGGGTAGGAACTGTTGTATACTTGATTCCGGTCTCAGAATGAGACTTTGGGCCAATTGTTTTGGCTAGTTTGTTTAATTGCTTTTGTTTTCATCAAAGATTATATTTTTTTAGAAGCACTCAATTTTCAAAGTGTGAGAGAAGCCACGTTGTTACAAATTGCCATACTTCTGTCTAGCACAGAAGAATCAACAGCTATTCGTGTCAGTGTGCCTGCTTCCCATGTTTATCTCATTGCCTTATTACAGTTTCTGAATACCATAAATTTTAAATTTTTTTAATTAAACCAAAATGTGTACATGTGCACCAGATTACAATGCTGCTTATTTTATTAATGCTGTGTCAGGGAGTCCATTACAGAGCATCCTGCATTCTTTGGTCTTTTATCTCCTGGGAGAAGCATGCTTGAGGAAGGTAGAGGGTAAATTCACTTGTACACTTTGTGTGCAAGTCAATCTTGATTGCAATCCTTCTTTTATAAAAAAGAAACAGGTAACCCTTATTCCATTAAAGGGACCAACCAAACTCTAGTTCTTTCTCTTTGTTTCTTTAGAGTCAGTTTGTAAACACATCTTCTAGGTACTCAGGATGCAAAGTTTCTGGGTTGTTGGATGCCCCAGTCCCATGATACTGTACTGTTGGCAATCTAGATTTATTTTTTTCCCCCTCTGAATAGTAAGGCACTTATTTTTCATCTGCTTTCCCACCCAGTGCAACTTAAAGCTGCAACAGAATTGTTCATAGCTGTTTGAAGCTTCTTTGCTTGTGAATAATGTTCTTAGTCACCAAAGTTTGAATTTCTGCTGCCTGTTTTGCTGGAAATGTTTTGCCCACTTGTTACTGTAGCTTGTCCAACTCCAAAAATGTTTGGACCCCCCCCAGCCCCATGGAGGAGAATTTGAAAGGGAGGAGCAGAAGTTTACGTAAGTGAAGCATGGGTCTGTTCTAAAATGCTTTTCAAGTCAGGGTTTGATGTGACTCAGAGCAGCTGTAGCCACAACTAACAGACCAGTTTTACATACAGTAGGCTGGTCCACCTCATTTATATTTGGAAATTACATAGGGCATGCTATGAAGTATTTTTCTAATGGTGATAAATTTCAAAAATCTCTACATTGGTCTGAAGGCGGCAGAGGCCTCTGCTTCCTCTGACAAAGCAGGTTTTTTCCTGATCTTTAAGTCCAGAGGAGTTTTCCCGCACTGGGGGTGGGACCAGTAGGTACAAAGTTGGCCTTTCTTACTCTTTTGGGCTGACAGCAAGTAGTTTAATGAGTTGTAGAGGTATTAGGTTTGGTACATAAAGTAGATGAATACGTGCTCATCCAGAAGCTACCTACAAAATACATGTTGCTTTAGGGAATGTGAGTATTTGGGTGATCAGAAACCTTTGCCTTCTAGAGAATATATTTGTAAACTAGCTGCCTGGTTTAGTAAACTGGCATTCTTTAAAATGCTTACAGGCTTGGGTTATCTAAATGCTTCTGGAGTAACTGCCTGCCAGGGAGGTCAGAGTGAGACTTGATTCTGTTCCATAAATTTGCCTTTAAGGATGTTTATAAAAACTTAGAGATCTTCAATGTGAACTTAAGAATCTGGAATCAGATAATTACCTTGATGATAAAAGCAGTAAACTCTACTCTGGATGTAGACAGATAAAAGATTTCAGGCTTGATGGCTGGTATCAGGCTACTTTTTAGTTGGAGGGCTTTGTTCTGTTTTTAAACTGTTTCTGTGTATAAAATACAACAGAAGTTTAAGAAAACAGATGTACTTGGGGAAACGGTGTCATCCTTGAAATGCTATGAGAGATACCAGATCCTGATACTTCAGCAAGTTGGTATATTTGTGTATGTGTATGCATACACATAGCTGTGGTACCTACATTATTAACATTCAATATTTTAAAATGTTTGCATAGTTATGTAAAATAAAAGAAAGTCTTAATTATTTTTTTTTTTAATCCAGTGGTTTTATAATGGAGCAATGGAGTATTTTGACATGTAGTCCTGGTATCTCAAGCCACTTATATTGGAGTATTTTATAAGGTTGGTGACTGTATGACACACTTCTGTGGATTCAGTCACGCTGTAATTGGAGAGTGAAGCTACCTTCAGTTCAGGACTACTGTTTTCAGAGTACTATTAATGTGAAGCTTGAAACCATTTAAATATTCATGTATTTAAGACAGAAATCTTCCAGTTGGTATTGAAAAGTCGTTAGGAAGATCTTGTTGCATTTTCTCTAAATAAAAATAGTTTTTAACGTGTTGTGTTGGTGGGTTTTTTAAAAACCCTTGTTGTTGAAGTGTGTTTTCTTTACTCAGATGTGATTCTGACAGTCTTTATTGGAACCTTTGCGTTGCTCCAGTTTTATTGGAGTGATAAACAAAGTATGTGAAGCTAAACAGGTATGGGCAAAGGATGGTTTAGAGCAGGCAGTGACAAGACCTTACTGCTAATTGTGTGGAGCGTTACCGGTTTGGTTGGGTGCTGCAGATGTGTTTTGCAAATGCATAGTTTTTCCTTAATTACTTCATAATACACATTTGCTGTCACTCCTCCTAACAACTGGGAGAATGTTTTTGTAAGAGTTTTCATGGTTTTAATTCTAATGGTAGGTACTGAAATGAGAAGGTCGTCCTACAGCTCTAATACAACTGCAGGTGTAGCACTAACATTGCCAACAGTGCAGACGGTTTGTGGTCCGCTTATGCCTGCTGTGGGGCATGGTGTTTGAGGATAGGAACAGCTTAACTGCTACGAGGTTATCACCTCCTCAGCAGATGGACCTTCATTTCCATGTTGATACCTTTAGATTGGGGTACTGGTGGGGCTCCATGATATCTCAGCACTTCCAGCTCATCATGCTGCTGGTGGCATGTCCCCATGCGGCATGGAGTGGGTGGCTCGTGTGGGAACCCAGCTGCATGTTGATGCTCACTAGGAGCTGCCTGTTGTTTCCACCATGCTATTACAGCTGCTTGTCCTGGCAAATACCTAGTGGGAAGGAGGAGCGGGCGGGATGTCTTCTACCTGTTTTTAATGGTTTTGTGGTGACTGAGTCACCAGCTCGTGGGCTAGGTGTGATGCTGCCATTAGGAAGGCTGTATCTGATGTTCCTGTTATTCAGACAGCTACTTCATATATGGTGGTGCCATATGGCATGTTCTAATTTTATGGCTAATGCAATGTATGTGAGTGAAAGTTCTGTTCTCTTTAAGTACTTTCTTCTCTCATTTTTATTAATTCATGAGTACTGTAGTCTTGTACGTCCTTAATTTTACATCCTGCTGATGTAGGAGTAGTTGTTTCTTTTTTCCAATCACTGTAGTTTATCTTGTTCTTTTCCTCATTTGGTCTGATTACACCATAGAAGCAGCTGGGATTTTTTTTTCTTCCAATTTTTTAAAAAATTCTACCTCTTCTATGTGTGCAATTTGCATGGTAATTTTCTTCAGGAAATGCAGTAATTTGAGTGCAGTCCTGTTAATGAGGGGCTTGGAAAATAATGCTAACTGTGAAAATAAGCGTGAACTATTGTACACTGATACATTGCTTGATAGATGGCCCAGATGATAAGCAGATGTGATGGAAAATAGCTTGTTTCTTGTTCAGGTATCTGAAAAACTGAGGTTATATTGCATTATCCAACTCAGTCCTTATGCTTCTTTAACACGATAGAAACTCTGTCATCAGGCAGAGAATTGTTTCAGGCTTAAAAGGGGCAAATACCCATTTGAGCAACAGATATGAAAACTTTGCCATAAATTGTAGCCAGTAGAGCACACTCTTAAATTTTGACGCATTAAATGCGTGATTCCGTTGGCTCAGCTTTGTTTTCCTTCCATCCTCCTGCTCCCAGTGAATTTCTAGAATTTTTTTTTTTTGACCTTTCAGTCTGTGTGACTTGAGGAGTGGAAATCCCACAGACAAACCTAGTATTTGGGTCAATTGTTTTCTTCTAATGAGGGACTCCAGTGNGTCTGTCGTCCCCTCACCCCCCCCCAGCCCTGTGTTGGTGCTGTGGCTCTCAGGTATATTGTATCTGCATTCTAGAGATTGAAGTTGTGCTGACCAGAGGTCCTAAAATTTGCTCTTTAACTTCTATGGCTTCCCGTAGCTACATGAGTTTTCAGAGCTTCCCTAATCTTTCAGGCCCTACAGGAAAGTCAGCCAATGAATTTGTTTATTCAGTAAATTCTTTACTAAATTCCTTTAAATCACGTGATATGTCCTGCGATACTGAGTTATGTTTTCCCATTGTCCTGCTGCTTAATTAGAAGACTTTAATTTATAAAAGTCTGTGGAGGTTTTGCTACTTTTTTAACTTTCCAAATGCAAGTACTTAACACTCTGAATTAGTAGAGAAGAATGCATATGTGTGTGTGTTTGTGTGTACATAAAAACATGTATCTCATGTCGTATGTGTATCTGTATCACCAGTGTCATATGTGTCATAAATTTTTAAAAGTTGTCTCTCGGATAAGATTTAATTGTTGACCCTTTTTTGTTGGCTCCGGTCTGTCTGAATTCATTAATCTCTGAGATAGGATTTTTAATAGAGTGGAAAACTCTTGCTGAACTGTGGAAAACTTCCAGCTGCTTAACTGTGTTCTGCTGCTCTGCTCTACAGTCTTTGCTTGTATTTTCAAATTGAGTTCTCCTGATACTTTAAGTGTATGGGGGCTCTGGTTTTAGTTTGTTTGTTGGGGTTTTTTTCTAGTTTGGGGTTTCTTGTTTGTTAGGTTTCTGTGTTTTTTGATTCCACATGATGGAAGAATGAGAAAACATCCTTAGAAGCAAATTAAATAACTCCTGCTAATTTTCCTCTTATACGTATAAGCTGCTGCTTGTTTGTTCATGAGGTGCTCTGCTATTTTAATATTTATACACTTTATGCTTTGGGAATATATTCTGCAATTTTAGTTTCTTGCTCTACCGGGTCAGGGTTTTTTGCTTTGAAAAGAATTATTTAGGAAGCTTCCTAAGTATTTTATCTTAAAGAATACTCAATTTAGGTACTAGAGGGAGCACATCAATTTTTTGGCATGTGGTGTTTTGTAGTTGAATTACAGTATTTATAACATGTAGGCTTCAGATGCAGAGGAATCGGTGTCAGTTTGTGTGTAGGGTCTACTCAGTTATTTGAGGAGGTCCTTTGTCAATTCAGTTAGAAACCACCAGAAAAGTAACGTATCTCTTGATATAATTACGTTTTCCTTATGTGTGTTAGATTGGAATGTACCTGAACATGGTTCAACAATGCATATACTAAGGGAGGGCCTAATTAGTACCCCATCAATGATTTCAAGTTTTCATTTAACTTCAATTGAGGAGTTAGGTTTGCATGGATGATGCAACCCGTTACCTATGAACAGTACTGATGTGAAACTCCCAATGTCATCATCCAAATGTGTAATAAACATATAATGGAGCTCTCCAGGTGTTTTATTTCCTTTTATTTAGATCCTCAGGTTGCAATTTTAGACTCTTGTGAGATTTTTCTAAACACGTTTTTCTTCTAAGAACTATCTGAAAACAAGGCTGCTACAAGAAAAAGGAAGCTAGTCATTTTTTCTAAAAGCTTTCCTTATCTTTCTTCTGTCCCACTTAAATACTGTCACACAGTGGATGTGGGCCACACATGCAATAAAGCCAGGTCTGAGGGAAATAGGACTTCTGGTGAGTTTTAATTGCTGGGTTTATTGCCTGTGCTTTTTGCTTATCCTCTTGACTCGTAGCTCCTTTTTCTTCTTGGTCTTAATGAGGAGGACTTGTTGTTTGTTGCTTTTTACAAGGTAGTCTGGTCACCTAAACAAACATTTTTCCATACATTCTTTTCTTCGTTTAGATTTAGGATAAAGACCTGAGTTACCATTCTAAGCAGAGTTCTGTATGCAGAAGTGTCCTGTGTTTGCCTTTACCTCCCAAGTAGGATTAGAGGATCTATTAAAATTCCATCTAAATGCGAAAGTTCCCCATCGTCATAGAATTCCTGCAGCAACCTGTAAATCACAGTAAATTTAGGATTAATTATTCTCATACTCTGACTAAAATCAAGTGCGTGCCAAACTTGCAAGTGCAGTATGTTAACATCTTTCAACTTGTGCTGGTTTAAAGCATTACATTAATCCTTGGGATAAGTGTCAAATAGGAATAAAAAAAACTTTACACGGGTATTGCATCTCATGCAAAGGTGTGGCTTCATTCCAGGTACTGCACCTCATCATTTTCCTCACCTCCCCATGTGTGTTGGCCTCGTACTTCCATCTTAAAGGTTAATAAGCCCAAGCATGGATATTATTTTGAAGAACCTTTTAATGGTTTTACTCAGAGACCTAATTAAGCTTCCTGGAAAAAAGGGTGGACATTAACTTCATCAGTAAAGATGTGTTCTGTTGGTCTGGTTTTTAACAGGTTGCATTTACTTCGGTTCTAGATATGCTATTCACCTCCATCCCTTGCTAAAGTTAGGATGACTTGTATTTTTTATGTTTAGAAGTGGAATGGATGGGCCTTGGCAAAGCTGTTAAGTGTCTTGTCATGCAGGCTATCGGAAGCTTAAAATGAAGATGTTTTTCTGCTGCCCACTATGCTTCTCCGTGTGGCAATCTGCATATATGTGACTTTTTGGTTTTGCAATTGGTTTGGGACTGAGCTTCCACTGGAGTATTGTTGCTCTGTGGATGCTGCTCAGAGCTGCTTGACAAGACAATAGTTGACCTATGGTGGGATTTAGGAATTCAAAACAGTTTAAATTGTTGGGTTAAAAATCACATTAATTACCAAATAGTGGAGTCTAAAGCTGCAGCAGAGAAACACTGATTATTTTATGTTGTGCTGTTTTAACCCATTTGGAAATTACTTGGGCAGTGTTTAAGCTGAAATGTGGTCTGTTAGGTCTAACACCCTTGGTATTTTTTTGTATTGCTTATTGAACAGACTTCCCTAGTGGAATTTCACAGATGTACTCTAAACATGGGTGAACGTTCTTACATTTCAAGATCTAAAGGATGATCAAATCCTGGCTCTTAATTAGATTGATTTAGATTGGATATTAAGAAAACATTCTTCACTGTAAGGGTTGTCAAGCATTGGAACAGGCTGCCCAGAGACATGGTGGAGTTACTATCCCTGGAAGCATTCAAAAAATGTGTAGATGTGGCACTTCTGGACATAGTTTAGTAGATGTGGTGGTATTGGGTGATCTTAGAGGTCTCTTCCAGCCTTGAAGAGTCTGTGATTCTGTGTTCCTTCTCAAAGAGTGCTTTGCGGTTTCTGGTAGTGAAAAGTCTGGTTTTGGGGCCTGATGTGAAAAGCCCATCTGTGTTTGCCCTATATATATTCACAGCCCCTGACAATTCCTTAGCACACAGTTGCTGTAACCTGGTAAAAGTAGGCACAGCAGCTTAACAAGAACAATGTCACCCTCCCGTATTGGTCCAGGCCCATCCTAGCAAGGGATCACGTTTCTGGACAGTCATACTGTGCTGTCAACAGTCAAAGGAAGCCAATTTGGTTGAAAACAAAGCTTTTACTTGAACTGGATTGGGCACTAGCCTTCAGCCAGGTCTGTCATGGGATCTACCATGACATAGCAGTTGCCCCAGAGGTCCAGCTGTGCGAGAGCATGGGGAGCAGGTGGATGGGTTTCTTTCTGACACTGTGTGAGTGCACTGCTGGTGTCATTGCTATTAACCTAATATAACATTTAAAAAAAAAAACACCCAGGTTTTGTGGGGTTTTTTACCAACAACCCACAAAAACTGAAATCTGTGAAGTGTGCTCCACGCTGGGCTCCACATTTTCCTCAAATTATTACTTAAGGGGAAAGGTTACCAAAGTTTGCTTTAGAAGGGTGCTTTTGTTTCACCTTCTGCAAGGGTTGTGGGGAAAAAGTTGCATCTAGTGTGAAAGAAGACAGGTAGATACTAGCACTAGAGAGTTTACTACTGTGGATGAGGGTCTTCTCCCTCCCAACCCCCCCCACCACCGCCACACATACAATCCCTTTCACACAACCCCTCCACCTCACCCCCCACCCCTCCTGAATTCACTGCATTATTTTTTGAAAAGTACTTGTAAAGATTTTGGGGAGGTTGTGTTTGGCTATATGTATTTGAGAAACTGTAGATTATATATGTTTGAGGTGTAGATTATGTATACATTATATATACATTTGGTTATACTGTAGATTATATATGCATTAGAGAAAACGTGCAGTATGTTAATTTAGCAGGGGGTGGAATAAACCATCTTTCAATGCTTACTATGTTCATCTGACTGCTCTCCAGTTATGTTCTTCTGTTTGGACTAACAGATATACAAATAAAAAAGCTTTTGGTGTTCAGGATTGAAGAAAACAGAGTGAACTGAAAAGTATGATTCCTGTATTACTGTTACTGATACCCGTGTGTCATTGTTGTGTTTACTTTGGGGGGGGAATAGTTGTAGTGATGCTGACCTTCACATTCCTTTGAAAGAAAAGTGGGTTAATAGCAGTTTACAAAGTATCCTGGTTTATTGTAGTGTCAGTAAATCATAGGAGAAAAATCCATGTGGCATGTATGAGATTTTGCTCACTTGGGAGTTTAGAATACATGTCTAAATACATTTTAACACCCTTCCTGTGTCCTTAGTTATGTTTCCTTCCAAAGTATTCTCCTGGAAAGTGGAGCTGAAGCAAAATTAAGTCTGTTTGAATAGAGATTAAGAGTTTTTATTGAAATGACTGTAAGGCTTAGGGTAAAAGCTGAAGGAAGATGATGAGTTAACTTTGAGGATGCTTAGTGAGAAATTTTCCCAAGCATAAGTGACAGCAAAGGCATGTTGTTAAAAACATATTAAATGGTATGTGAGTTAGGCGGAGAAGGAACTCATTTGTCCTCATAATATGTGAGTAGATGTGGTAGCTGATAAAGGTTGGGGGGGGGTTATGTAGTCTGAATGAAGATTTATTTTAATTTTTTTAATGTTTTCAAATTTAATTAGTTTTGTATGAAGTGAGATGATTTGGAGTTAACACATCTGCTCATAACTTCTCTTAAGAGAACAAGAGAGTTATTGCAAAGCTGTATAGGCTTCATAAAAACATTTTTAAAAAAAAAAGGAAAAAGGATTAAAATGACAGTTCCTACAAATTGTAATGAAAAATTGTTGTAAGGCTTAGTGTATAGGAAAACCTAGAGCAAAAATCCATCTGACCTGGTATCACAGATTCATAGATTCGTAGGTGTTGGAAGGGACCTCCAGAGATGGAGTCCGACACCCCTGCCAAAGCAGGTTCCCTAGGGCAAATCGCACAGGTAGATGGGTATTGAATATCTCCAGAGGAGACTCCACAACCCCCCTGGGCAGCCTGTATCTTCCAGCCATGGGTATTTAGGCAAAGAAAATACAAAGTGTAAGTTGGTTCCTCTTAGTGTCTAGCTGTCTGTGATTTCAGTATTTCTTTCAAAATCTTCTGTATATGTTGTTCTTCTTCCCCACCCGCCCTCCCCCCCCCCCAGAAAAAAAAGCCCTTAAGGGCCATACCATGAATCTGTGATCTTCTTTGTGCATGTTTACACTTAGGCATCTACAGCAGTCTTGTTCCTGGCAGCTTCCCAATTTAATTACAGAATTGTATAGAAAATTGTTGGGGTGGGGGTTGTTATGGTCTGTTTGGTTTACTTTTAAAAATATGCTAGCTGTGATACCATGAGTAAGAAAGCTTTCTCTGTTGGCTGGTTAGAGAAATGATAAATAGTCCAATCTGTGCCAGTCAACATCCCATAGACCTTCACTCCCTCAATTGTTGCTGAGCCGAGCCGTCCGTATCTATTTAGTTGGCTCTCTCAAGAAAGCTATTCCTTCTTTTTCCCCAAGCCTTGTGAATTCTGCTGGCATCATTTGTGAGGGAGTAATCAGAATTGTAAATGGTTTTCTTAATGTGAACCCTTTAGATTTTTAGTGACTGTGGTGATTTGTTTTGTTTGTTCTTTTCTGTTAGTTCTGTTGGCTTCCAGATATTTGAGCTGATACGTGAAGATGGCTCTGCAGTGTCTAAAAACATCTTTCTCAAGGAGTTAAAGCCAATTTTGAAGCTATTGCATGGATATTTGTGTAACTGCAAATGTTTAGCTCATCACTGTCTGCAAAGCAGTGCACACATTGTGTGCTTAAAGAGAAGATTTCAACTTCATTTAATGTGCCCTAGCAGCCATAATCAAGCATAAGGAAGGTGATGTGTAGGGATATAGTGTTTAATAGAATTCATGAGTAAGAAACAAAGTCGTCATCCCAAAATGATTTGATTAATAGCCTCACTATTTGGAGTAGCAATGTTCCTCCAGGGGTTTGCTGTTTTTTACCTAATTTTTGCCTGTGTTGGGCAGATCTTTGTCTGAATTCCTGGACCCAAAGGGATGAAATTCTTGCTAGCATACTTTGAAGTTGGGACTGAATGAAAGCAGTGTTAATCCCTAATGGCTTCTGAAGCTTCTGGTTAGTCTTGGTCAAACTGGCCTCCAAGAAAAGCTGCTATTTGGTCCCTGCAATTACATATAACTATGTCATGCATGAGGTTATAACTACAAGGGTGGGTGGGTGACTTGCTGTTCACTCTTTTGCCCTTTGGAGCTTGCCTCTGAGTACGCTTAGTGGTTGGAGGCTGAAGGAGCATATAAACCCAATCTTAATTTTCAGTTCCCAACATGGGGAGGTGGTAACCGGTTCTGCCAGCAATGCCCTGATAGGGACTGGTCCCCTGCCAGGTTGAAGCATTACTTCACATTTGGACCAGCCAAATACATTTTCTCCCCATTATTGCTCCAGTGCCCAGCATCACATGTTCCTTCTCCAACTCTTGGTTTTGACTTTTAATACATTTTCTATGTGGTAAATTGAGTTACATTATTGTTTCCCCTCTTTCCAGAACACTTAGGAGCATGGTGTACAACACATTAATTTAGTTAGGTCTTCTCTCAAACTGCAGTTCCTTGTGAAAACTAACAACTTCCTACCCATTGTTGAGCCAACTATTAATATACAAGTTTCTTGTTATCCTGTGTCACCTTAAAATCTTGAAGAACTCCTGGTCAGAGATCTTGCCGTGTCCATCTTGGAAACCTAGGTGTTCTGTCAATCATATCATCCTTCCCAATGTGTTTGCTTGGGGGTGGGGGGGAGGTTAGTGATGCAAAATTTCATTTTTCATTATATTTATCTAGCTGTTTTCTGCCTCGTGGTTCTCACAACTTTAACTTTCTGGTTTAAAGTTAAAAATATTCTGTACTTGCCTTGATGTTTCTTTACGGCCTTCTAAAAACTAAACAAAAAAACCCCAACCCTACATTTTTATAATTGACTATATTCTTTCCAAGCAAAGAGAGCGTCCTTACTTATTTATTACATATTTTTTCTCTTTTTTAATGTAAGTATTGTTTAAGGCAATTATTGTGGAAAAATTTGAACATCTAGAATGTTAATCTGGCATCATGGGACTCAAAGGAATTCCTTTTCTGTAGCTTTTGAGTAAACATTTGGGATTAACTCAAGATTTAATTAATAAGAGCAGGTCTTTCACTTGCTTAGGAAATCATGTGTAACACTAGCTGTTGAATAACCTTCACCTTTCTTTTTATTTTACTTTATTATAACAGTGGGAGCAATGAATACTTTTGCTGCCAGAAGAAGAGAGTTGGAAAAGCTTTGGGGGGAAGGAGGAGGAAGTTGGTTATTTAGTATCAAAGCACTTGAGGGCTTATTTTAGTAAACAGCATGATATCACAAACTGTCCTCTGTGGAGGGCGTCCTTAGTCACTCTTCCAAGGGACTTGCAGAGTAAAATGGCACCGTTTGCTGTAGCAGATAACAGAATCACAAGCGATTGCCTTACCAGTGTCAGTGCAGAGGTGTGTGATACTAACACTTGGACTGACCTGTGTGGTGCCTTGCACATCGGAGCATGTGGATGATGCAACAGCATGGCTTGAATAGATGCTTATGTTCCTTTGTCTTGGATCTGTTGGTTGTCTCACAGTAGGTTCACTGTTAACATTCTTCCCAAAATTCAGCAGAATGCTTTGAGGCAGATATTTTATGAACAAAATTGCATAATTTTGCAGTAGACTTAAATATTGGTCCTGTCAACTCCAAAAGACTTATGAATTATAACGTCTGTTTTACTTGTTTATTGTAAAACTGGAGGTGCTGTTTGTTCCTTTGCAGTCCTAACAGATGTGAAAAGCATTTCTATTCCTTTTTACCTGTAATCTGCAATTTACCTTGTTTCATATG
Source organism: Zapornia atra (assembly GCA_013400835.1). Classification (NCBI taxonomy): domain Eukaryota; kingdom Metazoa; phylum Chordata; class Aves; order Gruiformes; family Rallidae; genus Zapornia; species Zapornia atra. The sequence goes on along the minus strand of VZTU01004476.1, from coordinate 160,452 downwards.
GGTATTAGCAAGGGAACTGTGCAATCTTTTGGAATGTAATACATAAAGCTATAAAAAATATCATGCATGTAAAAGTGTAAATCAGTATTTCTTAGTCAAAGGAGAGATTAGAACAAACTTCTAAAGTAGAAGTTTTAGTTAATGTATTTTCTTTCTTGTTTAAGCTTGCATTGAGACCAAATATTCTTAGCTTCTAACAACACTTGGCAGGTTCAATAGGCCTAAAAGTAAAATTTTCTTTTGACTTTAAGCAAATGTAACTCTTTTCTGTCTAATTGTTTTTTTCCTGTTTGGGAATAACATAAAAGTAATGAGAACTTAGAGGTTTACCTAGATATTAAAATTCTGATTAATGCTTGTAGAATGCTGAAGAGACCAAATATAAATCTAATAAATTAATGCCTCTTTCTCTGTAGGGTGCTGGTCAAGACAAACTTGGAATATATGTCAAGTCTGTTGTGAAAGGAGGTGCTGCAGATGTGGTTAGTAATATTCTTGAACATCAGAAGTTCAAAGGCAGCGAAATTCTTTGGAAATGCTCCTAAATCGTTTGTTTACTAGTATGTCTGAATAATTGTTTTAATTTAGACCATCATAGCACTGGTGCATGAATTTTTTTCTCTCTCCTGAATATGTATTTAGGATGGTCGTCTGGCTGCAGGGGATCAGTTGCTCAGTGTGGATGGTCGAAGTTTGGTGGGCCTGTCCCAGGAAAGGTACAGAATGCTTTTGTCTTAGCCTTTTATAACTGCCTGTGAATAAACCCAGTAACAAGTTCAGCTGTTTGTGTAGTATTTTCCATATATGATACGGATTGTCTATATAGAAGGGGGGGTTATTACAAATTTGGGCTTTAGTTTTATGCTACCATCTTCCAGGTTGTGTTAAGTGCTTTTAAGTATCAGAGTGTTTGGTCAAACAAATGACGAGAATAAACATGAGAAATCCTGACATACAAACTGACAGTAAGGAGAGCAAAGTAATGCAGTGCCTAATTTTATTTTGTTTTATTTGCTTTGGCTTTTATTGCAGGGCAGCAGAACTTATGACTAGGACGGGTTCTGTAGTAACACTAGAAGTAGCAAAACAAGGAGCAATTTACCATGGTCTGGCGACCCTGCTTAATCAGCCATCCCCAATGATGCAAAGAGGTAAAAAATGCTAATGTTGTTTATGTCGATAACGGCTTTAGAAGTCTTAGGAAGTACAGTAATTCACAGTAGCTTGCCAAGTACTACCAAAATATTAAATCTGAAAAGAAACAATAATTACACAGAAAAGAAGTGTTTCCTTTCCTATCAAAAGCTCATCTGGTTTTACGTGTTGTAAAACCTAATCATTTATTAATGCTTTACATGTCACAGAATACCCTGAGTTGGAAGGAACCTATAAGGATCATCAAGTCCAACTCCTGTTGTACCTTTTGAGAAATTACATGATGCATTTAAATACAGTTCTGGTTTGAAGTCAGTTTTATTTTAACAAACGATATACAACGAATACAAAGGGCATTAAAATTCAGTGGCTTTTTTATCCTTTTCATAAAAGCTGCTCCCTTCCTCTTAGACTGTGACTTCCTTGTAACCAGACAGTACAGTTTAAGTACTAAGAGAGAAATAAACAAAACCAGAAGCCCTAGGACCATGTTTTGCCGTTGTTTTTTTGGTTTTTCTAATTTTATATGGCTTTTTTAAAACTAGAAATATTGAAACGTTTCTTCTATGTATGATCATAAGAAGTTCTTGGATGTTTTTCCAATGTTATATTTTTTTATCATCCCTCAGTGGACTAACAGAAGACGTTGTCTTATGTAAAATAATTTTGTAAAGGAAATCATTCTTACATTAAGACCTTTTCTACATAGAGATTGGTACTACAGTATAGAAAAGAATGGGTTAAAAGAATAAATCCTTATTATCACAGTTTACAACACCATCCCAGATGCCATATGCCTCAGAGTCAGTAAGAGACTTTTCGGTAAAGCACACTTGGCTTTTCCAAATATTGTGGTACCTTTTGAAAAGCTCTTTGGAAGCATACAACTCAAAGGGATCCTGCGGAGTAGATGCAGGAGTGGGATTGTGTGTCTGAAAACATACAGATTTTTAAATCTAGCATTTGCTTTACTGGGAACTCATTTTTAATTATACATGCAAGGTAGATCTGGTTTGAAAGGTAACGTGCCAGACAGTAGCTAGTAGACGTGAAAAGGGGGAAAATACATATCCAACTGTTACAGTTTCTGACCGCCGTGGCTCAGGTAAACCCCGACCAAAGAGTGAAGGTTTTGAGCTGTACAACAACTCCACTCAAAATGGGTCACCTGAGAGCCCTCAGCTGCCGTGGACAGAGTACAGTGAACCAAAGAAGCTGCCAGGGGATGACAGATTAATGAAGAACAGAGCTGATCATCGCTCCAGTCCCAATGTAGCAAGTAAGTAAGATTATCCTTCGTTTCGGGGTAGATGCCTCCTCCACTAGCATTAAGAGGCTGCTAAATTCAGAAAGGGGGTGATTTTTTTAAAAAATAGATTTAAATTAAAAATGCCAATGTAGTAGTAACGTTTAGAACAAGCATCTTGTTAGAACTATTCAAAGGAAAAATAGTAGTTATTTTGTGAATACTACTATTTTATGAAGTTATGTACATTATTATTAACAGTCATGTAAATGCTTCCTTTAACTTTCCAACAGATCAGCCTCCAAGCCCCGGGGGAAAGAATGCATATGCATCTGGAACTACCACCAAAATAACCTCAGTCTCTACTGGAAATCTTTGTACAGAGGTCAGAAGTGGCAAGCTAAATGCTGGCTATTAAATTTTCCTTAGCTATCAATAGCGTCAGTGTGCTCGAGTCAAACCAGTGTCTTAAATATTTGAGCGTAGTTCTGGTACTAGTGACTGGGGGTGGGGGGTGTTGCTTGTTACAGCTAATGAAAGATCGAGACAGCTTTGAGGGGATTCTATTAAGTTTTTTCATAAAGTTGTCCTTACCATTTCTTTGCTTTGTTCAATACTGCCTATTTGTTTTCAGACCATAAAAACATGAGTCATAACCACCATTATATTTGATGCTAGACAGCCTCTTTATCTCCTGTTCCAGACAAATAATGCTCTTAAAAGCTGAATGAAAACATTTGGGAAATGCATCTTTAGCATCATACTCCGTACAGATCTGTGAGATTAGAAGGTTCTACCTTCTGTTCTTTCTACCTTTCTCAGGAGCAGACTCTGCCCCCACGACCTGAAGCTTATCCCATCCCAACACAGACCTATACTAGAGAATATTTCACGTTCCCAGCATCAAAGTCCCAGGATCGAATGGGTCCAGCTCAGAGTCAGTGGCCAAGTTATGAAGAAAAGCCACAGATCCAGGCAGAAAGTAATCATTCAATCAATACTACAATGCAGGTGAGAAGTCATTTCTTCCAATGCAAGGGAAACCAAAAGAAACTGGAGATTGCTTGCTTTCCACTTCCAACTGCTGGAGACTTTTTTGCAAAACAGTCAACTTGCTATGATCTCTCAGCTGATGAGGGCAAACTATACCATGGGGGGGTGGAGGAGGGGGGTGGAATAACTGTACTTCTGCCAAGATTGGCTTGTGTTCAGAACCCCCTCCTTTTTTTTTCCTTCTTTTTAATCTTTTTTTTTTTCTTCCTCCTCTGTAGAATTTATGTTACTGTGTTCTGCAGACCTGTTATCTGGGATGTTTTTATCCCCTGTGAGAAGTAACGGGGTGTAGATGGTAGTAGGGTTTGTCTTGTAAAATGTTTTGTGGGTTTCTGAAAAGCAAACTAAATCTTTCATTCTCCCAAGAAGGTTTATGTGGAATACTCTCTCTGCCTGGCAGCGTCCATTGCTTAAGTGACAAGGGAGAGTACTAAAAGTGAAATAAAACAGAACTTTGAGCCTATCCAAGGTCTTTGCTGAAACATGTTTCCTGCTCTCAGTTTAAAAAAAATTAAAATAAAATTTAAAAAATCAAGTCAAAGTGCTGATGCTTCTTGACCAGAAAATAGGTTACCCTCACTGTACCGTTATAAATTTAAAAAATAATGATACTCTGCTCTTTGTAAATTAGGACTTCACTCAAATCCATACAGGAAATTAAATCTACATCTGTCAAATCCAGTCAGTGGATCATCTTTTTCTCTAATTCACCAGAGACTGAAAAATACATAGAACTTTTTTTGCAGTTCCTTAATTTGTGATTGGAGCAGAGCCTTACACCACGCTCAGTGTGCTTTACCTTTGGAAAAGCAGGGTCATGTAAATTATATTGAGATTGTGTCACAGAGGCAAAGTAAGGATTGATTGTTGAATACAAACACAGGTATCAGTAAGGGAATTCGGTCAATTGAATAAAAGTAGTATAGTATCAAATCCTAACTATTTCAGCTGTTAAGAAAATAGATGTTATACACAAAGTAAGATGGTAATTTTGAAGGATAATGCTGCAAGCTAAATCACTGTGGCAAGTAGCTGTGTCACCATTTTGCTGAGTTTCCATGCTTCACTCCTTTGTCTTCTGTGATTTCATCTCCCCTAATCTCAGCTGCATAATTAACGTCTGGGATGTCTTGTCGGTGATGAGGCTGGGGGACACTAGTATCTCCATCTCTTAATAGGATGAATGGCTGCCTGGACATGCATCTCTACCCTGCTTAAGACAAGAGTAAGAGACTAGCTTAGGTGTGGTGCATAGAACTGGTGAGATGAAGCCCATCTGTTAAAGTTGCTGTCAGATAACCGAATTTGAGCTGTGGTGGTGCAGAACAGCGTTTTCATCAAGCAAATGGCTAGAAGCTTTAGCTGCTTAGAAGCATTGAAAGGGCACGTGGTTTTTCCCTGCCGTACAATAGATTCTTTTAAGTTGAAAACTAGAGGAAAATTGTCTTTTAAAAACAAATATATATAAAAAAATTCTTCTAATCTTTACAGTGAGAACTGGGCTTGCTTAAAAAAAGAGGAGAAAAGAAAAAGAAGGAGGTGCCCTAAGCTCCTGGCCGGTGTGAGATGGCTGCTTTCTGTTCTGGAGGCATTAGCAAACTGTTTGGCTAGGTGCATCTTTACAGCAAATCTGACACAAATAGCTGTGTGTTCAGCTGGGCTGGACTAATAGAGCATAAAAAATACACTTGTTCATCTCAAAGGCGGCATTCTTCAGGGGTCGTGGTTAAGGTCATTGATGGAGGAAAGAGAAAAGGCGTTTGCTTTGTTACTCGTCTCTCGGTATGATAATTGGTACATTATGTGTTCAGTGCTTAGTAGTTCATAACGTTCAAATTATGAAAATATTTGCTTTGAGAAATTCATTAACAGATTTGATAAGCCTAATTCATGGTTGGGTATTCCTTGTCAGGAGGTTGTACAGTCTAGTGAGACCCTGAGCCTGTATTAAAAAAAAAAAGAAAAGATTTGGTGTTTGACACACTAAAAAACGTGACAGAAGTGCAGACAGCCATACCCACCCCCCAGGAGACTGTGGAGTTAGACCTGCCTGCACAGGGTCCCTACCCGTGAATGGTGCTGCTGTAATGAGAGCTTCTCCCGGGTCATCCTGCCTGTTAGTGAAGGAGAGTGGGCAGAGGCTCCCGTGTCTCCCCAGCAGCAGCCTTTCTGTTTGCCTTCCCAACAGGAAAAATGCTCAGTCAAGCCAGTTGAAGCCTGAATGGCAGAGCTGGAATGCCTGAGCTTCTGCGCCAAGCTGCTGAGACACTCGGGCCTACGTGTAGGGGGTGGACTGTCAGGGATAGTCCTGAGAAATTGGGCAAGCTGGGGAGGTTTTCAGCCTAAACTCTCCCTTTTGCCTTCATCCTTCTTCCCAGTCCAGGTTTCCAGGCGTTTTCCATTCTTCAAATGAGTTAAAAGGACTGGGTTAAAAAACGTAATTGCTGGGTTTGGGAAACCTGGTGGGCATGGAAATGCTGGAATTCACTGAAAATAATTACCTTCATTAATAAGACTGTGGTTTGTGAGCCATTTGCAAATCCCTTTTCATGTAGACGAACTATGAAATACATGCCTTGTCTAATCTTTTCCAGCGCGTAGCTCGTTCCCAGGAAGAGCTCCGAGATAAAGCTTTCCAGCCAGAGAGGAACCGTTTGGAAGTCGTTATACGGAAGGATGTCGAGTACATCGACCGGAAGTCAGACAGCGATCAGTGGATGAATTCCTCTGTGGATTCTAGCACATCTAGCCAAGAACACCTGAACCATTCCTCCAAACCGGTCTCTCCTGGTTCTTGTTTAACTAAAAGTGGACCTGGCCGTTGGAAAACTCCTGCTACTAGCCAGCCAACTCCAGTGGCCATTTCCCAGCCCATCAGAACAGATCTTCCTCCTCCACCGCCACCTCCTCCAGTGCATTATGCAGCTGAGTTTGACGAACTACAAATGGATTTGCCTCTGCCTCCCCCTCCTCCTCCAAATCAGGTAGGAGCACAAGCATCCTCCCAGGTAGCCGCTGCTGAACGTAAGAAAAGAGAAGAGCACCAGAGGTGGTATGAAAAGGAAAAGGCGCGTTTGGAGGAAGAACGAGAGAGGAAACGCCGCGAGCAGGAGAGGAAACTGGGCCAAATGCGTTCTCAGCCCCTATTTCCTGTTCAGCCTGTGGTTCCTCCTGTTTCCCTTCAGCAAGTGAAATCAGAAAAACCTTCGACTTTGCAGAGGTCTCAAGAAACAGTCATTCGAGAGCTGCAGCCTCAGCAGCAGCCTCGGACTATTGAGCGGAGGGATCTGCAGTACATTACTATCAGCAAGGAAGAGCTGTCCTCTAGCGATAGCCTCTCTCCAGATCCCTGGAAACGGGATGCTAAGGAGAAACTGGAGAAGCAGCAACAGATGCACATTGTGGACATGCTGAGTAAAGAGATTCAGGAACTTCAGAACAAGCCTGACCGTACTGCGGAAGAAAACGACCGCCTCCGCAAACTCATGCTGGAGTGGCAGTTCCAAAAGCGACTCCAAGAATCAAAGCAAAAGGATGAAGATGATGATGAAGAGGAGGATGATGATGTGGATACTATGCTCATCATGCAGCGACTGGAGGCAGAAAGAAGAGCAAGGGTAAAAGGGGATAATCCTTTCTAGGCAAAAGTACTGTAAATATGTGTTTTGGTGGGTTCTCTGGCTTGTCCAAGTATTTTGGTGTTCTTGTAGGGTAAAGCAGGGTGAAGCTTTCTTAAATGCCTTGAATTTTTAAATTGCTAGCTTAGAGTGGCTTCACCAGTTAAGTGATATGTTACAAAGCTACCTATTGTACAATCCAAGCTGACATTTGAATTTCATTTTGTGGCTGTGGGGAAAGAAATTCTCTTTGGATAAAGGGATTTTGCCATATAACTGTAGTAGGATTAGAAGGTTAATTATGGCCAGAAATTGCTTGTAGGAAGGAAAGAAAAAACCATTTTAAATTATCAAAGCCTCCAGGAGAATTGGGAAGAACAAGTAGCCTGGGGTGGGTAATTTGATTATTTGCCTGCCCAGTATGTTTTTCTCCAAGTGGTCTTATCTGTAGTCTTGGACCCGAAGGCAGACCTTGGATGGGTGCTGTTTCCAGGGAACAGTGAACTGAACTGAGGTTCCACTTTGCCCATCTTCTCCACACAGAATCTGGAGCATAGGCAGCTGCTACCTCTGCCTTTACCACCACCTCAGTGGTGACCCCAGCCATGCTGTGTGAAGGCGTTAGGCTGAGCTACATGTTTTTTGGGTATACCTAGACTAGGGCTCCAGCTCACACATGCCTGGATTTTGCATGGTGTCCAGTTTAGTAAGCACCCAACAAGGTCAGCCTGCTTCAGCTGCAGTGCTGCGGGAGCTCGTAGTCTGTCTAACAAGAGAATACCCCCGAGTCGTGCAGTGATGGGTTTTACTGCTCTGCTGGTGGCTGTTCTCTTGGAATCTGTTCAATCTGGTGTTACTGGGAAAAAGCTTTTGTAGGAAAATTTGGCTTTCTCTTCTGAATGATACACAGATACCAAAGTTACATACTGCTTTGAGAGCCTTAAAAACTAGCTCCTAGTGTCTTCTGCTTGTTGAAAAGTTAACTTAATTCTGTGATAAACTAATTTAATTCTCAAGAAATGTTTGCATGTGCTTATTTTAACGTTCAGAAATAGCTGTTGGCTTGAGCAGTATTTGAGTTGGTGATTGTTTTGGCAGCTTGGTTTCTTAAATTAACTCTTCTCATATTTACTGCTGTCTGCATTGCTTTCCTTTTTTCTTGTGGCTAACTTTACTGCTGCATAAAACAATAGATACCTCAAACTTGGAAACCGAAGAAAGGAAAAGCTAAATATATCTTTGGCAAAGAGGTTATGTTAAAGCCCAGCATCACTAACATGTATTTCTAGCACATAGACAGTTACTGACTGGCATAAAGAAAGTGAAAAAATCCATGTAAAAGTGTCACTCTAACAGTGTCTTTAAAGCTTTACTGTAGGAAGGCCAAAAAAGCACCAGTTTTATTACATGACATTATATCAGTTTTCTCTGCAAGTGCTGGATTTAAGATGCAATTTGTGCATAAAGTTCTTCCAGCATTCTGAAACATTTTGAAGCTAAAAAATAACAGTTGTCTTGAACTGAAGCAATGTTTGCACTTTGGTTGCATTCTGCTGTCTGTATACTGCTGGAGATGCAGTAAGTAGCATCTCTGGGCAAATTCTGAGGTTTTGGAGGAGTCAAACTGACACGGATGAAAACTGGAGATGACTTGATTGCTTTCATTTCTGTATTTCAGGATTATGTCAATTCAGTCTCTCATTCTAAAGCAACTGACTTAACAAATAAAAGAAAATGCTTTTGAAATAGCACAAGTCTAACCTATCTTTATTTTTCACTGTGCATCTTTCTTTTTTTCCCCTTTCTTACTACCTGCAGCAGACTGCTGTGCCAGCAATCTCTGTTCTAGATTTGGTATGTTTGTTTCTTTCTCTTCAATATCTCTTTCCATTTCAATTCCTGACATTATTAATAACTGCCCTGTGTGCTTTTGGATGATGATTTGGCATCTTTGGGTGTTCAGAAATCATTGTGATAAAATAAGCTAACTGTAAGCATGCATTTGAACGTTTCTGGATGTTGTGACTCCTTTCCCTACGTTTCCTTCTTTTTAGATTTCGTGTTCTGCTTGTAGGCTTGATTTGTTCATTGTAACAGTGCTTTAATATAAAACTGTGTACTTGTTTTGTGCAATTGTCTTTATAAAATTGTACTAATGGCTTTGAATGAACAGGCTGTGTGAGGTAAGAGTTCCTCCCTTCCCCATCCTGCAGGCTTTAGAAGAGCTCAAGCAGCACCATTCCTTCCCAATCTGAAGTGAAATTGTTCCGAGAGCGTAATACGATACAGCATACTGTAGCAGCATGCACCGAAACCCTGTTGTTTTACAGGTGTTAGGGGTTTTTTCTTAAAGTAAAAATGGGTTGTAAACTCAGAAATTACTCCTGAGGAAATATTTCCAAGCAGGTCACATAAACGTGCAATTATTAAGTTACCATGTAGCGTCAGTTTCAGGTGGTTGGTACAGCTCCCTTGCATCTGAAACATGACAGGCTTTCAGATTGGAGCAGAAACTGCTGTGACTCCAGCTAACTCTGTATATTGCTCTTCTTGGAAATGGGTACATGGAAAAAGAGTTCTGTAGTCTTTGAGAGAAAAATACCTCCCTTCAAAGGGCACTATATAACTACTATACCAGTTTGCTTGAAGGGTGATGATGCTTGTGAGTCCTGTTAATGTGTGGTGCTGGCGAAACCAAAAAAGTAAGCGTGACTGAGAAAAACACAAACGTGGGTACTGAGCAGTGCCTTATTTTTTGAAGTGCCTCATCTTTTAAAATCCCTACTTCAGACACACTTGCTGAGCTACAGGAGGTGTTTGGGTTTCTGTGTGGTACGTTAGTGTTAAGCAGCTGGCAGCAGGGAAGCGGGTGTAGCATGTGGCTTCTTGACTGAACAGGCAATCCAGGAGTCATGGGTTCCCCAGGCTTGGTATCTACCCATACTTCCTACCACTGCTCTTTTTTGCTTCAGCCTTGCTCCCTGGGGCTGCGATTGGATAGATGAAGTACTTGGCCAAGCAGGCTGTAAACTTCCAAACCTTCCTGCAACAGGAGGCTGTAGAAGCGGAGACGGTATCGTCAGCCTTAAAAAGGGATCAGACAGATTCATAGACATCGCGCCTGCGAACAGCCGCACAGAGCATTACACGAGGCTCTTCCAGCTGACACCTCTGAGTGCTGTTGAAATGCTGGAAGTGGCTGGGCTCCTGTGCAGCTCTTCTTGTCGTGGTCCCAGACAGAATGCTGCAATGGATGGGCATGTGGCCTGAAGCAGGGGAGGCTTTGTGACATTCGTAAATTTAGCTTTAAAAAAAGAAAGCATGCTGATTCTAAAATAGTTGTTGTTGGACACTATACCCAGCAAATACCTTTTTTCTCCTCTTAATTTTCATGATGTGCACATGCCTTTCTGGGTATAGTTGCATCTATCCTATATGGCTTCCTGCACCTAAGAAATTACTTTGTAGTTTTCCAGAGGCGGGTAAAAACCACACGTCAGAATGCTCCATGCTTTCTTTCCCTGGATGTCTCATGAACAGTGCTGGTAACTGCCGATTAAAAGGCCAGTGGAAGGTGATGAGTAGTTAATGCATGAATTGTCAGCTTGGCTGGTCGCTGTTTTTTCATTCCCTGGACCACTACAGAATTGACCCAGCTCTAGTTGTTGGAAATAAATAGGTATAAATATAAAATACCTCTGGAACTTGTCAAAGCCTTCTGAGCAGTGCTTGGGGAAATGAATTTTGCCTGGAATCTGAGGCTGCCTGGGTGCCTGCCAGTCCCGTGACTATCTTAATGTTTCTGATGGGCTGATGCATTACGAGGAGTAATACCTCAGAAGAAAGGTGGCCTTCTGTGCCCCCTTCTAGGTAGGAAATTGAGTGCTACAATTGTCGGTGATAGGGGGACAGAGTTGTGCAGCAGAGCAAACCGCTGGCACTTGGCAGTAGAGCTGGGACAAAGAGAGAGGGAGAGAATTGGTGCTTTGTGCTTAGCTTTTCCGCTCAGTTACAGCAGGGAGGATGAGCTTCGCTGTTGCTCTGGCTATGGGCTCAGTTGTTTCTACTGTTAGAGTATAAAGATGTGCTGCTTCGGAGAGAGCCTGGGAGTACAGGAGAACTTTTAAACTAGAGGAAAAACTAGCTGGGATAGAGAAGTACTGAACCCAAATACCAACCTGGGAATCTGACAGCCCTCCTCATAGAAAGGGGAGGTGAAGCCAGCTTTCCTTAGCATCTTGAAAATCAGGGACTTGCATTTGAGCTGGGCACTGGCGCATCCAGCCATGGGCACAGACACCTGTGCATGCTGCGGCGTGCCTCCCTGTCCCACCACTCCCTGCCTTGGTCTGGGAATGCTCCAGGGTAGGAGCTCGTTATGCATTGTAAGGAAACAGAATGTGACTCTCTCTGATAGTTACTCTAACCCCCCTCGTGCCTTAAATAAAACTTTTGGCCTTTTTACTGGGAGCTGTGACTGGAATTGCCTCTGCCTTGGATACAGTTGTCTTTGCAGTGGTTACAGTTCAGGTGCTGACGACAGCACCCTGCTCGGTGTTCCCTTCTCTGCCCTTTAACTTGGTTTGAAATAGGTTCTGGTTTGAAGTGCACGTGAAGAGGGATATTTGCTGCTGAGCAGAGTCCCAGTAACCCGGGATCGGTACTGGCCGTGCTCAGCGTCCTCTTCCACAGGCAGCTGGGACAGAGTCAAGGAGTTTTCCTGGAGCTTTTCACTGTGCAGTTTTTGCTGCTTTTTTCTTTTTTTTAAAAAAGAGGAAATTACTTCTTCTATAAACTCCTCTGAATTACTAGCTGTCTTTCCCTTTGACAGCAGCTTTACCTCCTTTATTAAAACAGTGTCTTTTTTAAATAACCAAGTCAATAAGAGGTCTTAATCCATGTGGGGAGTTGGTTAACTACTTTATTCCCTGCTCTACTACATATAATGAGATTGACCTGTCTTGCTTGTTGTTTCAGTTAGGAATTACAAACATTTCAGCCCTAAGTAAGGGGAATTTACTCAGAGGTAGCACCCCCTAATATGCATTTGCCAAATTCATGTTAACATGAAATTCCTTTTGTTCTCTAGCTTTCATGCTCAAGAATGGTGGTTTTTAACTCTTCAATTCAAAATGCTTTCACTTCAAGTAATCAGTATAGCTGCTTCAAGATGCAGAAGCAACAAAGGCAAATGTTTTTCGAATTACCTATTGTGCTAGGTCACAAGATACCAGTAACAGAAGTACTACATGGCGGGGGGATAATTGCAAAAAAATTACTCCAAAGAAGAAAGTTATTTTTTCAGAATTGATTGGAAAATTGATAAGAAAACCTAATCTGCTTTAAAGCATGTTGCTTGTTAATTAACTGGGGGTAGAGATACCTATGTGAAGATTGTACTCACAGTCTTTTAAAACTAAATGCCTCTTACCATCTCATTATTTCTGCCTGTCTTAAGGGCCTTTCTCTCTAAATGAAACTGGATTGTAAAAACAAATCCAGAACTAGAGAAGCATCTGTGTTACATGCAGCTTATAGCAAGACACACCAATCAGTACAAAAGATCTTAGCCATGGGGGGGAAACATGCTGCAGTAAGAAATAATGCAGCATGTAGCACACTTAACTTCTCCTTGTGAATATTATTGTGCCAGTGAATATTGCTGCCTGCCAGGATCGTGCAAAGTTTGGGTTTGTGGCTCAGTTTTCTTATCTGTGCAGTGTTCACTGTAAAAATATATAAAATAGCGATGTCTGTTGGACATCAGTTGTTCACGTGAGATGTTTAATCTCAGTAGTCGAAGATTTCTTTGCCTTGCTCTTGGCTTTTTCCAACACACATCTGTTGCAGATGCAGGGGGAGATTTTATTTATCTCCTGAGACTATTTGCAGACTTGCTGAATGAGCCTGTTACTTTAAATGGATTGACCCTTTGACTAATAAGTCATGATTTTCCGGTGCTTAAATACTAATCCAAACTGAAAAACCAACTGGCTGCTGGAGCCCTGGACTGTTGGTTCCAAGTATTTAATTTCACTTTACTGTACCTGCGAGGCTGCGGTTGCTGAAGCTGTCTGGAACATGAGTCACCTCAGCCTTGTGCTGGGGGTTCATAAACAACTGTTAACACCAGCTCCCCGTGTGTTTTGTGCTTTTATCTGTGTAGTTCTCTGCATATTTTTTTTTTCTTTTTATCTTGGAGGGGGTGAAGTGTGCATTTTAGGGAAACCAGCGTACCAAAGCATACTCCTAACAGCTGGAAATGATAAGAGATTTATTTGTTGTATAGCATTTTCTACCAAACGAGATATTTTTAGCTGCAAATACTTGGTTTACTTAATTTTTTTGACCCATCTTACCCGCGTGAGCAATGAGAAACTCAAAGCTGTGTCCCTGTTAGCTACAGGATGAAGAACGCAGGCGGCAGCAGCAGCTGGAAGAGATGCGCAAGCGAGAAGCAGAAGACAGGGCCAGGCAGGAGGAAGAGCGCCGACAGCAAGAGGAGGAGCGGACCAGGAGAGAGGCTGAAGAAAAGGTTGTGGTCTTCTGAGTGCTGTGGGGGTTCTCGTGGGTCTCTCCTCTTTAGCCTGGCCAGTAACAGCTCCGTGTTGGGTCAGCGGGGGGTTGAACACACTAGCCTTAGTGATAAGAGTCATGGTCCCAGGCTTCAGTTTATCCAGTATAAACCTAAAGTACTCAAATAGGCTGGAGTTAACTGGTATTGCAGACTTAGACCACAGTCTTACCAGCTGAAGGTTTTAGCAGTGGCAAGGGCTTGCCTTCAGAGCCCTTTCCAAAAGTTAGTGTGGGAATCAACTGCCTCCTGGTTTCCTTGCCTTGCCTACCTTCTGTATTGTAATTGCTGAGTCAGTGGGGTTGGGTTTTGCTGCATCTCAGAGATGGCACTTAAATATTTTTGCAATAATTGTTTTATATAAATAGAAAAATATGGTAGAGTGGAGATGAGTACTTTTATATTTGGAGTATGGAAGGAAAAGGAACTAGTTTCTAGAAAGGCAGTAAATAATTTCAGCAGATAAGTCACCATGCAATCAGATTTTAAAAATTCGGGCTTCTGGGCTTCTTCAGAACATTATCTGTGAGAAGCTTTATTCTTAAAAACCAGAAGAGAAGGCACATCATTTGACTCCAAGCATGGCCTTCAAGACCCTCTTCTTTCTAGGGAAAGACCTATTACTTTTGTTCAGATTAAAGACTTGTCTGTTAGTAACACTGATTCAGAATAAAGAATTCAGAATCAGTAACACTGATTCAGAATAAAGGGCACGTTTTTCATGTGGAGAGAAATTTCATCTAGGAAGATTGAACAAATTTCTTTATTTCAAAAAAAACCAAAACAACCCCAGCTCTTAGATGTTTTCACTTCATTAATTTTTTTGATTGTTTTCAACCTTTGTTAGACTGTTCTCCATAAGCAGTATGGGTTGATGAGTAGAAGAAGGCTGAGCTGGGAGGGTGGTGATAGTGCAAAGTAAGGAAGATGTCTCAGGGCTAAGGAAACTACTTAACAATTCACTGTAGGAAGTTTAAAACAAACCAACCAACCTGCAAAAACCCAACCACTGCTTCCTCTGGCAGTAGTGCAGCCAAACGACATTTGCATCACGTACTCGGAAGGGTTTTCACTGACCGGTCTTGACTGTGACACTGGCACATCAGCTCAGAACTCAGACCCCTCTGACCGCTGCAGTGTCTTAGGGGGTAACACGAGGGGAAGAGTTTTGTGCCATTCCTCTAGACAAGCAGCATCAGGATTATTTATTGTTTTGTTAGGATAACTGCCTCGCAGTGTTGAGCAGATCAGCAGATAGATGCAGTGGATTTTTTGTGAACACATGGAATGAAAACAGAAGGTGTGGCTGTTCAAAGCACCGTGTGTTCCCAGCAGAAGTTACGCTGTGCTTAGACAAAAGGGGGTTTGTAGCCTATGGTTTCCAAATAAACGTCTAAATTCATTATCAAACAAACTACTGAATAGACCCTTGTATTAATTTACAATGTGGCTTAGACAAGGGTGAACAGAATTAAATGCTATTTAGTTTAGAACATTAGAAATCTTTTTAACTGGAAAAATACATAGAAGATATTTCATAGCTTTGTAAATGGTTAGTAGCCTCATATGAATATCATTAGCATACGGGGGTTAATATATTTTTTTTTAGAAATTTTTTAAGAAACAGTCATTTGAAGCCTGTTTTAGAAAAGTTCTTTGTTAATTTGATTTCTACATTAAAATAGTTCTCCTGGTATTTACAGTAGAAGCATTGTTACAAGCCATCCATTCTGAGGCTCTGATGATTAATTTACATTGTGTAAGCATGCAGCAGAATGGCAAAGTTTCTTTTATTGAGATGGCAGTTACAGTTATTTCCCTCTCCCACAGATTCTTTACAGCTTTAGTAAAATCTACCCCTTGTTAACTGTAGTTAGGTTTTGAGTAATAAATGTTGGAATCTCCCCGAGTTCACACAGGCAGCTGCCTGAGTTACCAGAGGCAGATCCAGCAATAGCAGCAACGCTGTGTTGCAGGACGGTGGCTGTCTGTGGGTTTTTCAGTGTAGTATTCTCTATGTGAGTCCGTATAGATGCCCAGGAAAGGAGACAAAAGGCTTGTAGCTTAGCGATGGAAAACTTAGATCTCTCTGGGCTTGCAACATCTGTCTTTCTGACCACTGTGTTTCTGTTTCCTCTGGGCTTGCAGAGGCGGCAGGAAGAGGAGTATTACAGTCGCTTAGAGGCCGAAAGGCGCAGGCAGCACGATGAAGCAGAGCGAAGATTACTGGAACCTGACGAGCCTGGTCTGTACAGACCTCCGCTTCCACGGGAATATGAACTCCCATCCCCAACCCCTTCATCTAACGCTCCTCCTCCCCCACCTCAGCGAAACACCTCTTACCTCAAAACACAGGTCCTCTCCCCTGACACGATTTATACTGCCAAGTTTGTTGCATACAATGATGATGATGATGAGGAGGAGGAGGATTCCAATCTAGCAGGTCAGGATAAGTACTCCAGCACAAGAAAATCTTATGGTGACTTTCCTCCTGCCACCCTTAAGCCACAGCAGCCCTCCCGCCAGCCTCGCCCAGTTTCAGATGGCCTCTTTCTTTCCAACTCATTCCAGTCATCTCCAGTCAATGCCAACAGTACTACTGCCAAAAAAGGCCTGCCCCTGCCCCCACCAAACAAACCGAGTTTCATCCATGCCAGCGGCTCTAAAGGTAGACACCGTGAAATCAGTCCTCTCTGCAGAACTATCCTCATGGTTTCAACTCTGGTGCTGTAGATTTGAATCGCTTCCTTTGTGATTGATTTTTTTTTTCCCACTTAATCACTATTTTTGCTATGGTGATCTAACTTCAATCCTGATATTAATACGAATCCTCCAATTATTAATTGTTCTGATCTCTCAAATTTCCTCATTCCTTACCCAGACTCTCCAAAAGCAAAAATTCCATCTTTCACACAACGAATCAGAAATTGTTTTAACTTGCTCAACCAATTCAAAGTACTGTTGGTTTTGGCTTTCATCCTGTATCTTTCAGTGATTCGTTTTGTATGACTGACCACTGGTTACTCAGGGCATCTGGAAGGGCACCTTCTTGAACACAAGGAACCTTCTCTAATGGGTTCATGGACAGAGCTTATCTTCTGCTTTCATTAGTGGTACCAGGGTTCTCTCTCTTAATAGTGTGTGCAAATGGCTTTAAAAATGATCTGCAAGCACCAAGAAACATACGTAGGGCATGCAGCTAGCTTCTGTATTAGGCACTGTTCCTGTATTTCTGATATGTACAGTGCTGTTTTCTTGCAAAGAGAGACAACAATCTAAATTTCATCACCTGCCAGTACTTCCCCTATGTTTGTTTTCTTTTTCTGTATTATTCTGAAAGGAATTATGGCTGTGACATTCCCCTGGTTCATTCTTTTTACTTGTACTAGAAGTCAAGTGCCTGACAACCAGCTCCAGCTGATGAAATCATCCTTCCAAAATGCAGAGGGTAGCAGGTCACAAGAGATAGCGAAGGAAAAAGTTCATAGTGGCTTCCAGTCAGATGGCAAGCTCATTTACTGGATTCCACTGTCAGTGACAAATGTGGAAGCCTACAGTATGCTATATCCATGATCGCCTTCTTGGCCATCTAACAAATTATGAAGATCACTTACTTTCTTCGGTCAGGGTTGTGATCTACCTTGGTCAGAGGGAGCACACAAGCCTCAGGGTAGGTTCTACCTATCAGAAGCACTTCTAATCCAGCTGTACGAATCTGATTTTGGATATAAAAGGCTGTAGAGGTACATGATACTCTGAGCATCCTGTCTGCATCCTTTTCAGTTAAGGCTCAAGTCATCATTTTCCAGCAAGGCATCCTTCCCTTTGCAGGGCAAATTCATTTCTGCTACAGTTGGACTGTTTCTAGTGCCAAGGGGAAGCTCTGCATGGCATTCTGTTGCCTTAATGTTACTAAAGGGGCAGTAGTTTAGCTCACTAAGCAATTGCTGCCCAAATAACAGTTCCTGCTTAGCAATTTCACTGTTTGGAGTCAGTGCAGTACCGAAGTAGCATAAAAAGTATTCGCATGCGTGCTTGTTTAAAGGAAAAAAAGAAAAAACAACCAAAACAGACAAACAAACAAAAAAAACCCAAACCCTGGTGTTGCTTGCAGGATCTCATGATGTAGTAGCTCCTGAGGATCCTGCTAGCCTGTCTGCCATTCCTCTCTGTCTCTGTCAGAGGTTCCAAATTGCAAAGGAAGGCGAGGGGAGGTTTTAGCTCTTCAGCGCGTTCCACTGGCTGTGTGCTGCTGATGCAGTTAAATAAGCCTGTGGTGGCCACCTCCAGGGCACGTGAGCCCGCAGATAAACCCACAGCCAGCGATCCCAGATCACAGCTCTCTGTCAGCAGGACTCAGTGTTTGAGCATCTTGTATTGCACAGAAATAATGAGTATAATAAGATTAAAGGCAGATGGAAAATATGCAGAAAAGATTCTCTTTAAGCGTTACGACTGTCTACGTTGTGAGCTTGTTCCTAGGGATGTTCTGAAACGGCAGGCTTCTGACATGGAACTTTTGTACTCCAGTCTTCCAAAGGACCTTTTTTCTTCCTCCCCAAGAAATTCTTAATTGAAACTGACTGTAGCAGAGTGTAAACTGTGCCTTCCATCATAACACACACAGAGGCTTCGGAAGACCCTAGCTTCCCTTCCTTATTTGGCATGTAACTCTAGAACCATCAGTCACTAATTGTCACCACCGCTCTTCTGCCTCCCATCATCCACAACCCAGGATGCCATTTCATTATGTAATTGCATTTCCCAATCCCGCTTCCTGTTAACTTTAATGGAAAAATTAATCTCAGGAAAGTGAAATGTTCAATGCTATTTTTTGTGTGTACATACTTGTTTTTCCTGGAAAACAATCAGCAGGACAAGGCCTTGGTTAGGGTTTTGGTAACCGTGAAGGGACACTGTAGTATGATGCTTCGCCTTTAATAACCTAATTCACAAACCATACGACTAATTCTGAATACTCTTATTCCATAATTTTTAAAATAGCCATGAGAACAGGTTAACCTCACCTGATTGCTCAAGCTTCTCTGAAGACTGCCTGCGTAACGTACAAAGCCGTTTGCACCAAGTGCAGAATTCACTGTGCAGTTCTCCATCTCCCATCTCGCTGACTCTCCCATCCCTGTCCTTGACAGCTCTCCTCCGTCCTGAGTGATAACTCTAGCAAACCACGCTTCTGCAAACTCTGCTCTCGTACCTTCTTCCACGGGGTCTCTCTCAGACCATTGGGTCTGTCAGCTAACCGACAAAAAAGCCAGCACCCAAAACAAAACTGCTGTCCCAAAGCAGGTGGAAGTGTGAACCACAGCATGTGGATCCAGACTTCTCAAACTAGAGGCGGTGGTGGTGCCTGTGTGCACGTAAGGCTCCTGCCTGAAAGGAAGAACAAAATAAATCTTCCTTGGCCTGGCATACTTAATATGGTTCGGTTTGCTGCAAATTTTTGGTGGAAAACATTGAGCCTACAGCACGCTAGCTAAATTTGCTTGTGTGTTCCAGCCTCCTGTGTCTCTTACTGAGCATTTGTGGGATGTTACATAGACCAGTGGAAGAAGCAAACATTTCCTTCTGTACCAAAGAAGGTTCACAAGACATAACACATACAATATTGAGACCAGAACTGTCAGAAGACAAATCTGACTATAGTGCTGATACTTATTTTTATTCTTTTTTCTGACAGTTACTAAGAGAATATGGTCTTAAATATAGATTAAATTAAACATTTTGATTGGAAAGAAAAGGTTTTGTCTTGTGGCCTTTAGAAGAATTAATATAATGTGTAAAACCTGTGTGTTATATCAACTTAAACTAAAGGTGCAGTGCTGCAAGATACTTGCTTGAAATTAGATTTAAAGGGGGGGAAGGGGGCATTTTCTGAGTGATACAGTTTACTTAATCAGACTAAACAGAGACAAAAATTCTGACTGCTGAACTGCAAAGATGGTATATACTAATCCTAGCTTACTTCTAGCCTCCTAAAGAGAGCAGCTGCAGCTAACTTACTTCCTGTGGAGCTTGTTACAGGATAATGAAGTGTGTTGCTCTTTCCATCAGTCTCCTTGAGCAACTTCTAATGTCTGTCTTACAGTGAGCCGTAATACGGTAAATACCATGATTTGATATGTGCTGGATATTCTAAACAAAATACATTCTGACTCGAAATTAGGAATAAGAGTTGTTTCGAGGGGAGGTGGAACTTAGTAGAACTGGTTTTAAATACTCTATGGGGCAGACGACCCTCTAAATTTATTTCTGATTCCAGTTTGAGTTCACTTGTTGAAACAAGCACTGCACCTTTTTGAAGAAACACAACACAAAGCGCTTGGCGTTGTAAGGGCAGTCCTTCAACTTCCTTTTTCTTTTGCATAAGGAATAAATTCATACACTGGATCAGGAGCGGCTGTCGGGGCCCACGAAGTTTATCGGGATCCAAGGGACAAGAGATCTAAAAGGTGACGTGTCGGAGCCCGTGACTGTCGTGTGGCTGACGGGGTCAACGTCTGCCGTGGTTTATTCCTGGCGCTGCGCGGCTGCGAGCGAGCCAGGGGCTCTGCGCCTGGCTCTGGGGGTATCTGGGCTGCTGTAAAACCAGAGGGGATCTGAAGTACTACACGGCAGCAAAGTTCAGTGCCACAACTGAGTAAACTCTGTAAACTGTTGGAACTGAACTGGTTTTGGTGTATTTGTAAATCTGAACAGTACCCCTCGAGTGGGATTCTTGGCACATTGGTACCATGCATAAATGCTGCGGGCTGCATCTTGGATGTGAGTGGCAGCTTTACTCCGTAGCATACTGAAGATGTGGCTGGGCTTGGCTAGGATTCTCCAGAAGCTGTGAGCCCAGTTCCTGCATTTTAACATCTAGTCAGTGTTGTAGTAGTAGTCAAAGCTACCAGCTAGTAGGTGTCACTAAGAATTGCTATATTTAAGGAATGTAAGAATTATAACACACTCTTTTTTTTTTTTTTCCCCCTTTCCAGTCAAGATACAGACTTACCTGGAGCACCGGAAAACTTGACATTCAGGGAACGCCAACGACTTTTTTCACAGGGTCAGGATGTATCCAATAAAGTGAAAGCTTCTAGGAAATTAATGGAACTGGAAAATGAGCTGAACACAAAGTAAGATTAAAGCACCTTACCAGATGTAACTGAAGATCTCTAAATTGAGGGATTGAGAATGGGGGGCACGCTACTAATGAACAGAAAATGAATGTTTTCTGAAAGGAGTGACTTTGATTCCTCTATATCTAAGACTGTTAATTAAGTTTTAGAGAAGTTGCAATAGCAAGAAATCTGATTACTTTGCCAGGAGCTTGTGGTTTATACAATGAAAGCACTGTAAAATTTTAAAGGTATCAGTCACGTGAAGGTAACTTTTTTTTTTCTTTCTGTTTTGGGGGTTTAAGTTCATGTGCACCAGACCAAGTAGCACTTGTCAAAGATAAGTTCTGTTTCCTGGTGTTTTACAGACACACTTTTGTTTTAGCTGCTGAGCAGAGAGAGTGAGAATAGCTTGAACTGCCTAAACTAAACTGTGCACTAGAAATTAGGATTTTAGGTTGTTTTAAGAAGCCAACATCTGGGGCCACCTTAAGTAAGAGTTCATACGTGAATTTGAAGTGCTGTATGGTGTTCATACAATGATCAGCATATCAGTGCAGATCTTACCGTCACTTAGTACTGGAATAACAACACATTCTCTAGGTAGAACCTTGGAATGAAACGTTTCTGGTCCTGTGGATTTGTTGGGTCTAAAACGGTCGCGTAAGAGTTTACCTGTAGTTATGGCAAAGTCTGGATGGATGCTGGTTCCCACTACGTGTGCCTCAGGCTTTCAGAAATGTGAAGATAAAGCTTGTGGATAATTGCTTCATTAAAAAGTACATAAGCAATAGCTGGTAGGCTGCACTAGTGGCCCTTCCTCAACCAGGACCAAGATGCCAGTGATGCATTAAAGGTGAGGAGTAATGATTCAGTTCCGAGGTGAGCAGAGCAGATGAGATACGTGTGTTTGGTAAGAAAGGCAGATTAGAAGTTACTGGGCAATTAGGCAAGGAGCAGTATTGATACATCTGCTAATATCAGTTCAGCAATATCTTCCTTTGCTGTTTTTTTTTCTGTGGAGAAGTGAACTGGCATTACTAGTGTGAAGCATCAGAGGCAGCACCGCTGGCTGGGAGCGGGGGACCGTAGTGAGGTCATTCCCAGGCCTGGTGTGCTGGCAGCCACCCACCTCCCTCACGCTGAGGAAGCAGCAGCAGCAGCACTGACGGGCTCTCCTTTAGTCGAGCTGGCTTTACTGACACCCTGTCACTGTTGTACTGAAAACCTTTCTGGCAGTTCAAGCTATTTTTTTCACACTGTAATAGCCTTATTTAATTTTAAATCGTTAATCTTTTTCCTCCCACTGTTTCTTCAGCTGTACGTATGTGGCTGATGATGTTGGGAATAAGGACCTCATCAAAGTTTTTTTTCTCATTGTGTGATGTTAAGACAATATATATTGTGATTCCAAACAAATTTTCTATTTGACAAAGCCCTTTATTGGCTTTAGATGATTTTTTTTTCCTGTATCATATTGTTCTCTTATAAATATATATTTAGGGAATTGTGCACACTTCCAAATACAAAGGGGTAGACTTTCACTGCCTTAGGAAAGAAATCACTTTTAATAAGAGTTGTATGATAAATAAATGCGAGCTAATGAAAATTGGAGTGTAAATATTTTTTACGTATTTCAGGTTTCTTATTTGAAAGTGTGCTTTTACCGTTTCACCTGTTAAATATGAAGTAGAAGATTAAACTGGTTCAAAGTGTTAATGAAGGATCTGCATGCTTGCTATGTCTGTTAATCAGGAAAAGCAAGCCTCTCCCAATTTATCTTGAGAACACTAGCAGCCTTACGGTGACAAATTTTTCTTAAGGAAAAAAAACCAACCTTATGCTGTGGCTGAATTACTGTTGCTGCTAGAATCTGAAAAAGGCTTAGCAAAAACCCAGTACCTATAACCTTCAGTCGAGTGGATTTGGCCGCTATTGGGCATTCGGGTCAAGTGTGAATATGTGTAAAAGTGCTTTTCATATTTGTCTGTGCATTATTATGAAAAACATCAAAACTGCTGTAGTTTCCCATTTCTACTGTATTTCACTTGCAACCTATTTTTAATAAAGTTTGTATTGTATTTAACTTTGCATTAAATGTTTTTTGTACTGTTATTTGATCCTGCACTCCTGACGGTGTCACCATCAGCCGAAGGGGCTCTCAGGATGTTTTGCCTTACCTGTCCTTCTAAAGTATCTGTGCAAGCAAACTCCATCTAACTCCTAGTAGAGTTAGATGAAAAGCTCAAACTAATTTTATATGGAGAAAACAAAGGATCTGATTCTTACTGCTTAGGGAGGAGAATTTCTGTAGCAGTGATTTGAAAGAAGTGAATTTTTGTGGCTTAACCAGCAATATAAGAAATAGCAGATGCTGGTGAGGCTTGTGACACAGCTAGTCCTATCTGTGTCCTCCTGGGGTGCAGAGCTGTACTTCTAACAGCGAAGAGGAACCCGGAATGCAACTTCTTTTGGAAATAGTATTGCAACCAGAGCCTCCATCGTGATTGCTGTGGTTAAAAAATTGCTTGATCGCAAGTATCTTGAACACAAAGACATGGTAATGTTTTGTTAAATCTCTGGGGGGAAAGAAAAAATCAGTTCGGCTGACCTGGAAGTTTGCGGGGTGTGGAGTCAAATTCAGTGTATAGATGTGAATGAAGATTGAGTTAAAGGACTTGGGAACGGTGGTGCTCCTCTTCTGTTGTTGCACTGACGAGGTTAGATGCCCTGACTTTTGATGGGAGGATGGCGGGGTGACTTCTGCTCGGGGAGGGAATGGCAAAGTGCTTTAGGTACCTTCTGCTGTAGCTGAATGTCCACTGGAGCCAGGACTGAGAGCCACCAACATCTCTTCCCTGGTGAGTACCTTAATCTCTGGAGCCAAGTCTATACTCTGGAGTTTTCAAAATCCCTCATGAGGACAGTCAGGATTTCACTATGAGGTGTGTGCTTACAAAGGCAGGGAAAGAGCTTAAGGAAGGATGGGGGAAGCCAGAAGTGCTGTGGAGTATGTCACAAGGAAATGGCTGCCAGGGCCTCAAGGCATGTCTGAGTGGAATCTTTTGTTCGTGTTCTGAGTTGGTAGCTTTTGACTGTGAGAACCGGCTGAAGAACTCTTCATTTTTAATACAGTCTATCAGAGAAAGGAAACAATCCACTGTCCTTCCGTATGGCAGTCCCTCGGTCTAAGCAACAGCAAAGTACAAGCAAGCAGTGATTTATCTGATGACACTGTAGTTGTTGCAACTGAACTGTGTCACAGAAATGTTTCTTTCCAAACTAAACTAGTCCAGGGGTTGCAGGGTGGAGCTCTGTGATACGTGGAACAGTGGGAACATACTGTCAGCAGGAAGACCAGTTTTGGGCTGTGCCTTGGACGGGCCAGATCAGGTTTGCGTTAGGGACATGGGTTGTCACCTTTAGTAGCACTTGGTAGCTCTTGGTATTTTAACTGATGACAAACCCTTGAAGTGTGCGGAATGACATCTGAGAACACAGCCACATCTGCTGCTCCCAGCAAAGGCACTTGGTATTTTCAAACCTCTCTCTGATTCTCCCCTCTGCACCTATCATCCATGTGTGCTGCTCTTCAGCTGCTGGTGCGTGCTGCCTGCACAACAGTCCTCCTCGTAACTGAGGGAAAGGCAGAGAAACGGACAAAGTCCACAGTGAATGTCCTGTTCGTGACTGCCTGTGTAATCTACTGCAGTAAAGTTGGCTGTTTGTAGGTCAAGCAACTATTGCACAAGCAGCAGAATAAGCAAGATCATTCTTTACCTCCTGACTCAACAGGGTAACGCAAGAAATCAAAAAAAGCAGCAATGGTGAAAAATGAGCTTCACTGAGAATAGTCTTAGAACATGCAGTAATGCAGGGGTTTGTCAAGGGTGAGAAAACATTTGGCTCTTCCTCCTGTTTCGTCAAATGATGCTTCTGTCTGAGATGGTCAGTTAGTGGCTGTGTGGTGCAGAAGGCAAAGACTCACAGATTAAAAATCTGGAGTCAGCTGACACCTTTCCCAGCTGTGATGACAGGTAAACTCCCAAATGACATCACAGTGTGATACACCCGCTGGGAGAACCTCCATTTACTGTTAGCAACAGAGCCAGGTTCAGACTGACCTACGGTCACTGATCAAACATCTTGATAAGTTCTTGGAATTAAATATTGGCAGCCTCACTGAGTAACATTTTAGGAGGTTTCAGTGACAGGTTGTGCTGCAGAAGTCTCAAGCTCCTGTTGCTCTGTGGGGCCCATGTGCTCTCCAACAGGCAGCAGAAGATCCGAAAGCCTACTGCAGTGAATCCCATTGTCTTTGGTGCAAGAGGGAGCGCAGCCACCTCTCCATTTTCCCCAAGTGCTTTTCAGCCTTACAGTACCTGAAGGGAGCACACAAACAGGAGGAGAATCAACTTTTTAGAAGGGCAGACAATGGCAGGGCAAGGGGGAATGGATTGAAGCTAAAGGAAGGAAGGTTTAGATTAGATTTTAGGGGGAAGTTTTTTACAGAGAGAGTGGTGAGGCGCTGGAACAGGCTGCCCAGAGAGGTGGTGGATGCCCCGTCACTAGAGATGTTCAAGGCCAGGTTGGATGGGGCTCTGGGCAACCTTGTGTAGATCCAGGCCTGAGGTTGGTGGCCCTGCCTGTGGCAGGGGGGTTGGAACTGTATGATCTTTGAGGTCCCTTCCAACGCAGACCATTCTATGATTTTCAGGGTGAGGCAGGATCAAGTTGGTAGAGGTTTGGGGGAGCGGGGGAACACCCACAAGATTTTTCAAAGCAGGATCTGTGTAGTTAGGCATGCTGGGATGCAGCCTTGCAGCGTTCCCAGAGGATGGCTGGATTTTTGTATTTGTTTCTTGCCTAGGTCACACTGACAGGCTGATTTGGTCCCTGTTCATCAACTTCTCCTGAGATCTGAGAATAGAAGTAAGTTCCCAAAAGAGAACCGCTGCTGCTATGGTGAGTCACAGATGACATTATCATGCTGTGATTATTTTTAATTATTTTTTTAATACAGATGGGACTGAGCTTTCAGTACTACCCAACTTGCAGGTGTGCACAGAGATAAATTGGACTAGTCCAGGGATGCTCAGTTGTATGTTACTAGCCCAAAGCCCAGGGTGGTAGTAAATTAAGTTCTCTCTGTTGCAGCCTACAGAAACCAGATTCTTAATCTCATTCACCGTGGATAAAACCCACAGTAGGGGAGAGATCAACTGTCACACTTCAGAGATGGTCCTCTGGAGATGGAGTTACATTGGAAAACAACATTTCTCTGACTTGATTGCTGCTGCAGGGTAAGTGTTACACATTAAAATCACAGCTCAGTGTCAAGAATTGAGTCACACACCCCCAAGCTACTGAAATATTCTCCCCAAAATAGCTGATGTTGATAAAATCCTGTCTGCTTTACTTAGTGCCAGCATCTCTTGCTACCCTCAGTATTGCAGTGCTGTGGAACTCTTTTTTAGCCTGAAACTGTTTGTCAGTTTTCATTTTTTCCGCTACATGCAGAACTAGTTGCAAGGACAAACTGCAGAGGGGCTTCCAGTCAGTTTGGGGTTGGGGTGGATGGGTGGATG
Source organism: Zapornia atra (assembly GCA_013400835.1). Lineage (NCBI taxonomy): Eukaryota > Metazoa > Chordata > Aves > Gruiformes > Rallidae > Zapornia > Zapornia atra. The sequence continues at coordinate 134,098 of VZTU01004476.1, read as the reverse complement.
GGGGGGGGGAGTTGTTTTTTGGTTTTAAACTGCAGCTAGAGTTTATGGGAAGAAGGTGCAGTATCACTGAAGACAGTTGATAGAGCTGCACAGAGATGTTGGGGTTGGTCTGAGAGGGTGCATCTGGTTCCTCCATAAAGGATTGCTGTCACACTTGTGCCAAACATGGAGAGATTCACTGCTGTCTGACTTTGGATCTTCTACTGCCTGTTCAGTAGACAGTAACTTGAGACTGCTGTTTTGCAGAACTGGATTCCTCTGTGATTATGATGTTGCCTTCAGTTTCTCAAAAAAAACCAAACCCCAAACTGCAGTGCAAAAAGCGTGTTATTTCCAGCTCCCAAGAAGCTAATGTGTTTGTATCTGGCACACTTTCACATTTAGTAGCTAAACAGTATCCAGACTGCTTTTGAGATAACACAGTAAGTAATATTACTGATGTTTGTGGCGTTGGCCCTGGAAACCTTGATCTCCAGCCATAGCCTGAGTGAATAGCTGCTGTCTTGGGCAGACCCCTAGGACTTCTACACCAGCTGGGCCTGTAGGCTTTGTCCACCTCTTAAGACTAAACCTAGACACGCTGGCATTGCTCATAGTTACTGAATAGCTGCAGCTGGAAGGGATCTCTGTGTGTCATCTAGCTGCGAGGGTCATGGCAAGGCCAGCTGCAGCTGCTTCTTGGGGCTGTGTGGGGTTTCAGTATCTCCGAGGATGGTGACTCTATAGTCACTCTGGGCAATCCATGACAGTGTTTTACTAACCTTGAACTAATTTTTTTTACAAAAATAAATAAAGAACAGGGTTTAATGGGGAGTTTCATGCATCCCCATCTGTGCTTCTTGCCCTGTCACAGGGCATGGGGGAGGAAAGTCTAGTTCTGTTGCCTTTACACTCTGCCATCAGGTATGTGTGTGTATTGATCAGATGCTCCTCCTCAGCCTTCTTTCCTCCATGCTGAGCCATCCCCAGCACGATCCCTGTAACAGCTGTTCTATCCCTTAATCTTCTTTGTGGCCTTTTCAGCCTTACACCAACTGCTCTGGGGAGAAATCCCCTACCTCAATGGAGGGGCTCTCGGCTCTGCCCTTCCTCGCCCTCCGCCGTGGCCACGGGCCCTGAACACGGCGCCAACAGCCCCTGGGCCTAAGGGGAGTCTTCCAGCGGCTTTACTCCGGGCCTTGTCCCTCCCCTCTTTACCCTACCCTCGGCCTTGCCTTCTGAGGTCGTTTATCCCCAGTGACGCCGCCGAGGCAGGGACACTGCGCCCGGGCCCCAGCAACCACACGTTCGATAACAGCGTCGTGGGCCCAGGGAGGGGACGCGCTGCCCCTGGCACCCGGGCCCGGCGAGAGGACTGGTGGACGTCCCTGCCACTCACTGGCAGGCTGGGCGCTAAC